>VWZF01002382.1:306787-367502 GCA_013396755.1 Sclerurus mexicanus
CCCCCCCAAATCCTGCAGGTGATGCTCCTTGTGGGTCCCCAAATCGTGCAGGTGATGCTCCCCGTGGGTCCCCAAATCATGCCTGGCAGGGCCTGGAGGTGGATCAGGGACATCAGCACCGCAGAGCTGGGGAAGCAACAGGGAGCGATGGTTTCGGGAGGAGAGGGGTGTGAAATCTCTCACGGGGGAGGACGGGGATGTGGGGTCCGGGTGCCGTGGGGTGCTGCTGGGGAAGGGGAGCCACAGGGAGGAAGAGGGATGGCAGCGGGAGCACCGTGGCGGAGCCTTTCGCTGAATACTGATCAGCTCTCTGGAGCATCCTCACTCCCACTCACGTCCATGCTGGACCAGAGCATCCCAGCGCTTGGGGCAGGGATGTGCCATCATCAGCTTCAGCTCAGTTCCATCCCACTGCCTCCCTCCCTCCCTCCCTCCCTCCTCCAGTGACCGAAGGAACTGGGGCAGAAGTGACTGGGACGCGGGTGGACAGGGCACAAGGGGATGGATGTCACTCCCTGGATGAACATTGAAATAATTGGCCCCTTCTTCAGCAAATCTTGAGTGGGTGGGAGCAGGTGGGGGGACCTGTGACAAGGGAGTGATGTGGGGTGGTGTGACCTGCCTGGTGGAAGGGACTCAGCTGGATTGCTTTCCAGGAATGTCTCGGTCATGTTTTGGAAGTGTGTGGTCCGAGGAGGATGAGGATGGCTGGGGTGCAGCTTTGCACCATGAATTGGGTCAGTGGGTGCGTGCAGGGCCAAGCTGTCACTCGTCATGGTGCCCCAAAAAGTGTAACACCTTATATTATTGTGGGAGGAAGGGTTCAGTGGTGCCTGTTGCTGCTGGAAGGGGCTTTTCCTGACCCCTTTTTGCTGGGAGCAGGGGCACCTCCTCCCTGGCTTCCCAGCGCTCCTGCAGGGATGAAGCCCATGTGCCAGAGCAGTTTTGGTGCCCGTGCCCTGGTCCTCATGCACAGGGTGCAGTCACTGATCCCAAAGCTGGCAGCAGCACCCAGCTGCTGCCCGGGAGCACCATGGCACTGCTGACCTGGTCACAGGAGTACGAGGGCTCTGAAGGAGGGTGGCAGAGGATGGAGCCAGGCTCTTCTCCACGGTGCCAAGAAATAGGACAAGAGGCAACAGGCAGAGACTGGAACACAGGGAATTCCACCTGAACATAAGGAAGGACTTCTTTGCTGTTCAGGCCAGGCTGGACAGGCCTTGGAGCAACCTGTCTAGTGGAAGGTGTCCCTTCTCACGGCAGGAGGTTGGAATGACATGAGTTTTAAGGTCCTTTCCGATTCAAAGCATGCTGGGATTCTGTGATTCCACGATTTTAACGTGGCTGCCCAGAGGAGTTGTGGAATCTCCCTCACCAGAGATACTGGAAAGCCACCTGGACACAATCCCAAGGAACAGGCTCTGGGGAACCCTGCTTGAGCAGGGAGGTGGGATCCAATGACCCACTGTGGTCCCTCCCAGCCTTACCCATTCCATGACTGTGTTAGCATGGCATGAGCCATTGGATGCTGAGGGCAACTTATTCCTCTTGGCTGTTATGAAACCCGGGGAGTCCTTGCTGTGCACGAGCAGCCTGTTCTCCAGAGTCTGGTGGAGGATGAACCCATTTGGCCTGTGCTGGCAGAGCACCACCAGAGCCAGGTCCAGCTGTGGGTGTTGTCCTCCAAAACAGGAGAAATCTAACAGGCATCAGGCCTTTCCAGAAGGTTTTGGCTTTCCCTGCTCTGATTGAGGTGCAGCAAGGCACTGATGCGCGTGTGAGCATCTGGACAACTTCATGTGCAAGCACTCAAATACTTAAGCCTTTGTGATCTTGATCAGGGCGGGTTATCCTTCCCTGAATGCTTATTTTTGCTTCAAAATACCTTTTCCCAGGGGAGAGCTGCAGCCATGCAGTATTTCACTGATGGAGTTAACAGACAGGGGAGCTGTAACGTGATTTCGGATAATGATTTTCGTGCAATTGCTTTCAGATTTCTGGAGGTCGGGTAGTGAAGTCGCACCTGCCTTGAGCGAGCTGTGTCTCTGCAGGGGTTCGTGGCTCTGCCCTGGTGTTTGCTTGTTGGGGAGGGGAAAGAGTCTGTCGTGTCAAATATGGTGTTACCGTATAATCGAAGGAGCGATTTCAGGGCCAGAGCTCGGATTGCTCCCCGAGGTGCCATCTAACAAAATCAAGGGAAGAGGCTATTGACCTCGATTTTTGTTATCTAAACTGTAAAATCAGTACTGTTGAGTTTCAAGCTTTATCCTGGTTGGGGCTGGGCATTAGGAATCAAAACACCTGCAGATTTGAGCAGTGAGAGCCATGGAAAACGTCTGGGTGTTGTTTTTTGGATCGATGGGCCTTTGGCACGAGCCAGACTTGCTGAAAGGGCGCCTGTCCCTTTTTGCCTGATGAGCAGTGCAATGATTACCTACAGCTCGTAGGAAAGGACAGGCTCATAAATCATGGAATGGTTTGTGTTGGAAGAGACCTGAAAGATTATCTCATTCCCCCTCCCTGCCATGGGCAGGGACACCTCCCACCACCCCAGGCTGCTCCAAGCCCCGTCCAACCTGGCCTTGGACACTTCCAGGGATGGGGCACCCTGTGCCAGGGCATCACCACCCTCCCAGCCAACAATCCCTTCCTAATATCCAATCTAAATCAACCGTCTTTTAGTTTAAAACCATCAGCCAGCTCCTGAATTCTCTTCTGCCCTTCCGACAGCTCCCGGTGTGAAACGCTCCTTGGCGTCCATCTGTCAGGCAGAGATTTCTGACCCGGGCAGGTTGTGATTGTCACTGCAGCCTGCTGTGACCCCGGAGCGCCTCCGTGAGCTGTTGTTCTTGAAAGCAGCGGCGTTCACGCCCTGGTGGGTGATTGCCAAGCCCTGGGCAAGCCGCGTTGAGCGCAGCGTGCTCTGCTGTGCAAGGGAGAGCAAAGGGCTCCTCAGAGGCCTCTTGGGGGGCTGTTTTCACCGGTGTGGGTCTCCCAGATGACCCTTTCAAGAATGATCTGTGCTGAGGCACTCAGGGAGGTGGCATTTCTAAGCCGGGCACAGATTGTGGGAAATCCTCTCTTTTCCCGTCTCCCTTTCGGGACAGTTGTGGGGAGAGAGGTAGATATTCAGAGAAACGCGGAGGGAAATGGGGCTTTAATCTGAATTGTCCCAGTTTTGTGCAGATATTGCAGCTGTCTGGATTTTATCCCGACAAGCTGGAGTGCTGCTTGGCGTGGCAGAAGCAGAAGCACAAGATGGAGCTGAATCATTTATTCTTTGCACATCTGAGTCTCTCTTGCTTTTGCTGGGAAATGCGTGGCGAGTGCAGGCTCAGCAGCTTGGTAATGTGTTTTTGCAGATAGATGGATACATGGATGGATGGATGGATGGATGGATGGATGGATGGATGGATGTGTATGTGCAAATACACAGGGACTGGAAGGGGTCTCCAGGGTCTCTCCTATCTCCGGCCGCCCCAAAATCCCATCCATCAGTTGATCAAGCTCTGTCTCAAAAACATTTTACCCTTGCTGGTGTATGTTGAAAATGTCTCCAGAAGTTTGTGGGTTCTTGCAGCAGGTTTTGAGCAGGTTTGAAAGCTTTCTGGGTTGGGCAATGGACAGATGGTGATGTAGAGCAGTTATTCCTGCCCCTCTCTCACAGGGTATGGAGTTGTTGCACATCACACTTACCTGGCTGCGCTCTGCAGAGCCCCTGGCACTTCAATGTCCCTGGGGTGCCTCATGCCTGCCAGGGGCTGCTTTTGGCTTGGAGATCAGTATCCCAACTGCAGCCAAGGTGAACCTGGATCTACCATGCACAGGAAAAAAGCTGAAGAGGTCAGGGGTGCCCTGGTGAAGAGTTTCTGCTGTCTTTTTTGGACAATGGAGCAAAAAGCTTCCCTCCGCGTTGGGTTGGGATCATGAGTTTCTCCCCAGGGGCTCACGGGGCTTTGCCTTCACATTCCTTTTGCCTTGTGCATCCAAAGAAGGGCAGCAAAGCAGGTGAAGGGTCCTGTAAAGGAATGTGGTGGATTCACCATCCCTGAAGGGATTTAAAAACTGCATGGACGTGGCACTCGGGGACATGAGTTAGCACTGGGGAGCGGTTGGACTTGGAGATCTTTTCCAACCCAAACAATTCCATGATTCTCCACCAAAGCCCTGAGGTGGGACCACTCCCTGCTATGCCTTGAGGAGCAGGCCAGGCAGCCTGTCCAGTTCCTCTTGTAGCGAAGCAGAAACAGGTCTTGACTTTGTTGGAAGGTAAATAGCGCTCTCCATTATAATTTTCCTTGGGATTCGACAGCCTGGGGCGGGATTGCCCACTCTGAAGACACAAACTGCCCTGGGATTGCAGAGCCCTGCAGCATCTCTGCAGCTTGCAGGAGAGCCCAGCGCTGGGAATTTGCACGGCACGCTGTGTGGAGTCAGTAATGATGATCAGCAATCAGGGGCTAATTAGGTATCACCTCAGCTCCTCCAGGCTGTCGCTGGCGCAGGTGGGGTGAGGGATGCAGGGCAAGCCCTGTTAAAAATCAAAACTCCTCTGCACAACAGGACTTTATTCCCGCTGTTCTGCACACCTGGGGAGAACCAGGGCCAGCAAACGCTGCCAGTGCCTCCCAGTTGGTGCCCAGGGAGCAGCGGGCACGGGGGCCAGGTCAGGCTGGGCAGACGGAGTTGTTCATTATCTCCCTTGGCCAGGCTCCTGTGTTTGCTGCCAGAGGAACTTTTGGGCAGTGGCTTTTTTGAGGCACTGGGAATGCAGCGGGTCTGTGGGAATTCCTGCAGCCCTGCCGTGCTTGGGGAGGTATCCAGGGAGCTGCTGTACGACCAAGGTCTGTTTGCTTTTGCAAAGTGAAATGTTTGCTGCTGAAACAGAAACGAGGAGAATCCTTAATGTCGCCCTGTGTCAGGCAGGGCTCTTTCCCAAGCCTTGGTGGGATGGCCTTCCCAAATCCCACCACCTTTGCTCCATCACCTGCTGTCTGAAGCAGCAGGGTCCGTCCTCTCCTCCAGCAATTCCCAAGAGCCTTCCCAACGGTTCCGTTCTTCTGTGGCTGAGAGAGGGGCAGACAGGCTGGGAGATGCTTTAAAGTTGGAAAAAGCAGTGAAATGTCAGGGTCTGGAGCAGCTGAGGGAGCTGGCGGGGCTGAGCCTGGAGAAAAGGAGGTTCAGGGGGCACCTTCTGGCTCTGCAACTCCCTGCCAGGAGGGGGGAGCTGGGATGGGGCTCTGCTCCCAGGGAACAGGGACAGGAGGAGAGGGAACGGCCCCAAGTTGGACCAGGAGTTTAAATTGGATGTTGGGGTAAATTTCTTCACCCAAAGGTCATCCAACCCTGGCACAGCTGCCCAGGGCAGGGGTGGATCCACATCCCTGGAGGGATTTAAAAGCCGTGTGGATGTGGCACTTGGGGACACGGGGCAGTGGTGGCCTTGGCAGTTGGACTCGGTGTTTTAAAGGTCTTTTCCAGCCTAAATGATTCTGTGATTCACACCAGCTTGTGTTTGCCCTGCTCGTGGAGGTGAGGCTGCCAGTTTGCATTAATTTATTTAGAAATCTGCTTTCTGCCAGGTGGCTCTTTCCTCTGCACTTACTGCAGTTAATGGAGGAAGGAGCAAACACAGATATCCTGTTAATCAAAGGTAATGTGGTACAGCAAGTCCTACGAGGTGTTCCTGGAGCCTGGGAAGCAGCTGATGCCAGGAGAAGTCCTCTTAGTTACTTGCAGATGGAAATGGGCCCAGGGCCATCTCAGAGTGACTGTAAATCACTGCAGCTTCGGCCATTCCAGGGGGAAGCTTGGACGAGAGATGAGGAAGAAATTCCTCCCTGGGAGGGTGGGCAGGCCCTGGCACAGGTTGCCCAGAGAAGCTGTGGCTGCCCCTGGATCCCAAGGCCAGTTGAAAAGGGCTTGGAGCAACCTGAACTAGCGGAAAGTGTCCTGCCCCCAGCAGGGAGCTGGAAGAATCTGGTCTTTAAAGTCCCTTCCAACCCAAACATTCTGGGATTCTGTGATGCTGAGTCCAAAAATACACTGCCCTGACAGGATGATGCTGTTTTTGCATCGCTTGCCTCAGGCCCTCCAAAGCATCTCAACATGGAGATTGATCTTTGTTGGGATCCATCTTCATCCAGAAGGTTCTTGCACTCTCTAAATATCAAACCTTTTCCAATCTCTGCACGTCTTTTTTCTTCTGTTGGGCTCTTCATGGATGAGGAATCCCAGTGACTTGACATTTTTTGTGGTGCAAGCCAGGAAGTTCATCACAGCTGTAATGAGTCCAAAATCAGCCCAGGGACTAATCCTTGTGTCTCTTCATGGAATTGTCAGCAGGTGTGTTGGCCTGAGATTCCCCTGTCACCACATCCCTGGCCTGGAAAACCAGGAGGATTAGCAAGCAGAGCAAACACTGCACCTGATGTGAAGTAAAGGACTTGAGAGTGAGAAAAAGACTTTGCTGTTTATTTACCAGGTTTCACAAGATGGTTTCACAGTGGTGCAGGATGGATCTTTGTTGGGGGCATGATCTCAGGAGGCTTTGGGGCTGCTCTACAGTGCTTATTCCTGTCCTTCTAAGTAATCCAGCACCCAAAAGCTTGGCGTTTTAGAGGGAAAACTCTGCCTGGTGTCACTTATTGAATTACAGAATCACTGGTTTGTGTTGGAGGCACCTTAAAGATCATCCCATCCCACCCCCTGCCATGGGCAGGGACACCTTCCACCAGCCCAGGGTGCTCCAAGCTCCGTCCAGCCTGGCCTTGGACATTTCCAGGGATCCAGGGGCAACCACAGCTTCTTAGTGCCAGGGTCTCCCCACCCTCATGGGGAAGAATTTCTTCCCAATAGCAAATTTAAATCTCTCCTCTTTTCTCCACCTAGCAGACCCCATTCACAGATGACCCCAAAATCCTGTTTGGGAGCCCTGTGATGCCCTTTCTAGTCACCTAAAACACTGATTTTGTCTTTCCTAAAGTTTGAAGGAACTGGGAGCAGCCCTTGCTGAACCTGCGTGGTTCACACACATACTCACTGGGTTCACGGTGCTTTTGAGTGGCATTGCTCTTCCCGGCTGTAGGGAAGAATAATTAAAGAGAAACTCAGCTGAAACAACTCCCCAGCTCTCAGAACTGCTCTTTAGTCAGCCTTCTTCCCGGCCTTGTTCTTGGGATGAGGCATTCCACAGGGCTCTGGGATGCATCTTACCTGTTAATTTGCCTTATAAATAAGCCAGCTCGTTCCCTGTCCCTTCAGATAGTCCTGCTGGGATGAATTGGATAAATATCTATTTAGAGCAAGCACATAAGCCAGAGAACTGGTGCTGTAAATCTCTGGTGGCCTTAGCTCAGGTAATGTCCTAGAAGGAGAGGCAGAGGCTGGTGTGGAATTACTCCAGCTCTCAGGCTGTTTCTCAAATCCCTGTGGACCATCCAAGTTGACACTGGAAAGAGCAGGATGGTTTGGTAAACCAGTGCTTTGCTCCTACCAGGTGGTCATAAAAAGGAGAGCTGTTAAACTCTCTAACTGGGAGACGTACAGATAGAAATATATAGAAACTCTTCCCCAGAGCAGTGGCACCTCCCTGGTTAATGCAGACAGGGGACCAGAGCTGAGAACAACAGGTCAAGGAATTCAGCTTTCCTAGCAAAAGGGAAATTTTGGGATACAGGGGGTGTATTAACAGGGGCACACTCAGTTCTGCAGCAGCAGGAATTGCTCTGGGAGAGCTCTAGTGGTGGAGGGATTTCCCAGCAGTGCTAATTACCCTTTCGCCTTTACTAACCTTGTATGAGTTGGTGGATTTAAAAAAAAAAAAAAGGATGGGAATTGGCTGTTAATAAGGCATGCATGGATGTTGCCTGGAGTGCCGTGGGCTGCCTTTCCCAGGAGGAGAAGGTCAGATCCGCAGCTGGGGAAAGGGAAGGGGGCTCCATGGAAGCAGATGGATGCAGCAGCACCGAGCCACTGGAGTGGAAGATCGTGTTTGCGACTTCAAATGCCTCATGTGGAGAGCCCAGCCTGGGTGCCCACGCCGGGGCTGCTGCTTCCAGCTTGGAGAGGAAGGGTAAAGCCTAAATAGCTGGGAAATTGCCGTTTGCACAAGCCCTGAAACTGCGGAGCATCTTTCAGCCGCAGATCCCCGTTTTCTTAATTTTTGGATGCTGGACCCTTGCCCTTAATTCCGTCTTTTTTCCCTTGCTCCTGGCTGGCCCCTGTGGATTTGCATGGTCAGTTCCTTTCTCTTGCAGGGGTGCAGGATTGGGGGGGTGTGTGAATTAATGATGGTTTATGGCAGTGCTTTTAGGTGCATAATGCATCCACAGCATCATTCCCGTGCTTGCCACCTGCAGCTCTTGGGGTGTTCTCTGGTGAAATCCCTCTGCTTTTTCCCAAATAACTTGATTCAAGATGTATTAATTCCCTAGCTCTGTTCCCATCACCGTTTTCCTTCTCCCTGCTTTTTACCTCTTGACCTTTGCAGGCTGTAGGCAGTGGGGGGAACTGCTGCTCCTGCCCCATCCCTGGAAGTGTCCCAGGCCAGGTTGGATGGGGCTGGGAGCAACCTGGTCTAGTGGAAAGTGTCCCTTTCCCATGGCAGGGGGTTAGAGCAAGGTGGTTTTGAAGGTCCCTTCCAACCCAAACCATTCCATGGTTCTGTGATTCCTGGCACAGCACTCGGTGCACTGCCTGCCCAGGCTCGCTGATCCTTTGTTTGCTGTGCCACAGGGATTTCTGCTTGGGAAGGACTTTTCCATCCCTAGAGACAGACTCCAAGGCGTGGTTTTGACTCCAGTTAAGAAAACATCCCTTCCCAAAGAGGTTTCTCCGATTCTCTGCTGTGGTCTCTCCTTTGGGGCTGGAGAAGGGGGGTTGTGTCGAGCTCTGAGGCGAATTATTTCTAACAAGGCACATTATTGATCTCAAGATGAAGACGTACTGCTTTGGGGTCAGAGCCTCTGTTCCCTTCCTGCCCTTCCTGGCAGGGCTGGGCTCTGTTACCCACAACACCCAGTGATCCAGCCTGGAGCAGGGGAGGAGTGGGAAGGTGCTGACGGGTGCAGCTCCGGTTGTTTCTCCTTCGGTGAGGGATGGAACTGTGGCACCATTTCCCTGAGGATGCTGCAAAAGGAAGGGGTGGGCTGGAGATCCCTTCTCCCTGCCGAGGATTTGCCTCGTTCTCCTGGGCAAATAATTGCACGGCCTCCCTGTCTGTCCTCAGCTCCCTTCCTCCAGCCCAGCAACCCCGTGGTGGTGTGATGCGAATTCCTAAGGGAGCGCGTGGAGATGTTCTGGGAACGTCCAACAACGGAGCTGTCAGGGCTGGGTGAAATCCCATCAGGGACATAATGGGAGCATGGGCCTCCCTCCCTGGGAAAGCTTGCTCGGCCTTAAATTGAAGTCACACCGATTTCAGGGCGCGACTTAAATGTTTTCTGGCGTTGGGGCATCTGGGATGGTAAAGTGGGGAGAGCCCTTGATGTGCAAAGTGTCGGATGCTGGGGGAGAGCTGGCGTTGTCCCTTGGCCCCGTAACAGATGCCACCGTTTCCTGGGAACACAGGGCTCTTTCTTTGGCAGGGTACAAGGCAGAAGTGTAAAACAAGCTTCGACTTTCATGGCAAAGCCCCTGAAGTCTCAGCCCTGCTGGCTGAGGGAGCAGTCCAAGTGCCTCTGATTGTCCCGACACAGATTGCCCTGGCGCTCCTTTGTAGTCGAGCCGAGTCCCTCTCTCTCGTGCTGTTTTTAATCCCCAGCCAGCTCTTTGGGAGGCTCTTCCCTCGGAGGAGCAGCGGCGGTGGCTCGTGTCACCCTGTCGCTTAAAACCCACACGGCTCCTGCTTCCATCCCTCGCCAACACTTCTCCCACCCCGGCGCCGAGATCCTGGGAAAGGAGGACCCGAAAGGGCACTTGCTGAGCCCACGGCCTGGAGAATCAGAGCGAGTGCGTAGACACGGTTTCTCACCGCTGAGATGATTTCTCGCCTCCCGCCGAGCGCAGCGGTTAAATTTTGTGGGAGGTGGGAATTTATGGGTTTTTATTCTTTTTTTAGCCAACAGCAGAGGGCTGTGCTCTTGTGTCATTTCAGCCCGTGCCCCCTGGTGGGACGGAGGGGAGCTCGCCCTTGCCCTGCTCTGCTGAGGACAGGTGACAGCCCGGCTCGAGGGGCACGGGGGTCATTTGGTGGCCTTGGCCCTGGGAGTCGTGCTGTGCTTCTGGAGCTGGGACCACATGGCCGAGCAGCCCATCCATCTGCTCTCCATTGATTTCCTGCCGCGGGGCCGGGCTGTCGGATGGGGAAGGACACGCTCCAGGCAGCTCCAAGGAGGATCTTTCCTCCTTTTCTACCTGGCAGGTGACTTGTCCACGTCCTGCCAAGTTGCCCTCTGACCAGTTGGCTCGTGTCGCTGTGCCCTGGTGTTTGCTTGTGCCAGATGTGGCACGTTGGCCTGAAATGGGATTCCTGGATGAGCCAGGAGCGGCAGGAAGGTGCCTGAGGAAGGGCCAGCACACTGGTCTGTTTTAGCCTGGAGAAAACGAGGCTCAGGGGGGACCTTCTGGCTGTCTGCAACTCCCTGCCAGGAGCAGGGAGCCAGGTGGGAATCAGGCTCTTCTCCCAGGGAACAAGTGATAGGATGAGAGGAAACAGCCTCAAGCTGTGCCAGGGAAGGTTAGAGTTGGACATCAGGAGGAATTTCTTCATGGAATGGGTGGTCAGGCATCGGAAGAAGCTTCCTAGGGAGGTGGTGGAGTCCCCATCCCTGGAGGTGTCCAAGGAACAACTGGACATGGCATTCAGTGCTCTGGGCTGTGGACAAGGTGGTCATCAGTCACAGGTTGGACTCGATCTTGGAGATCATTTCCAACCTCAGTGATTGTGTGATTGTCTGGGATGTCTCATCGTCGTGCGAAGCCTGGTGGAATGTTTGCTGCAGGATGAAAAGGTGACAGGAGGGAAGGGAGAAGGAGGTGGGATCCCACCTCATGCCCTCAACATTCTCCTCCCCCACCTTGTAGTGCCTCAGCATCTGGGGAGGGTTCGAGAGCAAAGAGATTTTGTTCAGTTTGGATGGGTTGGGTGGGGCTTGGAGCAACCTGGTCTGGTGGTCTGCGTTTGAGGGAATACCTCCTGCAGTTATGGGATGTTTTTTCGGCCGAGGGGGAGAAGAGACTCTTCATGGTGCTGTGTCAGCTCCTGGGATCATGTGCAGCAATGACAGTGACGCTCCACAAGGTCACCCGTGGCAATTGGCGCGGATCATCCCCCGGCAGGACCTCGTGCGCTCAGCCTTTGGCGTCTCAGCTCATCTTGTGATGCAGCAAAAGGAGGGTCGGAGGAATAATTCCTGTCCCGGATGCACGGGCTGTGTGTGGGGGGATAAAAGCCCCTCCTGCCATATGGCACAGGTTTGGCTTGGGCAAAGCTGTCAGTCGTTGGAGTTGTCATGGATCGTGTTCGGGTCCAAGAGCTTTGGGTTTATAAACCAGGCGGTGGCCCCAGGGAGGGAGGGACAGACTTCAGCAGGGCTTTTAGCAACAGGACAAGGGATGGTGGTTTTAAACTAAAAGGGTGTTGGTTAAATAGATATAAGGAAGGAATTCTTCATTGTGAGGGTGGTGAGGCCATGGAACAAAGAAGCTGGAAGTGTCCAAGGCCAGGTTGGATGGGGATTGAAGCAACCTGAGACAGTGGGAGATGTCCCTGCCCATGGCAGGGGGTGGGATGAGATGGGCTTTTATGTCCCTTCCGACCTGAACCATTGTGTGATTTATTCAGAGCTGTCACCAGGTAGGTCATGGATCAGTCCCCTTCTAGTGAGTGTGGTTTTCACCACCTTGTGTGTTACAAACAATAAAATAATTGGAATTGAACCCAAAACCCTCCCAGTGGGGTTTGTATTTATGGAGCCCTTCCAGGAGGGGTTACATCACAGCAGGGCCCTGAACCCCACAAAACACCCACTTTATTTATACATGCCCCAAAATACAGTTGATTTAAATTGAATATAATGATGTTGATGGGGCAAATGTCATCACCTGGCAAGAGCCTGTGCTGCAGTGTGGAGTTCAGGGGGGCTGTGCTGATTTGAACTGGTTTAAACTCTGCTATAATACATGTCCTGCTCCTAAATGTGCTTTGCAGGGATCCGGAGCAGAGTTGTTTGCTTAATGACCATCCCTGGGAGGAGCTTTTAACCTCGGTGAAATGCCTATAAAATCAATATTTATTCTATTGCAGTCGCTGGGTTTAAACAGTTTACTTGGTTTGGGGTCTCCAGATTGATTGAAAGTTACAGTGTGAAGAAACCAAGAGATCTCTGAATACAAATAATACCACAAATGCGTGTCCAGTGTGCAATTTAAGGCCAGATTTTGCCTCCTTCATTTGTCCTGGATGTCAGGAATAACTGTGGTGACTTGGAGGGATGGAATCCTTCAGCGTGGGGTTGGTGGAATTTGACTCTGAACATTTCTGTGCAGTTGGTAGGTAATTTATATAACAGTTTATGTAACAACTTGCTGCCTTCACCATTTTGCAAGTGCATAAATACATCAATCTACCTCTTCATTGGAGAGAATATTTGAAAATGAGGTAGCCTGGGTGGCTGCACAGCTCTGCAGCAAAAAATGGCTCTTTATTCTGGGGCAAAGTTAATATATAGATGGTTATTTTTAGTGTCTGTGTTCGGAGTGGCAGATAATATAGTCTGTAATTAAATACTTCTGCCATCCCTGGCCCTGGATGGGATATGGAGATGCTCCAGTGGTCCCTCTGCTCTGGAGCCAGACTGGGAGAGCTGGGGGGTTCACCTGGAGAAGAGAAGGCTCCAGGGAGACCTGAGAACCCCTTCCAGTGCCTAAAGGGGCTCCAGGAGAGCTGGAGAGGGACCTGGGACAAGGGATGGAGGGACAGGACAAGGACAACAGGGTTAGATGGGATATTGGGAAGGAATTGTTGGCTGTGAGGGTGGTGAGGGACTGGAATGGATTTCCCAGAGAAGCTGTGGCTGCCCCTGGATCCCTGGAAGCGTCCAAGGCCTCTTAAGGGCTTATCCTGTGACACACAGGTCCCTCCTCGGTGGCTTTCCACATTGGAAGTGCCTGTGAGAGCTCGGAATTCAGGGAGCTGTTTGCTCCTGGTTCTGCATGTGCAGCCAAGTGTGTTTTGGGAGCCTTTTGAGCCCCTTCCCTGGGTGTGAGAGAAGGAAGGGAAGGGCAGGCCTGGGCAAGCTTTGCTTAATGAGCTGCTTTTCCCTTCTGTATTCAGAATTGGTTGTAAGTTTAAATAGAAATGTATTTAAATAAGGCAGAATCTGCAGGGGAAAGGAACAGGCCCTGGCACTTCTGTAGCTCAGCCCTCGCCTTGCAGCGTGCCCCTGGGAAAATTGCTCCAACTCCACAGTTTAGAGTTGTATTTAAAAAAAACCCTCATTTTCTGTGACGTCTGCGTGCAGAACTTTTGTCCTTGGTTCCTTCCAGGCTGTTGTGAGAAGCCACCCCAGCATCTTCACAGTGCCCATGCCCTGAGGCTGGGGGTGAAGGGGAGCTTGAGGGGTTGCCCTGGAGTTGGGTGGACGAAGAGCATGGGACAAACCCGGGCTGCTCCTGGGCATGTGGATGGTGGATCCAAGGGGTTGTGGCAGGGACACTCAAACTGAGCACCTGGGAGCTAATTAAGAGTCGGGGCTAATGAGCTCAAGCAGAGCACTGGGCTAATCCCACTGGAGTAGGTCTGTTGCTCATCCTGCTCTGCAGGGTGGACATCCCACAGATGGGAGAAGAGGGAAGGGCCTCAAGTTGCACCAGGAGAGGTTTAGTTTGGACATTAGGAGAAGTTTCTTCCCCAAAAAGGTTGTCAGGGGTTGGAAGAGCCGCCCAGGGCAGGGGTGGATCCCCATCCCTGGAGGGATTTCAAAGCCCTGTGGATGTGGCACTTGGGGACACGGGGCAGCGGTGGCCTTGGCAGGGCTGGGGGAACGGTTGGACCTTAAAGACAATCTCATTCCAACCCTGCTGTGGGCAAGGACACCTTCCACTAGAGCACTCCAAGCGCCATCCAGCCTGGCCTTGGACCCTTCCATGTGTTATCTTCTGTCCCACATCCCCTCCTGTCCTGCCTCTGACTTAGATAGCAGCTTGGAATTGGCTTTCCCCTTTGGATCTTGGATCCTCCTTTGGCTGTCCCGTCCCAAGGAGTGATCAGCATCTGACTGCCCTTCCACTGCCACGAGCTGCTTGATGTTCTCAGGCCCTTCTCCATCCCCGCGTTGCTTCCATGGCCTCCCCTGTCCTCCTTCCCCATCAGGTGTGTGGTGGAGGAGAAGGGCACCTCTTCTCTGCTTCTGCTCTCTGGCTCCTCAGCACGTTGGGTTCCTCATTCCCATGTTTGTTCATAAGAGATTAAACAATTTCCCATCCAAGTGGATTATTCCCTAGAGACTTTTAGAGATATTTAGTGTCTGTGGGTCCTTTTCTCCTTAGCCCGGTTTTTCTTTAAGGTCTCGGAAGAAGTTTTTTCTTTCCTCTGGAAAAAAAACCTATTACTGAAGTAAATGTGAGTTATTCCCCCCTCCTCTCATATCCCCTGGTATTTCCTGAATTCTTCACTTCTCCATAAATGATCATGAATGATTCAGTGGGGCCATTAACTGCTTCCCTGGTGACACCAGGATGGATTGCTCAGCTCCGGTGATCCGGATATCCCCCAGTTGTGGGTCTGGAACCTCCCTCGCCCCCTCGCTCTCTGTACATACACTGACAAGTTCTTCATTACTTCCTAATTAGCCAGATGTCCTTTCTTATTAAAGATTAATTTTTTTAAAGGCGGTCATTAGCTCAGCTCTTCCAGGATTATTGATTTATTCTTCCTCCTTTTTTATTAATGGATCTACAACCTTCTCATAATCCATCCGGTGCCGTTTCCCTGCCCTATGAGGACTCTAATCCTCCCTTCCCTCCACTCTTCCCAGTCTCCTGCTGCCTTTGGTGCTTTTAACCCTTAGTGCCTCTCTCTTTGGTTCATTTTCCTTGGAAATCTTAGTGTGGACTCCCAAGAGGTCACTTCAAAACGCCTTCTGAGCTCGAGGGAGCAGGATTTCCGAAGAGGTCATTCCTGGATTGCACTTGGAGAGCTGCAAGTTGGAATCCTCAGAGGTTTTAAATCCTTGCGCTTGCGGAATTCCCACCTTCCTGCCCTGCCCTGCCCCTTTGCTGGCTTTGGGATGCTCCTTCCTGGAGGTCTTGCAGTTAAACCACTTCCACAGGCTGCTTGTTCCTTCCTGCCTGGTCCTGCTTCCCAAAGGGATTATGTGCCTGTAAGATGGCACGTGAGGAGACCGTGGATCTGGGTCTTCTGCCTCTTGGTGCCTTTTTGGAGCTCCTGAGCAAATCCCCAGGGATTGGTGTGACTCTGGAGCTGCAGCCACTGGAGCATGTCCTGAACCTACTGGAGAACTGAAAACCAGTCCGGCCTTGCTACTGGGGAGCTTGGGATTGTTTCCCTGAGGCCACTTCCAGCCCCCAGCCAGAAGAGGAAAAGGGCCAGTGGCACATCTGGCATGTGGAGTCTCTTCCCTGTCTGAGGGAGGACTTCTGGATGTTCTTCATCTGGCAATGAGGTGCTTTCCCACCTCTCTCCTTCCCTATAAATCCTGTTCCCTCTGTGTTTTGGAGCTCTCTCTAATCCAGGATGGGTTTTTTTGGTATTTGCAAAACCAAATGTAATCACATTTTGGGAGTAATCCCAAATCCAACCCTTTCCAACTTGGGAAGCTTGCATTCAGCTGTAGAGGCTGAGGCTCCAATGCCTGGAGGAAGGAGTTACCAGAGGAGAAAGGCTGAATGACTGTGTTTTTCCTGCCCTTGAGGTGAGCTCTGAGCTTCCTCACATCAGAGATCCACCCAAGCATCTCTGCGCTGCCGTGGTGAGCGTTGCGTTCCCAGTGCTCCAGTATCCATGGTGATGGGGAATATTTCTCCAGCAGTGCTTTAAAGGAATCGTGAAATCCTGGGCCTTGGACCTGCCCTTTGGTCTCTGGTGCAGGGAAATCTCAGAGGAAGAGGAAGGAGCGTGGAGCTCAAGGGGTTTGGGAGTGGCCCTGCTCTGCTTTACCCCCGTGGTGAGACTCCAAGGGGAGACAAAGTGGGAGCATCTCTGCTCATGGCAGGCAGAAGCTCCTTTTTTTAAAGGAATACAGCTTTGGTAAAAGAAACTTCAGATTAGGAGGAGCATCTGAGAGCTCAAGTCCAGCCTTCTGCCCAGAAACAGCAGAATTGAAGGAGACAGAATCCCAGAATGGTTTGGGTTGGAAGGGACCTTAAAGTTCATCCTGTTCCACCCCCTGCCATGGGCAGGGACACCTCCCACCAGCCCAGGGTGCTCCAAGCCCCATCCAACCTGGCCTTGGACACTGCCAGGGATCCAGGGGCAGCCACAGCTTCTCTGGGCACCCTGTGCCAGGGCCTGCCCACCCTCCCAGCCAGCAATTCCTTCCCAATATCCCATCTAAATTTCCCATCTGGCAGCAGGAATCCATCCCCCCTGTCCTCTAAGCTCTGCTGCTGGGAGCTCCTTGTGTCTCACCTGGTCTGGCTGGAATCTTCCAGAGGCTCATGGCTGAAGTGGTGGGATCCAGAGAGCAGTTTTCCATCCTGTTGGAGGGGGAAGGAAGGAAGCAGAAAATCCAGGTGATTCACGTGCATCTTGATTTTGCTTCCCTCCCCCTCCTGCTGCCGCTGTGTGATTCCAGCAATCTTATTAAAAGCAGAAAGCATCAAATCAGGGTTGGTTTGCTGACGTTCTGTTGCGGGTGAAGTCCTGCCTGGCACTGCCTGAGCTGGAGCTCGCTGCCGTTTTCCTGGAGATGGGAAGGAGAGCTCAGGACAGCTGCTGGAATCGTTCAGGTCCCCGAAGTGTGTTTTGCTGATGGCCCTGGGCATCCTTTTTACACAGAACATCTCGGGAGGTTCAAACGCAGCGCTTCTGTGCTCGTCGGGCGCTCGCCGGTAAACTGGAGCTTTAAAGCACCAGCCAAGAGCGGTGTTTAGTGAAAAAACAAAGGGAAGGTTTTAAGAGAACCCGCAGCCTCTTAAAAACACGTCAGAGCAGCAGAGGGAGAGGTTTGCTGCGTGCTCCCGGGTCAGGTAGGTGGTGATGGGTTGGCCTGAAGAGAGGGTGATGCGCAGTGATTTATTTGAGTCCAGCGTGGTCAATCGAAGGGCTCAGAGGAGAGCAAAGAAAACACCACAATAAGGTGCTGTGGGATGTTCCGCGTGTCAGAGAAGGTCATGGCAGCACAGCCTCAGCTGGAGGGTGGTGATGGGGACAGTTGCAAACCATGGTGGTGACAAACGGGGAGAACAGCTGGAGAGACCACAGAGGAAGAACAAGTGAACTGGGAATGCATGGAGAGGAGAGGAGGTCGGAGAGGGGGATTGGGGTGGTCTTCAAGCCTGTAACAGGCTGTTGGAGGCTCTGTGCTTCCATGGGTGCAGCAAGAAGTAGGCCATTTAAATCATGGCAGGGGGAAAGTGGTTAAATTTGCCCTTCTCCCAGAGCTGGCTTGGGGATTGGGAGTTCTGACACGTGGGCAATGGCCTGAATCAGTGCTAATGACCCCAAATCCCTTCTTCTTCAGCAGGGATTGGCCAGTACCCCATCAGGGAGTATCAGACTGGGAAAGATGGCCTAAGGCTCAGCGTTTAGATTTGAGCCAGTGATGGACATGACCATGGTGCAGTGGTTTGGGTTGGAAGGAACCTTTGAAGGTCATCTAGTCCAACCCCTTCCGTGCTGATGCTGTTTGACTCCAGCACGTCCGAGCCTGCTTTCCACAGGGGCAGATGGTTGAGAGCAAGAGCCAGAAGGAACATACACAGGACAGGCACAGTCTTGTAGTTGTGCTGGACTTCGGATGTGCCCAAGTTAAGATTTGAGTGGGAGAGGAGATGCCTTTTGTTTGGTTCATTCAGTTGGGAAGGCAGGCAAGTTTTTGGGTACAGCAGCCCATCCTTGGAGGCTGCAGCATGGAGGATTCCTTGGGGAATGCCAGGAGATGGGTGTCTGTCTCCACGCCGTGGAGATGTTCCTCCTCCCATCCAAGGGAAGGGCTGTGTGTCCATAGCCAGAGGGAATGAGATGCCATCTCCCATCTGTGCCTTTGCAAACCTCCCTTCAGCCAAACCCATGAGTAAATTCTGTAAGATCCCAGTTTTGGGCAGCAGCCAAGGAGGCGAAGGCCTGGGAAATGAGGAGCTGCTGCTCAGGCTCCAGGCAGAGATCTCGGAGAGCCGTGGTTCACGTGGACATGGAGATACTGCACAGGGATGCTGCTGCTCTGTGACATTCCTGGTGCCAGCTCCCTGCTCCTGATGGGTGGAAGGTGGGATTTTGCCTTTGTGTGAAGCACGTGAGGCCTCCTTAGACTGAGTGCCCACCAGTCCCATGTCCCCAGAGCCTTCTGGTCTGCACTGGGAGAGCTGGACTTGACCAGCGACACACTGGTCAGTGTGGCAGAGCAGGGGTGGACTCCAGACCTCCTGGGTGCCATATCAGGACCAGGTTCAGGAGGAAGGCAGGTGAGCTGTCCTTCCTCTGTGGTTTCATATAATCCCAGAATGGTTTGGGTTGGAAGGGACCTTAAAGCTCATCTCATTCCACTCCCTGCCATGGGCAGGGACACCTTCCACTAGCCAAGGTTGCTCCAAGCCCCGTCCAACCTGGCCTTGGACACTTCCAGGGATCCAGGGGCAGCCACAGCTTCTCTGCCCAACCTGTGCCAGGGCCTGCCCACCCTCTCAGCCAACAATTCCTTCCCAATATCCCATCTAAATCTATTCTTCAGCTTAAATTTACTCCCCCCTTGTCCTGTCCCTCCATGCCTTGTCCCCAGTCCCTCTCCAGCTCTCCTGGAGCCCCTTTAGGCACTGCAAGGGGCTCTCAGGTCTCCCTGGAGCCTCCCCTTCTCCAGGGGAACCCCCCCAGCTCTCCCAGCCGTCATGGTCACCATCCAGCTGGTCACAGCAACGGGGTGTGTTCCTGTACCCTATTGCCTCAGTGAGCACGGCTCAGAGCCGGAGAATCCAATAACATTTGCATTTCTAGGCAATTAAATGTCAAAACAAAGTCAAGATGCTGGCGAGCTGTCAAGCCTGTTTATGGCTGTGCCTGACTACAGCCCACAGATGGTTATTAAAGGCTGTAGGACAAGATGAAAGGATGGTCAATACACTCACTGCACAAGGAGGAGCTGCCCCATGGGGCTCCCAGCCCGCTTTCCCCTGTGTTTGGGCTGGGGCTGGCAAAAATCATTGTTGATGCAGTTAATCAGGTTTAAATTTAACTCCAAACAATGTAATCAGATTGAAAGACTTAATGCAGTAATGGGATGGAAGAGCTGAAGTGTGAGCAACCGCCGGGGTGGGTCGAGTCGGGGGGCACTAATTGGATTGGAGGCAGATGGAGCGGAATTTTAAGGCAGAAAGCACAGGATTTGCACCTTCCCGGATGCTGGGCAGTGCCAGGGCCACAAGCACTGCCTGGGTGAAGGTGTAAGAGCAGGTGTTTGGTCCTCACACACAGCGATGACCTGAGATCTGTCCCCCAACAATGGGTGCGGATCCCCTGGCAGCCTCGCCCGCAGGCTGAGGGTCTTGTTTTGTCCCCAGGACACAGATCTTGGCCCACGGGATCATAAGCTAAGTCTTTGCTTCCATGTTTTCCCATCCACCAGGGAGAACAATGATGTCTGGACCTTGTCACGTTTGCCTGGCGGGACTGTCCTCACCATTGACAGCAACGTCCCCCAGATTTTTGGAATGAAAAGATGCAGGAGTGGTTTGTGCCGTTCCAACCCAGCAGGACCCAAACCTTTCCCTCCTACTTACCTGACTGGAAGTGCTTTAAAGCTCCTTGACCTTTTCTGGCAGTTGTTCCCCCAGTGCTCATTTGTTCTGCATAAGTCAGGGCATTTCACAGCAATCTCTGAGGGGCTCATTCGCTTCTGGATGGACTGGAGCCCTCTGGCATTCCCTGAGCCTGGAGGACAAGAGAGGTCCAGTGGAGCAGTGGTTTCTTGGGGAGGTGACAGCAGGTTTCTGCTGTGCTGCTTGTCCTTGGCCTTGGGATAGCAAATCCCTGTCCTGATCCCTCTGCCAACAAACCCGAGTCCAGCGTGGAGGAAATGGGCTGTTCCCTGGGTGTTTTCACAACACACGGGTGGCTTTAAGGAATTGTGCAGGAAAAACAGTGAGAGGATCTTGCCAGGAAGATACAGAGTAAAATTTAAGGGGTTTGTCTTGCTGTGGGTGCAGCCGTGATGATTGACCCATCATCAGCGTGTTACAGCCTTGAGCCTTTTACAACTATGAGCTGAGGAAAGGAGAGGGGTTTTAATTGACTTTTAATTAAGGATGTCCGTAACGCCATCAGTGTTTTACATCCTGCTCTTCATTTCGTGGGCATGTGGGAGTCCTTGGGAAGAGCTGACAAGCCAGACCATGCCTCGATGTTCCCTGAGCATCACGTGAGGGTTTGCTTTGATGTTTGTCCTGCAGAGAGGCTTCTCTGTCTCTCAAATTTTGGTGGGAATTCATAGTATGGAACAGTTGGGGAGCCAGGCAGGACAGTCCAGACCCCTCTGCCGTGGGGATGCCTCCTCTGTGTGGGACATTCCCACCAGGCATGACTTTGCCAGACCCCTGTTTCCGACTGCAGCTGCTGGAGCACAGGGACAGGGAGATGAAATGACCGGGCTGGGAAAGGTCTTTCTTGGTCAGCAATCAGTCAGGGGACAGTGGGGAGTGTAGCTGTCACCACCTGAAGGGGGCTACAAGAAAGGTGCAGAGGGACTTGGGACAAGGCATGGAGGGACAGGACAAGGGGGAATGGCTTCCCACTGTCAGAGGGCAGGAATGGGTGGGATATTGGGAAGGAATTGCTGGCTGAGAGGGTGGGCAGGCCCTGGCACAGGGTGCCCAGAGAAGCTGTGGCTGCCCCTGGATCCCTGGCAGTGTCCAAGGCCAGGTTGGACGGGGCTTGGAGCAACCTGGGCTGGTGGAAGGTGTCCCTGCCTATGGCAGGGGGTGGAATGAAATGATCTTTAAGGTCCCTTCCAACCCAAACCATTCTGGGATTCCATGATCCTGTGATTTTGACATCACTGGGGCTCCCTGCTGCCATCAGGCACATCCTGGCCCAATCGACAGGTTTCCTCTCCATGGGGAGGACAAAGGGCTGGACACATTGCAGACAGACTTCTAGGGAAAAATTCCCAGAAGGTGGGTCTGTGCTGAAGGGAAACGGCAGGAATTTGGCTTCCTGGTGCCCTGGGAAGCGAGACGTGTGTTACCCAGGGCTGTTCTCAGTGCTTTCCTTTGCTCACCTCGCCAACGCAGAACCAGCCCCGAGCAAACATCCAGCAGAGATCCAGAGAAACGGATCATTGCCATGGAGTTACCCAGTGCTGAGGAGGTCGGTGCATGACAAATATCGAGGGCGTTGCTCATCAGTGCCAGGGAGTCGGGGCAGCGGGTCTGGTTACAATCCAGCCGCAGAAGTTCAGCTTCTGGAGGAGTGTTCTGTGGATCAGAAGGTACTGGCACATCAAGCAACGTCTTCCACATCTCAGGCAGCCACTAAAAGAGCATCGCTGTCGTTTTTAGGGAGCAACGAATTCATCGCAGAGCCCTAATTAGAGAGAAAGGTTAATAAAGCCAGAGGGCTGCTTAGCAGCTAATCCCCGCGGCAGCTGAGCCCTGCTCCTTGGGGCATTTTTCCTTCGCTCTGCTTAAGTCTCTGAGCCCCGGATTCCCCTTCCCGCAGGGCAGCAGACATGAGGGAAGAGGTATTAGAGCCCCAGCCTGTGTCCTGAGCTCCCAGGTCAGCTCCAAGCGTGTTGTTCCCGTGATTGTGGCCTCCTATCCCGAGTGCTGCCCTCTGAAGTGCAGTGCTCCTGTCCCTGGGTCGTCGTCCCACAACATCAGAAGGATGTGGAGCTGCTGGAATGGGTCCAGAGGAAGCCATGGAGATGCTCCAAGAGCTGGAGCACCTCTGATACAGAAAGAGCCCTGGAGAGCTGGGGGTGTCCAGCCTGGAGAAGGGAAGGGTCCAGGGAGACCTGAGAGCCCCTTCCAAAGCCTAAAGGGGCTCCAGGAGAGCTGGAGGGGGACCTGGGACAAGGCATGGAGGGACAGGACAAGGTGGAATGGCTTCCCCTTACCTTGTTTGCCCCTCTCTGTGCCTGTGGAAAAGCAGCAGCCCCTCGTTGTGTTTTTCCCGGGATCCCTGTGACAGATCCAGCGGTTCTGTCTGTGGTTTCAAAGGGATGTGTGTCGGGTTTTGCCAGGGAAAAGCTTAGATGAGTTGTTGAGTGTTAATGAAGCAATCCAGGAGTTAATTGGACGATATCAAAGGGCTGTTACAAAGTGCTTACGTTTCTTCTCCTTCAAAGTCAAAGCAAGGACTCTATCCTAGATCAAAGCTAGACAGAGGATCTCCAACACATCCCCACAGTCAGGAGCAGCCCAGGACATTCCATACCTCCTGTATTTGTTCAGTTCAAGGGACCAGAGACAGCCAGGCAAGTTGCCACACATGAATTGAGCCACAGTGAGTGTCCCTGCGGGCAAATCCGGCCTCTGTGAGCTTCAACAAACTTGGAAGGTTGGGCTTGATGGTTTTAGAGGCCTTAATGATGCTGTGATTTGTAAGGAATCATCCTAGATCTCCCCTTTTCCAGGGGGGTGAGGTAAGGCAAGGCTGATCCCACAGCAGTGCTTGAGATGCAGAAGGTCCCTGCAGCAGCAGTGAAGTCCCATAACTTCCATCTGGTGTCCCCATGTTTTTGGAAGGGTGTCATCTCCAAGGCCACTTGGCAGCCCTGTCTTCTGCAGGAAGGTTTGCCATGGTTGTTTGCCCTTGGAAGAAGTGGGGTTAAAGAGCAAGGATGCTGAAATTCGGAGGGCCAGGTCCTCCTCCTCGAACAGGCTCCTCTCAAATCCTGCTGAGAAATCCTTTCAGGCTGTAGAGCACCAGCTGGCCTGGGAACCTGGGAATGGCGGGTTCAAGTGAACACAAGGATTCACAGCAGGAACAAAACACTTGGCTTGTTCCATTTCGGCGTGGAAGCAGCAGCGTGTGACCTGTCCCCGCAGCCTCCCAGACAGTCCCAGCCAGGCTGTCATCCTTGTGGCTCCTGGCAGGGGGTCTGGAGGCTGGAATTGTTCTTTCCACAACTCTGACATAACTATTCCGTGCGTTAAAATCCATGCCAAAGAAAAAAAATAATGTTTTTGCTCCCCAGTCTCTTGCTTCCAGCAGTGTTTCCAGTGCTGGCTGATGTGCAGGGCTTGGTCACCAAGTCACAGCAGGTCGTTTTTAAAACATTAAAAGTCTCCTTTTCAGGGAGGACCCCCAAAACCTGGGGCTGGTCAGGGTGCCACTTGTGCAGGGTGAGGGGTTTGGGGCAGCCAGGTGGGAGTAGGAAAGGCTGGTACAGATGGACTGACAGACACTGGCACTGCTGCAGGATGTCACTGTGACCAGGGGAAATCAAACACAATAAATCCAGCCTGAATCCAGCAAGGCTGGGGGGAGGCAGAGCACCAGCCTGCCCAGGGCCAGGGAATGGGAATCCTGCAGCCACATGGGAGGCACTGAAAGGGTTTTAGTAAGGTCATGCCTGGAAAGAATATATCCTTGTTTTATTTCCAGGCTGGAGCTTTTCAATCAGTTCTGCCTGCTGAGGGAATACACTGCCCTTGTGTCTGCGTGAACAAAGCCCATGGCTGGGGCCATCTGTGCACCCAAGTGAGGGCACATCACACTGGGGGCTTCAGCTCCAGCCTGGTTATTGCCATCATCACAGTATGGGATGATGTGGTGGGCTGGGCATCCCAAGGAAGCAAGAAATCCCACAGAAATGGGACACGGGCTTGGTCAGGTCAGGCGTGCCGGTGACATCCAGGCTCCTGTGGGACAAGCAGTTCTCCACAGCTCCTGACCTGAGCACTGCAGAGGGGTGAGGACTGGGTGCTCTCAGATCCCAAACCCACCACATCCCTCCGTTTGCACTGGAAAGGCTGGAACTCGCCCATGCTCCAGCCAGGGCTGGGCATCCTTGGGGAGCTGCACCCACCTGGGTGTCACCACCACCAGGGTGTCCCCATCTGGGCTTTCCCCACTCCTCAGGTTCTCCCAGGTGTTTTCCCAGCATTGCAGTGGCAAAGGGCTGCTTCCTTCCACCAGGAGGATCCACCAGATCCTGGGATTAACAGCAGCAGGTGCAATGGCATCTCTGCCCCTTCCAGAGATTCAGGGGCCACTCCACATGCCCTGGAATTAATTCTGATGTCAATAATATTGCTCCCAAGTTAATCCTCTCTGCGGATGCCTGGCCTAGAGACCGTGGGGAGGATCATCTGCTTTGCAGATCATCCCAGCTGCTCTCTGGGCCACGGCAGAGGCAGCAGGAGCTCCTCTCCCAGGAGCTGCTCCATCCAAACAGTTTGCATTCCATCTTCCTCCTGCATACCCCAGTTTCCCTGGCATAACTTCAGTGCAGAACCAAGGCCCCCGTTGGCTGCAGCAGGGGTGGGGGATGATCCATTCCTGAAGGTTCCTTTCTGCCCTGCAGTTTGCCCCTGGGAGTTGTGCTGACAAACCTGGCCCTGTGTGAGTGTGTGTGTGTGTGTCCTGCTGATGACAAGCGTAGGCTCTTCCATCTGTTGCTCTATTTGCAGCTTTCTGTCAGGCTGAGAGCACATCCTTGTCTTGGGAAGCCAGGAAAACCTGAGCTGGAGCTTTGTCTGATGCTCAGCAGCAGAACGGTGCAGTGTTGGAAGAGGGATAATTCAGATCCGTGTCCCGTTTCTGTCACACGCTTTGGCTCAGAGGTACAGATACCTGGAGCTAAGATGGTAGACTCACAGGATCATGGAATGGTTTGGGTTGGAAGTGCCCTTCAAGACCATCTCATTCCATGCCACTGCCATGGACAGGGACACCTTTCACTAGACCAGGTTGCTCCAAGCCCTGTCCAACCTGGCCTTGGGCAAGAGAGCCGAGAAGGACTTTGGACAAGGGCCTGGAGTGACCAGACCAGGGGGAATGGCTTCCCTCTGAGGCTTAGATAGGATATAGGGAAGGAATTCTTGGCTTTGAGAGTGGGCAGGCCCTGGCACAGATTGCCCAGAGAAGCTATGGCTGCCCCTGGATCCCTGGAGGTGTCCGAGGAGCAGCCCCAGCAGGACCCCAGGACATGGCACTGTCTGACTCCTCGATCTCAGGGGCAGGTCCAGCCCAGGCTGCAGCTCCTGGTTGCTTTTCAGGGGCAGCATTGAATCCAAAAGTCAGGCTCTGGTGACTGGATCCAAAAGCCAATTAGCAGCAGTTTAGCTTCATCAGCTTCCTGACTGACTGCAAGTTTTAATTAAACATCCCATTCTAATTAGTCAGGCATCATGTACAGTGAACTGGCCTCAAGATTCAAAGGCTGCAGGTCTTGTGCCTTAATTAAAAGAAAGAAGCACGTGAGTTCAACTCCAGCATCTGTGACAGCTCCTCATCCTTTGGAGGGCACGAGCAGAACAGCTGGGAACAGCACCTTTTCCTTACCATGGCTTATTCCTGTGCTGCCTCTGTATGGATCCTCCAGTGGAGGAACTGGCCATGAGATGGTTTGGTTGGAAGGAGAGAAGGAACAGGGGCTGGTTGCCATGCTTGGGATGCCAGAGAAGGTACTTGGCTCTTGGTATATGGCCAAGAGCTCTTTTGGGATGAGTTTTGGTGAGTTCAGTGTTCGCTATGAGCCCAGGTGGGCCCAGGTGAGCAAGAAGTCCAAGGGCATCCTGCTTGGATCAGCAATGGTGTGTCCAGCAGGACCAGGGCAGTGACCAACCCCTGTGTTGGGATTGCTGAGGCACCTCCAGTCGGGGCATTTCTGGGCTCCTCACAAGGACAGGGAGGGGCTGGAGCGTGTCCAGGGAAGGGAACGGAGCTGGGAAGGGGTTGGAGCAGCAGGAGCGGCTGATGGAGATGGGGGGGCTCAACCTGGAGAAGAGGAGGCTCAGGGGGGACCTTCTGGCTCTGCAGCTCCCTGCCAGGAGGGGGGAGCCGGGATGGGCTCTGCTCCCAGGGAACAGGGACAGGAGGAGAGGGAACGGCCTCAAGTGTCACCAGGGGAGGTTAAGGTTGGGTATTGGGGAAAATGCTTCATGGAAAGGATTGTTTCCATGGACTCTCCATCCCTGAAGGGATTTAAAAGCCATGTGGATGTGGCACTTGGGGACACGGGTCAGTGGTGGCCTTGGCAGTGCTGGGGGATGGCTGGACGTGATGATCTTGGAGGGCTTTGCCAACCTAAACCAGAGCCTGGAAGCGAGCTGGGGTTTGGAACGAGAGCAGCAGTTCTCACCCTTGGTGGTGGCCAACACCAGAGGACTTCAGGCTTCTCTCAGCGTTCCAGGTGGAGCTGTCACACGGAGCTGGCTCCACCAATCCAACACCTCCTCAAATAACAAACCCAAACTCCCTCCTGGCCTCAAGGTAAAGCTGGAGGAGCTCCATCACCGGCAGCTGGGTTATGCAGGAGGAGAACCAGAGCAGTCCCGACCGCGCAGAGTTAAAATGATGCTTTTTCTCCGTTTCTTGGAGCGTGCTCAGCCCTCCAGAGCCCTCAGCCTTCTGCACCGACTGTGCTCATCCGTGCACTGGGACAAGGCAGAATCAGCGAGTGACAGAAATCCCTTTGTCAGCCGTGCCTGGGAAGGAGGAGGGTGATGGAGCTATTAGCGAGCACAAAGAGGGGACAGATTCTCTCCTAAGTGCTCTGGGGACAGAGATTTAAATGCTTAGCTCCCATTAATGCTAATGTGAATCACAGAGGTCTCTTCTTGCAGCCTTGGAACGAGAGCACTGGAACAGGGGCCAGCTTTCCGCAAAGAATAAAGTCACTCGGGTTTAAGGCGCCGCTAAATGGGATTTTTCTTCATTTCACACTCATTAATTCCCCTGCCTGGGCTTGCTGGGGGTGGCACTCAGTGCCTGGCCCACTGCACGCTGGATAATCCCCCAGTGTCCCCAGAGAGAGGTTCCTGACCCCAAAAAGCCCCTAAGGTTTTTGTTTTCACATGGACATGCAAAGTGCAACATTCCAGCTTTTTGCAGGGAGGGGAAATCCTTCCAGCCGGGGTCAGAAATATCAACAGCTCTTGTTTCCTGTGCTCTGGCACAGGAGGAGACAAGGCTTGAGGTCCTTCAACGTCCTGCTCCCATGTGGAGGGTTCCAGTATCTAAAGGGGCTCCAAGGGAGCTGGAGATGAACTCCAGACAAGGGTCTGGAGCAGCAGGACACAGGGAATGGCTTCCCACTGCCAGAGGGCAGGGATGGGTGGGATTTTGGGAAGGAATTGCTGGCTGGGAGGGTGGGCAGGCCCTGGCACAGGGTGCCCAGAGAAGCTGTGGCTGCCCCTGGATCCCTGGAAGTGTCCAAAGCCAGGTTGGACGGGGCTTGGAGCAGTCTGGTCTCCCTGCCCATGGCAGGGGGATGGAACAAGATAATCCTTAAGGTCCCTTCCATCCCAAACCATCCTGAGATTCTGCGACTCTTCCTGAGTCTCCACCTCCTTCTCCCTCCATGGGGGAAACCTGTGATTCCATCTGGTGATTAAATCCTTCCCCGAGGTGACAGAAGGCACTAAAGCCTGGCTTTGCTCCAGGGGTCACCGAAGGTACTTGTAGAATGAATTCCTCTGACTTACTAACGTGATAACAGTGGCCAGAAGGACTTCACAAGGTTGGGAATCACTTTGTCACTGCCCTGGATGAATCCATGCGCATTCCCATCCGCTCCTTTGGCGTCTGGCATTAATTAACCTTGGTTAACGGGCTAATGAAGGCTCAGAGCCCTGAGTGCCCAGTGGGGGGACTCTTGCCATGAGCAGCAGGCATGAAGTGGGAGAGCTGGGCAGGTGTTTGTTTCAAAGGGGATGTGTCTAGGAATGTGCGTCTGCTCCTGGAGAGCCTTGGAATGATGGGAATCCATCCCGGAGATTGGCACAAAGCTCATGCTGATGAAAAGCCAAGCTATAGAGCTCCAGTGTGGAGCCTTTGGCCACCCATCCACAGGAACTGGCCAATGCCAGCTCTGGCATTGATGGGATTAGGTGGAGGCAAAATTCATCCCGAGAAAGTTTGCTGGATCCAAGTTGTATATGGCACATGGTCCAGAGGCAGTGATGCAATGCCTGCTCCTGGAAGAGCTGGTGGACATCAGAGGGATGAGTCCTTTGGAGCACCTGATGAAAATTAGGAGAAGGCTCTTCCCCCCAGGAGCACTGACCAGGCTCCCCAGGGCAGTGGGCACGGCCCCGAGGCTGCCAGAGCTCCAGGAGGGTTTGGACAACGCTCTGAGGGACAGGGTGGGATTGTTGGGGTGTCTGTGCAGGGCCGGGGGTGGAACTGGATGATCCTTGTGGGTCCTTCCAGCTCAGGATATTCCATGCTTGTATGATCACTCTGAGCTGGGCACACTGGTGTTGGCACTCCGTTGTCCATGCTGGGGATGAGGCACAGGACAACCTCACCAGGTGGACCTTCCCAACCTTAAAACTATGGGAAAATTACACTTTCCTGACTGGTTGACACCCTTCACCTGCTGGCACTGGTGGCATCAAGAACATTTTGAGCAGAGGGAAGGGCAGAGCTGGGAAGGGGGATGCAGTGAGACCGTGGAGGGGGATTCTCTGAGCTGATGGACCATCTCTTTGAGGAGACTCCAAGCCTGCTGTGCCATGGGAACTGCTGTGCTGTGGGTCTGGGTGTGCCCAGGGTGGAGGAATCATGGACAATGCACACTGGCACGCCAGAGCTCTTATTAAATTTTAAGACCTCATTTAAAAAGCTTTCCCATTAGGAAAACCTCAAAGAATTATGTTGATACAAAGATCCCCTTTCTGAAATGTGTGTTAATGGGAGACAAAAAAAAAAAAAGCCTTCTAAAGATTTTAAAGGGGGGAAAAAAAACCCCAACAACCCACCACGCTGCAGTTTTAATGAGGAGCTTGTAAACATCGCCAACCCCTGCTGATTTTCTCCATTAATTGTGTGTGTTACTGGAGACCAGGAGCGCTCAGCTCTCAGCAAACCACCTTCGCTGAGCTGGGCTTAAGGCATCTCCCTAAATCCGGCAGGGCTGGAGCCGTGCCTGGGCCGTGCAGGGCGATGGAGGCTTTTGCAGGAGCAAGGCTGGGTTGTCCCTGCGGATTCAGGCTCCGACCTCGCTCTCCTCCAGCTGGAGGAGGAGGGAGGAGGGATGGGAAGACCTGCTGAGCTGGCTTAGCAATGCCATTTTTATTAGAGATGCATTCGCTGATTAGCTCCACATCCAGAGGACTCGGGCACGATAAATGACAAAGGAAATGCAGGAGGCACTTGGGTTGGATTAACATCTCCTGGGGAAGCAGCAGCGAGGTCATTTTCTGGGCCATTGAACGGTTGCCATTCATTTGCTACGGCGGCGTCTCTCCCGCAGCAGTTCTGGGTTTTGCTCTTGATCTCAGCCCGGCACCTCCTCGGCGGGCACCGCGCTCCTTCTCCCCTCTCCCATCCCACCTCCTGCCTCTCCCACCCTGCCGTCCAGGGAAGCCCGGTGCCAACATCCTGATCACAGGAGGGATGGGCCAGTAGGGTTTTTCTGGAGATTCGGGGACATCAGCCACCTTCTGGGCTCCCTTCTGCACCTGCCACGAAGAGCGCTCACCCCTCAAAACCCGTGGGCAACAGAAGAGGCAGAAGGTCTCCCGGAGGTAAATTGTGGAGGGGCGATTTGCAGGGCTCTCGAGATAACAACTCCTGCTGGGATCGGGGCAGAAGGGGAAGATTCCTGAGTGAGTGTTCGGAAAATGGCAGGGAAATGAAAAAGTTAGTATTATTCTTGTCACCATGCTCTGCTGCTCAGCCCAGGCTGTGGGGGTGCGTTCCCACCCCTCTATCCGGAGGAAGAAGGAGCAGTCAGGATTTTTGCCTTCATTCCTGGGAGATTTTCAGTCTCGTTTGGGTGGCCTGACCTGTGCCCTTCTGCTGATCATCCTCAGGGGTGATCCTACATCCTACAGGGCTTGTGGTGTCTGACTCCCTGGAGAGCACAGCTCCAAGGGAGGGAGCGACTGGCTCACTGAGGCCCGTCATGGATGTGGCTTGTCCCTGATCACCCAGGGAAGCCTGTGGAAGACATGGACATGAATATCTGCTTCCCAAAGTCAGGGCACCCATGGTTGATGCCTAACCCTCCTTTTCCTTCCCTGACACTTGGGGCAGCAGAGGCAGGTGGACACCTCGGTGGGATGCTGAAGGCAGTGCTGGGCTGCAGCCCATTCCCAACCCAAATCTCACACTCATCCAGGGCGATGGATGAGTCCTGGACCTGGGAATGACCTTGCTCTTTCTTCCCCCTGCAGAGCCAGCTTTCCCAGGCCTTGAATGGATTGTCAGACAGAGCCAAGGAAGCGAAAGAGTTCCTGGTCCAGCTCCGGAACATGGTGCAGCAAATCCAGGTATGGTGTCTCCTGCCTGAGGAGCAGCCCCTTCCCACCGGGATGAGCTGCTCTCTGCCATCCTCTGGTGGGTGTTCTCCAAAAGGGCCCCACACTTGACTTTTCATATGACCCCTCTCAACCCTCCCAAAAACTCCTCCCAAAGCTGCTGGTGTCTTGGAGGGAGCAGCAGAGACCCCAGCCCTTCCCATCTCTGTCATGGGTAGATCCAAGGATGCGGCAGGATGGACCAAGCCTGTTCCTCACCCGTCCCCACCACATTTTCCATGACCCCTGTCAGCTTCCCGTGGATTTGTGGGTTGCAGTGGTGCAGCTGCACATACAAAAACGATCCGTGTGGCATCACTAAAAAGGAAAATCCAGTTTCCCAGCTAATCTGGAGACGTTTCCGGGCTGTGACTCTCTCTCTGCCCTGCAGGAGAACAGTGTGGAGTTCGAGGCCTGCCTGGTGGCCCAGTGTGATGCCCTCATTGATGCCCTCAACAGAAGGAAAGCCCAGCTGCTGTCCCGGGTCAACAAGGAGCACGAGCACAAGCTGAAGGTGAGGTTGGGTGGTCAGAGAGCTTCTTCCAGGGTTGGCTGTGGATGGGAATGAGGACTGGGGTGCTGTTTGTTGGGGAGGAGCAAGAAAGTCAATGGGAAATCCCTCCTTTTTCACATGAGCTGAATTCTGTCTCGCTGCAGATGCCCAGCCCTCTCCCACCGTGAGTTGCTTCCTCCAGGTGGTTCCCGCTGAATTATTCCATTACTGGGCCAATTACTAGTCATAAGGTCAGCAGAGCCACGTGTACAGCATCCACAGGCTGGAAAATGCACTTCTTCATGTTCCATGTGGCTGCCAAGCTACTGGAATGATCCTGCAGGATGCTGGGTGTCTTCAGCTGAAGTTTTGGGGCACTTGGTGTCACGAGATAGCACTTTTGTCACCAGGCAGGAGCAGGAATTGCTCTATTTTTTATGCTTGGTGAGCACCTCATGGCCTTGGGGTGGTGCTTGCCCTGAGATTGGTGGTGTTGGGCGAGCACAGATGCAACGCTCAACATGAGCTGTGAAAACGGGCTCCTGGTTTGTGTCCTTCCTGCAGTCACCACGCCACATCTTTCCAGCTGATTTGGGGCAGGGAAGGGAAGCAAAGGGCCAAATCTCACCTGGGAGCAGTGGAACAGGTGTAGCCATGCCCAGTATCTGTTGGACAAGGTAGTTGCACGCTGGCCATCACTGGTGGGGTCCCAGCTGGACCGATGTTTGTGATTCCAGGTCCCTCTTCCAAAGTCATTTCAGGATTCTGGCTAGAAACTTCTCTGGCTCTTCTCTGGCTCCACTTGTGTCCCCCCTCAGCCTTGCTTTGGGCCACCCAGGAGGCTCCCAGAGGGTTTCCTGACCTGCCTAAAAGGAAGGAGAAGACCACCAGTCCTACGTGCGTGCAGACGATGGGCAACACGAGAGCATTTCCATGGGGAGATGGACAATAGGAGCTTTGTGGGACCCAGCCCACCATCAGTGCTCAGTGCCCAGCAACAAAGCACAACCCCAAAGAGCCATGGCACGGAGGGGACCCCCACTGCCTGGTGGGCTCCCTTTGCTTCGTCCCCTTCAGGGCATGGTTAATTAAACTCTCACAAAGCCAGGCAGCACAAAGCAATCTCCCTGCTCAGCACAACCCGCGGGGGCCTTTCACTTTTTGGCCAGAGCATCCCACTGCTTGCTCCTACCTCCATCCCACCCCCAGCCACCCTGGTGACCAGCTGGGATTTGTCATCAGCCAGGTCTGGTCCTTAAAAGAAGGAACAGCCCCTGGATTTCAGGCTGGGCTTTTAAATCAGCCTTCCAGCCTACCTCCCTGAAGGATCAAGCTCCTGGAGCTCCCCACGTGCCACAGGAAGGGCAGGAAGGGCTCTGTGTGGAAGGACAGATGTGACACGTGAGGCTGAATCATGGAATAGTTTGGGTTGGGAAGGACCTTAAAGATCATCTCCTTCCACCCCTCTGCCATGGGCAGGGACACCTTCCACTAGACCAGGTTGCTCAGAGCTCCATCCATTGAACACTTCCAAGGATCCAGGGGCAGCCACAGCTTCTCTGGGCACCCTGTGCCAGGGCCTGCCCACCCTCCCAGGGAAGAATGTTTTCCTAAGTTCCCAGCAGCATCCCAGCTGCCAGTGTTTAAAATCCCAAAGCTGCTCCCCTCTGAAGCCCGGGGAGTGTTGGGCAGGATTTTAGCCTGAAATTATTTGATTTTCCCTTTTAATTCTTGCAGGGATGGGAGAGGGTAAGTGATCATAAATACAGCGACGCTGCTGTGCTCTGAGGCTTCTTTGGGGGGTCGTGCAGTCCTGACCCACCTGGTGCCAGCTGGAGGCTGGCACACTGAGAGTTGCCTCCTGTGGTTCTGGAATGATCAGGCTGGGACACACATCCCTGGTGGATGCATGTCCTTCCCCTCTGGCTTGGGTACAGGGATGGAGAGGGTCGTGCCTGCTGTCACAGGCTGCAGATGGGACAGGGGGTGCAGGAGGGTCTCAGTGCTGTGGGTACCTTTGTGTCATCACCACCTGGGACAGTGTCCCCTTTGCCCCTTCCAAGGAACCCCCCCAGACAAAGGCAGCACCTGCAGCTCCAGCTGGACACGGGCTGGGCTGGCCTCACTCCAAGGGTCAGGGGATGCAGGGACACGGAAAAAGGGAGCAGCATTGTGACTGCAGCAGCTGCTTCCCAACAGGACATCCCCCCAGCTGCCCGAGGCTGAGGGGGAAAACAAAGCCTCCAGCTTTTGCTCAGAGGCTCTGGGATGCTGGAAGTTCTCATGACCAGTGACAGGACTTGAGGGAATGGCATGAAGTTGTGTCAGGGCAGGGTTAGGTGGGATCTCAGGGAAAAGGTCCTTCCCCCAGAGGGTGGTGGGCACTGACCAGGCTCCCCAGGGCAGTGGGCACGGCCCCAAGGCTGCCAGAGCTCCAGCAGGGTTGGGATGATCCTCTCAGGGACGGGGGGGATTGTTGGGGTGTCTGTGCAGAACCAGGAGTTGGATTGGATGATCCTTGGGGGTCCCTTCCAGCTCAGGGTGTTGCAGATGGAGCAGGAATCCTTCCAGGGTGTCAGGAAGGACTGTGGACAGGGTTAACCCTGCAGCAGAAGGGCCACCTCCCACCATCCCACCTGGTGGTGCTCAGTGCCATCTCTTCCTGCACTGTGTGGGAGTTGGACCCTTGTTGGGTCCTCCTGTGGGACCGTGGGGCTTGTCCTGGGTGATGTTCACATCAGCACGGGACAGCTTTAGCTGCCCATTCACACTGAGAGCTTCACCCCTTCCCACAGGAGATCGGGCCAGAGCATCCAAGCCTGGCTTGCCTGTCCACTTGCCACTGCCCTGTCCCCAGAGCATGTCAGCTGAGGAGGTGAGCAGATGGAGTGGCCAGTGAGACTTGGCTGTGCCACGCAGGAGGCCTTTGAGATCCAAACGAGTTGCTCCAGCAGCCGGCGTGGAGCCGCAGCGTCCTGGCAGCAGCCCGTGTCTCCATGGGCTGCCTCTCCTGCCCAGTGGAGTGCTGGCCATCCTGGCATGGTGTGGCACCATGTGAGGGAGGAGGAGAGACACAGGGGGGACACAGAGCCTGCCCCCTGGCACGGGGCCTTTCCCATTGGAGCCCAAGTTCCCATTTCTGTGGCGCCTGGAGTCGGGGTCGGCTTGGCTCCAGGGCTGACCTACTTTGTCCTGACACATATTTCATGGAAGCAGGCACCAATCCAGGTTTGCCTGTGGGCCAGCACTAATTGCTCCAGCGCAGGGAGAGGTTTGTGAGGACATGAACTTGGAAGGGGCGTTCCCCTGCCTTCATCCAACCTCCCACTCCCCTTGGATTCAAGATTGAGAACCTGGGCTTTGAAAGGTCACCTCTGGAGGAGCAGTGGGGCCAGGTGCCTGCTCCACTCTGGGACAGAGCTCCTTGCCTGCCCTCCTCACTGCTGGCCATGGTTTTCAAGGGAACAGTGTGGCCTTCCCCAAGGGATGATGCCCTCCAGCACAGGCAGGTGGACACAGGGGCTTCCCTGTGATGTTGTCCCTGGAAAAAATCTCCCCTCAGCCCACAGCACACAAGGGCTGGGCTCTGCAGGCACCTCCTTAAGCTCTCGGCAGTGTGGTGGATCATTCCAGTCTTTTCCTGGCCTTCAGGCCATCGGATGTCTTTGCTCCATGATGTCACCCCAGTGCTTTGGCTGCAGAGCCCACGTGGGCAAACAGGAGTTGTCACATCTCCCAGGAGAGCTGATGGCGCAGGGAACGCTCACCAAGGGCTCCTGTCCATAGCACTGGGTCTCCAGAAATGAAATGCTGGTCCACAACCCTTCTTTAGGGGTTGCAGTCAGGATTTTCCAAGGGAAACTTGGTGTCCCTTGTTGGATTAGGTCACTGGTGACGGTAACGCAGCTCTGCCTTTCCCAGCTCCAGCCTGAGCCTCCTCTCCCAACAGCAAGTCACCATGGAAACATCCACCTGGGAAAGCTCTGCTTGGAGGACGAGGGGTTGTGGGATTCATCACAACCAAACCATTGGGGTCTGCCCTCGTGGTTTTTCCACGTGGGATTTTTCCACCTGTAACATCACCCTCCATCCCCACAGCCCTGCAGGTGACTGTCCCTGGCCATGGTGTGCCCAGGGTGAGGAAACTCCGTGTCCTCCACATGACATTCCCAGCAGGACTCATCCCAGGTCCTGGGAACGTGGAGTGCCTTGAAAACCCGTTACCTACCCAAGTACTAAAAACAGGAGGAAGGTGAGGGAGACCTTTAAGTAGAGACAAGTGCAGGTGTTATTGCCTTCTAGGAGCTGTATTAAAATGTAAATTATACTTCATGTCACCTTACAGGGAAGAAAAGCTCTTGAAATAAATGTCCTATTTTAAGGTCACAGCGAGCTGCTACGAGTGCTCACAGGGATCCTTTTCATAGGCTGTAATTAGCAGCCAAGCTCTGGCTGTTGCCTCATTTGGCATCTAAAGGGGAAAAAAAATAGCGTTTGGTAGAAATGACCGAAACCAGAATGTTTGGAAGCTTCCCAAATCCCCTCACCGGCTGAGCCGTGGAAGAACCAGGCTCCCTATGACTACCTGGAAGGAGGATGGAGCCAGGGTGGGGTCAGGCTCTTCTCCCAGGGAACAAGTGACAGGACAAGAGAAGGGCTCAGGTTGCACCAGGGGAGGTTTAAATGGGGTCTCAGGGGAAATTCCTTCCCCAAAAGGAAGTGGTGGAGTCACCATCTCTGGAAGATGTAGATGTGCCAGGTTTTCCTGGCAATCTGATGGATACCACGAGCCCTTTGAGGCCTCCTGAGGGAGGCCTTGCACGAGTCCGAGGCCTGAGGAATTCCAGATTTCACCTCCAGCTCTCTTCATGGACACACTCTTCATGACTGGGGTAGCAGGGAGCTCCAGGGAGTGGAGATCCCTCATGCAGGAGGAGAACCACAGGATGCTTGAGGCCATTTGGAAAACTTCCTGGCTTCACTGGCCCTACTGGGTTTAGACCAGGCCTTCAAAGGTGTGGGAGATGTTCATGTCCCACTTCTCAAACCTTTAGTTTACCAACCATAGTGATTAATGGAGTCTCTCTGTTCCTATCTGTGTCCAATTTCTCCTGCAAGCTGTAAAGCCACGAAGCCCCTCTACATCCCAACCAAAGATCCCTCTCCTTTCCTTGGAAACAGTTTGGTTTTGGTGAAGGGATCATGGATTTCCACTCTTGGCTTTGCTGCTGTGGAGATGCTGCCATTAAACTGCTGTTTCATGCCCTGGTTCTCCAGGTGGATTGTGCTGGATCCCCGAGGAATCACAGAGTTATGGAAAGCCTAAAGGTGTGGGCTGGGACAGAGCTGCAGCCACAGCTTTGGGTGCACCTGGATCAGGCTGCCCCTCCTTGGATTTCGAGTGTCTCCAAGGCTGGAGCCTCCGCAGCCTCTCTGTTCTGGCTTTTGACCACCTTTATGGAAAAAACACCCAAAGCTTTAACTTCTGTCTTCACCAAGCTAAGGCTGTTCCCTGGAGGCTCCTGCCTGGCTGGAGGGAGCAGATGGCAATTCTGCTGGTAATACTTGGGAAACTTTGGCTCTGGCAGGGAGAGGCTCACAAATTCATTATCCCAGGCAAACCAGACAGAGATTTAAGCTGCAAAGAACATAAGAAGATTTGTTTTACCAATCCCATCTTTGCTGCCTTCCCGGCGGCACGTGCATTTCCTCCAGAGGGGAGGATCTTACATGGAGGAAGGAGGCGGCTTTTCTGGGCATTCCGGGTGGGATCCTTGCTTGCCCATCCACAGCCCAGCAGGAAGGGAATGCAGACCTTGCTGTGGCTCATCAGTCACCAGCAGGATATGCTCTAACAGCCAGGTGGGAGCCCACAGGCTGCTCTTACCTCCCACTCAGTGTTTCCCCCATGGAGAAACACGGAGGGGACCCCCACTGCCTGGTGGGCTCCCTTTGCTTCATCCCCTTCAGGGATGATCCCCTTCCCCTGCAGCTCAGATACTCAACATCCACACGGCCAAGAGCAGAACAAACCCTACCCCTCTCTTGGAGCAGGAGAGACCAAATGGATGCTTTGCATCTCCTCTGCACCTCCTGGATCCTGCCCCAAAGATCTGGGCATCCCCAGTGAGAAAGGAGATCCAAGGGCTTGCCCATGCTTTCCAGGGTGTCAGCGTAGGAGTCATCTCCAGGAGCAGCTGTTGGCTCTGCTTTGTCCTTATAGGACTTAAAGGGGCTCCAAGAGAGCTGGAGAAGGACTTGACACAGGGAATGGGTTCCCACTGCCAGAGGGCAGGGTTAGAAGGGAAAATTGGGAAGGAATTCTTGGCTGGGAGGGTGGGCAGGCCCTGGCACAGGGTGCCCCTGGATCCCTGGGAGTGTCCAAGGCCAGGTTGGACGGGACTTGGAGCAACCTGGGCTGGTGGAAGGTGTCCCTGCCCATGGCAGGGGGTGGAACGAGATGGTCTTTTAGGTCCCTTCCAACCCCAGCTATTCTGGGATTCCATGATTCACCACAGCAGAGCCATTCCAGCGCACTCAAGTGACAGAAACTGGCACTGAATGAGCTCTTCCCTCTTCTGTGACAGCATTTGAGGCCAAACCCAGCGTGTGCTGGTCATGCTGCTCACTGGCTCCGTGTCACAGCCATCCAGCATCTCCACAAGCCTCTGTGTCTCGGTCCAGAGGAGCGATATGGGAGCTCCCTCTGCTGCCTTGTCCACCCCGCACCCTCCCCAGTACCCAGGCTTGCTCCAGCCTCCCTCTGCCCCACAGCCCGGAAACACCAGGCTGGCATTGCTGAAAGCAGCGAGGAGTGGTTGCTCCCGAAAAATCTGAAGCTTTCTTGGAGAGTGTTCAATGGCATTTCACAGAGGATGATGTGTTGTCCCAAGTCTCCCTGGGAACAAGCGACAGGACCGGAGGAAACAACCTCAGATTGCACCAGGGGCACTTTAGATTGGACGCGAAGGGAAATTTCTTCATGGAAAAGGTTGTTCAACGCTGGCACAGCTGCCCAGGGCAGTGGTGGAGCGCCCATTTAAAATCCATGTGGATGTGGCACTTGGGGACACGAGTCAGTGGTGGCTTTGGCGGTGGTGGGGCATTTTTGGGCTCGATGCTCTTTGAGGGCTTTTCCAACCTCGGTGATTCTGTGATTCAAAGCTGCAAGGCTGGTAATTCTTTTTCTTCCTGCTCGGTGATTGAGTGGAGGTGATTAAATCATAATTAAAGCACACATGATGGGATTGATTGCCCCGCAGGAGTCACCTCCCCCTCCCAGCCCGGGTTCATTCACTGCGGGAGGCCGACATGTGCTTCCTTTCACCTCTCCATCCCTCAGGCAGGGATGCCGTGGGGATGCTCACAGGAGGAGGTGCTTGCCAGCCTGCAGTGGGCATCCAGGTGCCTGTGGAGCAGTGGGCACAGGGGCACCGTGCTCTCAGAAGTGTTCAGCCCTGGTTCTTGCAGCTTTTCCCGTCTGCACCTGCAGATGCTGCTGCAAAGCTCCTCCTCACCGTAACCCCCTGGCCGGCTGTGCTCCAGGGAGCAGCACGCCTTTGTTCGGTGCCAGTGGAGAACTTCACGTGGATTTAAAGCTCTTCCAGGCAATTATCTGTCGCGAGCATGTTCCTCTGAGCATCAAATCTCTCACCCCGGGCTGCTCTGCCAGTCTCCAGTGGCAGAAATCCTGAGGACATCGGGTGCAGACCTGCAGGATTCAACATGAAGGACCAGCCAACCTTCAAATACACCCTCATGGTGTCCAGCCTGAACCCTTTCCTCCCTGCTGTGCTTCAGGGAAGGTCAGCAGAGCCCACACTTGGGCTCCTCTGCTGGGATGCTGGAATGTGATCCCTTGGGGAGCCAGCTGTGGGTGCAAGAAGATGTGCCTGTCCCAGGAAGAGCTCCATGGGGAGCCCAGCCAAAGGCCAGCAGGATTTACTCATCTCCTCTCACTGGCACTTCTCTCCCTCTGAGGTGGAGAAACGAGGCAATTCTGCAATGTGGTCCATCAGCTGAGGGGCATCTCAGACAGATCCTTAGAGCTGCAAATGGCAAAGGTGATGTGTTCATTCCTCTTGGAAATACCAAAATGCTGGGCATGTTGGGTGCAGCAGCCTCAGAGCCAACCCCACAACCCAGCTCTGTGCCAAGGATGGATCGGGCACCTGTGTATCCATGGAGAAGGGCGTTTGCTTGGCATGGAGCTCATAAACTGCCATTTGGAGCTGCTTAATTAAAGACAGGGCATGGAACTGTCCTGCTTTGAATAATTACTTGGGTTAATTTGAGCTAAACAAGGCTTGTTGGGACAGGTTGGGCAGAGGGATTATGGACTCCCCATCCCTGGAAGTGTCCAAGGCCAGGTTGGATGAGGCTTGGAGCAACCTGGGGTGGTGGAAGGTGTCCCTGTCCCTTCCAGCTGAAACCATTCTGGGATTATATGTTGTTGTTCACAAGCTTTTCAAAGATCTGGAATTCGGCGTGTGAGTCTTGGCCAGTTCTGCCTTTTCCTGTTCCCTTGAGTCTCCGTCTCCCTCCGCATTCCCTGATCTTGTCCCTGTGTCCACGCAGCTCCAAAGGCCTCTGGCTGCCCATCTCCCAAACCCCCAGAGCCCTGAGCTCTCCCTGTGCCCTTGCAGGTGGTGCGAGACCAGATCTCCCACTGCACGGTGAAGCTGCGCCAGACCACGGGCCTGATGGAGTATTGCCTGGAGGTCATCAAGGAGAACGATCCCAGTGGATTCCTGCAGGTTGGTGTGGAGCTGCGAGGGCAGCGGGAAAGGCCCTGCGGAGCAGAGCTGGGGGTTACTCCAAGGAGGATGTCCCCAGCTTTTCCAGCTCTAAAATCAGGGACCAACCTCTGGTCTTCTCCATATTCCCAACAGGACAGAAGCAGAGCCAGAGCAGGGACACATTACTGACTCTGACTGGAGGAATAGAGGGTTTGGGAATAAATTTGCTAAATCTGGGATTTAGCTGGAGGTGGTGGGTGGTGTCTCTCTGGAGCAGGGATCAGGACGTGATGTCTCGTGGCTGTCCATGGAGAGACCAACAGGCAGCCCTTGGGAACTGCATCCCACCACCCATTCCTTTGGTACCAGAGCCTGCCTTTAAACAGTCCCCAGAGCTCCTGGGTTCCCTCTGCCAGGGGCGATGCTGGAAACCATGTGTGCCGTGCCAGCCTTTGGGAGGCAGAGAGAAGGAGGGGAGCAGGGTGGGGACGTGGCACAGCACCCATCCCAGTGGTCCACGGTGGCTGAGGCTGCTCCTGCTCTCCAGATCTCCGATGCCCTCATCAGGAGGGTGCACTTGACCGAGGACCAGTGGGGAAAGGGGACACTCACCCCCCGCATGACCACGGACTTCGACCTGAACCTGGACAACGCCCCTCTGCTCCAGTCCATCCACCAGCTTGACTTTGTCCAGATGAAAGGTAAGGATATTTCCAATCCCTTTCCAAAGCCCGCCTCTTCTCGTTCCGTGCAGCTCCTCACAGGGAAGGGGCAGGAGAGGAGAGTTTCTCATCTCTCAGTGCTGAGTCCCCCAGACCCAGAGTTGCACCCGTTTCTGTGTGTTTTGCACCCCTGGGCCAACCACCTGCCTCCCTGTCTCGGATCCCTGGGCACCTGTGTGCCAGGCCAGGGTGCCAGGAGCTTGGCTTTGCCTGCAAAACCACCCTGAGTGCATTAGATAGTTCTTAGTGTGTTAAAAGGTGCATTAGAAAGTGCTCTGCAGGTTGGGCCCCGAATCTTGGGGGCAGCCCAAGGCTCTTCCCAAAGCTCTGCTCACACAGGTTCGCTTGCTTGGTGCCGAGCAGCATCTGGCATGGACCAGATGTCCCTCCAAGCACACAGAGCCACCTCACTCAGCATGGGGACTCCTCCCTCCCCTCCCCTCACTCTTGCTTTGGACCTTCCTGTCAGTTTAAACTTCATCCCCACTCTCTGTTCCCTCTGTGCTCGCCCTCCTGTCCCACCGAGAGCCACTGCAACCTGGGAGCAGTTTGGGATTTGGCAAGCCCAGGGAAGCTGGCAAAGGTGGGAAAAGGGCAGTGCCAGAGGGAAGCTCAGGAGGACGCTGAGTGTGGAGCTGTACCTTCAGCTGGTGCAGACGAGCTTCACGGCTCTTCATTCCCATCACAGCTGGAATTCCTGGCTTGGGAATGTTTGCACACCCCAGCGTGTCTCAGTGGCCAAGGACAGGAAGGGTGGTGACCACGGGCTTCTTCTGTCACGACCCTGAGCATCTTCAGGTGGTGGCCCTGCTGGTCTTTGTAGCAGCGAGGAGGGGCCATGGCTGTTTGGGGTTGCTCACGGTTAGCCCAGCTGTTAATTGGAAATGTCAGTAGTAATTTTTGATAGCAAGCCCAGGGAGGGCTGGACTGCAGTTTTCCATTAGCCCTCCCTTCCTGCAGTTTAGCCCAGAGGGTTATTTTTAATTAATAGGAGCAAATCTGCTGCTAGTTTAGCCGCCCACCCTCCTCTCATCATGTCCCTCCTCCTCCTCCTCTCAGCTCCCCCTCGCTGTGGAAATAAGTTGTTGGGTTTGTAGACTTGCAGGAGGTGGGGTTTGGATCTCAGATCTGTGTCACAGCACCAGGAGAGGGGGGGCAGCACCTGAGATCTTCATAAAGAGAAGGTGAGCAATAGGTCCAGGGCCTCCCGCACCCTGTGCTGGGCAGTTCCTGAGGGTCTGACCCAGGAGGGGGAGGAATCACAGAGGGTGAAAACTGAGCCTTTGCCAGCAAGTCCATCTTTTCTCTCCCAGGCATCCATGGCTTCCCCACGTCTTGTCTGGATTCTCCATGTGTGTCTCCTCTGGCTCACGTCACTTTGGGCAGTGAGGATGAGGGTGGTGGACGAGCAGCTCTGCTGAGAGATGTGTCATGGACATCTCCCTTCCCTGCCGTGCTTTTCAGAGCAGGAGTGGGCTGCGTGACACACGTGCAAATTCCCAAACATAGCAGGAAAAACCCTGGGAGTCCTTTCTGCGCCCTGTGGAGCTGATGGGAGCCATAGAGGGTACTCAGCCCCGCAGCTTCCATTCCTCCCCTTTCTGTTACACTGAGTTTATTTGGTGGGAAGGCAGAGCAGCACCTGCTGCTGGGCTGTAGATAAGTCCAAGCCCAGGGCTCTGTGGAGCTTTGGGAGAGTATCCCAGGATTCGGGATTTGGGGTGCCCAGGCAGCTCCGTACCAAGCGTGTTGTTGCGCTGCCGCAATTCCCGACGATTAATTAGAAAACAAGCAGAAAGCAGAAAGGCTCTGGGGTAACCTCAGCTCCCCCAGGCTTCGGGGTGGAAAAATTCGGAGTCCTCCGTGCTTCCTCTCCTCCTCACACCCCGCAGCCCACAGCTGCACCCCTCACACTGCCTTCATGCCCAAGCGCGTGCCCCGTGCCCCGCGTGCGGTGCCAGCGGCCAGGGTTCCACTGATTCGGGTTTAGTTTCCTCCCCAGTGCCGGCCCCACCCATCCTGCAGCTGGAGGAGTGCTGCACCCACAACAACAGTGCCACCCTGTCCTGGAAGCAGCCTCCCTTATCCACGGTGCAGGTGGAAGGATACATCCTGGAGCTCGACGACGGCAACGGCGGCCAGTTCAGGGTGAGTGCTGGGAGCTGATCCCAGCGGGAAGGGGACGCTCCTGCCTCCCAGGATTTCCCCGCTGGGAAGTGACCGCACACTTTTTGTTCGTACTTCCTCCGAGTCCACTTTTCCCTGGAAAGCAGAATGGCTTCCCAGTGCCAGAGGGCAGGGTTAGATGGGATATTGGGAAGGAATTGCTGGCTGGGAGGGTGGGCAGGCCCTGGCACAGGGTGCCCAGAGAAGCTGTGGCTGCCCCTGGATCCCTGGGAGTGTCCAAGGCCAGGTTGGACGGGGCTTGGAGCACCCTGGGCTGGTGGGAGGTGTCCCTGCCCATGGCAGGAGATAAAAATGAGATGGTCCTTAAGGTCCCTTCCAACCCAAACCATTCTGGGATTCCATGATTCCGTGAAGCTCCATATTTTTAGGTTGCTGAATATTTCATGCAAGGTATGCTAATTGCCATGAAAGCTTCATGCTTTGCCATCTGCCAGCAAGGAGAGGTGTTTAAGGCCTGAGGGCTTTTAAATTGCTGTAATTACACAATTAAAATATGATTTTTCTCTGATCCGACACGCTGATAATTATCCTGGCGTGTTCACATCCACTGGGAGCAGGCGCAGGACCAGCCTGTTGGGCTCTGAATTCCTCCACAAAACACTCAGGCAGGAGCCAGAGCAGGGTCAAGGTGGAAGAGAGGCGACATGGGTGGGATCTGAAGAGAGGAGGGAGCAGGAGGCTGGATGTTGGGAGACCAAGGCTCAGTGCTTTCCTCCAATAGTATTCCTTCCCAATGTCCCATCTATCCCTGCCTTCTGGCAGTGGGAAGCCATTCCCTGTGTCCTGTCCCTCCAGGCCTTGTCCCCAGTCCCTCTCCAGCTCTCCTCGAGCCCCTTTAGGCTCTGCCAGGGGCTCTCAGGTGTCCCTGGAGCCTTCTCTTCTCCAGGTGAACCCCCCCAGCTCTCCCAGCCTGGCTCCAGAGCAGAGGGGCTCCAGCCCTTGGAACACCTCCATGGCCTCCTCTGCTTGTTCCAGCAGCTCCACATCCTTCTGATGTTGTGGGAGCCTCAGAGCAGGATGCAGCATTCCAGGTGGATCTCACCTGGGCAGAGCAGAGGGGCAGGATCCCCTCCCTCAGCTGCTGCCCACACTGCTGGTGCTGCGGCCCAAAGTGGTGCCAAGGAACACATCACGGGGTCCTTTTGCTCTGCCTCAGCCACATAGGGCTTACAAGTCTGCCCCGGGTAGCAGAGCAGGGCTGAATCCTGTGCGTCCCGACCTCCAGGAGCTGTTTTCCCCCTCCTGGGACTCCGAGGTCTGGGCACTAACCGTGCTTGCCTTGCAGGAGGTGTACGTGGGCAAGGAGACCATGTGCACAGTGGACGGCCTTCACTTCAACAGCACCTACAGCGCCCGGGTCAAGGCCTTCAACAAGTCAGGAGTCAGCCCCTACAGCAAGACCTTGGTCCTCCAGACATCCGAGGGTAAGGAATTGCCCCAGCTCCAGCCCGGAGCGCTCGGACACCGCTCACACCCTCCGGCACACCCCAGCTTGGCTCTGCAGGTCCTGCAGGACCTCAGCATTCCCTGCAGGAAAGCCAGCGCTGACCAGAGGGGAAAGGAGCTCGAACAGTGCCAGAATTTCTCTCTCACCCCTTTCCTTTCGCAGGGGGTGTTCTTTGGGGAGGTGCAGTGAGAGGTATTTAAATTCGGGTTTACGCGGCGCGAAGGGGAGCTCAGGTGTTTTCATTGTTCCCATTTGAAACCAAACACCGTCAGCATCGCTCCTGAAGGCCGTAACCACGGGATTCAGGCCCTGGAAGTGCAGGACAGAGGCAGAATTCAGCCTCTGGAAGTGCAGGACAGAGGCAGGATTCAGGCTCTGGAAGTGCAGGACGGAGCCACGTGTGTCCTTGCAGATCCAGGCACGCACAGCCAGCCCCGCAGGCATCGTCTGCATCACCCCCACGGGGGCAGGAGCTCAGCTGGGATATTAAACATTCCCTTGGAGGTTGCAGAGGCGTCTCCCCGCCAGGCTTTGAGGACATTTGTCACACCAGACCCTTAATCCAATGTGGAAAATTGGCTTATTTCTGCCATGCAGGTGGAGAGTGCTAAGGCTGGATCCGAGGTGGGAGTGGGAAGCAGCTGTGGAGGAGGGGATGAGCCCCCAGCCGCACGTCTGCTGCCCCGCAGCCTCGCTGCCAGGCACAAAACCCCTCCCTGGGAGCTTTCCACGCTTGGTGGAATCCCTTTTCCTTAGTCCCAGACTAAAATCTCTCTTTTCCAAGCCGTGTGAGGACTTTTCCGTGGCAGCATCCAGCTGGCTGGCAGCTGGGATCAGAAGGGAGCGCACACAGCTCGTGGGGTAAAAAAGAGTTTTCCTGCCCCAGAGCATCTCTGGTGGCTTTGAGCAAGGAGGAAATGGGGTTTTCTGCCAAAAAAAAGAGCAGGAAGAAGCAGAGCAAGGCTATGCTGAGTGTTTCTCTTGCTGCCTGCACTTACCTGCAGGAGATAACCATTCCAGCTTGGAAAGGGCACATGCCAGGTTTGGATGCGTGGGCAGTTCAGCAAGGAACGGGACTCACGTGTGACACAGGTAGAGTGGAGAGCAAATCTGTGAGAAACCTTCTCACAGGAGAGGCAGGAAACTCAAAATCACAGGCACAAAGGCCTTGGCACGTCTGTCAGAGACACGTCAGTGTGTGTGTTGGCAAAGCTGAGCTCCAGCATCAAGGAAGCCTCAGCATTCCTGGGGATGGGACAACCCAGATCCAGCCCCATGCTGCGGTGGCCAAGACCTCTACCAGAGCCTGAAGGTCAGCAGTTCTCATCCACTTCACTGCCCAGCTTCACCAGCCTTGGCAGGACGCGGCAGAGCTTTGGCTTCTCATCGCATTTCCGTCACCTAAGACCCATTTGAGACGCAACTTCCTCACCAAAACCAGTTGGGCTTTGTGTTATCCCAGCCAGGAGCCTGCAGGGTCCCCACTATGATCTTCCCAGCTCTCATTTCCTCTCATAGGTGTTCCCACTGTGGAGCCAAGCCCAAGCTCAGCTCCAAAACACGAAGGAATTTGGGAGAAGAGAGTTGTTCCTGGTCCCTGCAGGGCCGTGCCCGGGGCTGGTGCTTGGTCTGTGGACCAGAGAGAAGTTCCACTCTTCAGAGCATGGGGTGGAAGTTTGCTGCATTCAGCCTTTTCACTTGAATGAGCTTTTGCATCTGTTATTCCAGCCCGAAAGAAAGAGGGAGGAGAAGTCAAATGGGCCTGGAGCATTTTGTGCTCTTAGAGGAGCTTTTAGGATTCAAAGAGAAATAAATTACATCTGTGTGCAGCTTCCGGATATCCGAGGGGCGCCTTGAATAGAGCAGCTCTCTCTAAGGTTGGGCTTTTCTTTCTGGCTTTTCCAGCAGCATCAGGCCTTTAGGAGCTGTTTTTGTGTGAAGAAGGCTTAGCTTTCCCCTTCAGCTGAGCTCTGCAGCTTCCTGCAGAGTGTTCGTGTGGGAGGGGTGGAGGAAAGGAGAGACAGGTTCAACGCAAAGAGAACATCTCTTGGGACGTCACTGTCCTGCCCTAAGTGGCTGTGAGGAATTCTTTGTTTAAAAGCTGGGGTTTGGGGTCCTGGCCTGTGAAATCCTGATCTGCAGCCTGGGGAAGGGAACTGAAGTCCTTCTTCTGCCTTCCGTGAACAGTGGGATAGGTGGTAGAGCAGGGAATGGAACATCTTGAAGGGCTTCAGAATCCGAAGAGAACAAGGCTGAGAAGAGGGAAAATTGTATGGGGGGCTCTGTGGTCCTGCCAAGCAGCTAAGGAGAGCCAGGCAGCACTCATGGGAAAATCCCATGGGAATATCCCATGGGAAGGCGGCACAGGCCCAAGTTACAGCAAGAACATCTTCCCAGCCCGTGGTGTGGAGCATCTTCTACTCACCCCAGAGGAAACTATTGCAGTTCACTCTTCAAAGCTGGTTCTTAGAGCCACCAGCAGGGTGAGGTGGTTCCTGCCTCGGAGAAGGTCTGTGCCCCAGAGCCCTTCCCACATGCCGGGGCTTCCCAGGGATGAAGATTCCCATCATCAGCACAGCCAAATGGGAGCGAGGGCTGAAGGCAAGGCCCTTACCTTGAACCATGTCCTCTCCTGGGCTGGTGTCTCCTGCCCTCTCACACCTTAACCTCCAAGGCTCTGCCATGTGACACCTGCCTTAATCTCTCCGTTTCTCCAGCTCCTGGCTGAAGTTCAGGTGTAGGCTGGGAAATCGGTCTGGAAGAGGGTTTGCAAGGTGACCCTGTCCCAGGGCACAGACATCTCCCAGAGTTTGGTCAGTGGCAGCACTGCTTGGCTCTCCCCCACCCCTGGGACACCTGGGGTCTCCCTCCAGCCTCTGGTCAGTTCTCTGCTGACTTAGGGACCTTCCCAAGGGCTTGGAGCCTGCAGGTGGGCTGGCTGCTTTTCTCTACACACATTTCTGAGGTTCTTCTGAGTCCCTCCAATGTTGTGTTTTCCCATGTGCTGGATGGCAGGATGAAGGACCAACTTGTCCCAGGTGAAGAGGGAGAAGAGGAGGGAGAAGAGGAGCTCAGCAGTGCTGGAGGGGACTGTCCCTGCCCGCTCACCAGGCCCAGAGCTTCACCCTCCCTTCCCCAGCACAGTCAAGCCCCTCTTCTTTTCCCACCTTTCGAGCCCACCTCCTCACTTGGAGCCCCCCTTTAAATTCCTGACCATCCGTGGAGTGACCCTCAGCAGCAACCAGGGCTTTTTAACCAGCAGCTCTTGGAAAGGGTTGAACATCCCAAGGGGAAACAGCCTGCAGGGAGCTGTAGGGTGCTGATTAGGGGGGGAACTGTGAGCTCCTCTCACTCTTGGTAGGCGGGAGAGCCCGTCCCTCCCTAACCTTGAGCTGCGTTTTTTGTCCTGTTGTGCAATCCCTAATTGATGTAACCCGTGTCTGACCCCGCTGACACCCTTTGCTTCCACAGCCTCGGCCGCAGCAGCAGCAGCAGCAGAAGTTACAACCCAGTGTGCAAAGAAATGTCTCCTTTTCATCTGTTTTAATGGGATTTCACAGCTGACACGGGAAGGCTGGGGGTTCAGTGTGCCACGAATTGGAACCTGCCGATGGCGGATTCCAGACTTTTATGTTAACTCACCCCTGGAATAAGGTTAGGGAAGAATTTGCAGGAGGTGACAGTTTGTGGTAGCGGGGAACGGAAACAGATGACCCGAGAGGTTCCCTCTACTCTGACGTTTGGCTGTGAATCCCATGAGTGAAATTCTTACTGTAAGGCTCAGATGTGTTTTGACAGGTACAAAGGGATACCAAGAGCACAACATCCCGAACAACCTTTGAGTCAGGTGGGTGCTTGGTGGTTCTTCAGGGTGACAGAGCTTAGCAGAGCCTTTCAGCGTTCCCGAGGGGTTTTTCCACCGCTGTTGTGCACGGCAAGGTGTGAGATGTGTTAAAGCACGGCGGGAAGTGTGCGTGGTAACCTGTGAATTCTTCTAGGTGCGTTACCGCGAAGAGGTGCAGGACCCCCCCCTTTAAAGAGAAACCCATTGAATTTGTCATGCTGGCACGGGAATTTTGGAAGATGACCACGTTTTCCTTGCCGATGCTGTCGGGCAAGGCTGCCCTGAAGGGTCTGGCTGGCTGGCACAGCACCAGACATTCCTGCCCCGCGCCCCGGCGCAGGATCCGTGCGGTGCCGGAGCGTCTGTGCTCTGCTCCGAGATCCGGGCTCGGGCGATGGAGCGGCGCCGCCCGGCAGACCCCGTTTCTGATCTCTAGTTTGCATTGATCTTACGTTTAGACGCACAGGCAGAAGAACAGACCCTCCCTTTTCCAGTGCCTTTGGAAAGATCGCAGCTGCGTAGAATGAGTCCTTTCTCCTCCACCCTTAATCTACAACCCAGCTTCTCGGGGAGATCCTACTTTGAGCTAAGATCTTCGGCCCACCAGCTGAGCTTGCATTCTTCCTTACAGTCCCTGAATTCAGCCGGTGAGCTGAGCACCTCTGGCGTTTCCTCTTGGTCTGTGCTTCTGGGCATCTCCAAACTCTCTGTTCGTTTTGTTCCGTTGTGTTTGTTTTTCCCATGACATGCGGATGGCAGGGGGAATTCTTTCTGTCTGTCCCTGGCCCGCTCCTGCCGCCCGGGGGGGTTCTGGTGGTGTAGTTCTCGTGGTGTTTCCATCTGTGCGTGGGCAGTTTGGGGCGTGGGGTGATGGAACAGCACAGTAACTCCTCACGTGGCTGCTGTCCCTGGCAGGGCATCGCTGAACCCTTCGGCGCAGGTCGTAGAATTCCACGCTGGTTTGGGTTGGAAGGGACCTTAAGGATCCAGTTCCAGCCTCCTGCCACGTGCAGGGACGCTTTCCACTAGGAGAACCCTCATGTCTAATGTGTGTGGATCTCGTGTCGGTGGAGAGTCAGTAGAAAAGACCTTTCCTGGGAGAAACCTGTGGGAACACCTCCATGGTTTGTTTCCCCTGTACAACCAGGAAACGCAGCCCCTGCTGGGAGATTTGGCCTGTGAAATTAATTTGGTTGATTAAATCTGGACCCCTCTTAAGAGAGAAGCAAGACTGGAAGCAAGCAAGGTCTGGCTTGTTGCCCAGAGAGGTTGTGCACTCCCCATGCCTGCAAGTGTTCAAGGTTGGACGGGGCTTGGAGCAACCTGGGCTAGTGGAAGGTGTCCCTGCACATGGCAGGGGATGGAACGGGATGATTTTAAGGTCCCCTGCAACCCAAACCGGTCTGGGATTGTATGGTTCCAGCTAAGGGCGGCTCACAGCCTGGCTTAGGACCCTGAAGACGTGGGCTCTCGTCCGCTCAGCTTTGAGCGCCGGGCTCGGCTTTTCCAAAGCCAGATGTGATGGTACCGAAGCCTTGTTTCGTGCAGAGCAGAGGACACCACTCCTGTGATGCCTCACTCGTCTGGCAGCCCCCACACGGGCGCTTGGCTTCCCTTCCTGCTCCCGAAATCCTGGGCTGTCATGGGACACGGGCAGGTCAGGCAGAACCAGGGATGGTTTGGCGCAGCCAGCGAGGAGCCCCGGGGCACAGGGATCTCTCGGAGCTGTTTTCTAACCAGTCTTTGCACATCTTCCTTTTGCTAAAGATCCTGGGCCCTGATTCTTCCACCGCTCTGCATTTACACCGCTCCAGCGGTGTCATTCCCGCCTTCCTCCGGCGTAAGCCCGGGAAGAATGGGGGCCCCCGATTGGTTTCCATCCCATAACACGGAATGAGGAATGCTGCAGCATGACCCTTGCCAGAATAACCGGGGACCCTGCAAACTTTCTTTTTTCTTTGTGCTTTTTATGTTTGATTTCTCATCGTGCTGCTGTGAGCTGATGGCTTCAACGCTGTTCTGTTAGGAATGTTCCTTCCTTTGTGTCCGGTGTTCCGAGACCGCCGCGCTGGCCGCGAGCGGTGCCTTTGTGGGCGGTGTGGACCCTCTGCAGCCACACTCCGGGGTGGGGGGACAGGGCAAAACGGGGTCCTGAACACCAAAATGGGCTCCCTCGGCAGAGATTGGACCGCACCGATGCGCGGAGACCTTGAAAATCACTTTTAGACCGGGGGCGCGGGGCATGATTCATTAAAACAGCCTCAGGAGGTGCCACTTGGCACCCGCCGGGAGCACAGCACGGAGCACAACCACAGCCAGGGGCTGTCCTACCTACAGGCACTTCAGGAGGGGGAAAACCAGTCAGAGAGAGTGTCCATAAAATCCAGCACCCTTCCCGAGTGCCCTTCCATGCAGTGCCAACACAGGGCTTTGTGTTGTCCTCTCCTCCTGGCGAGGACAAGCTTCTAGATAAGGACAAGCTCCTGGAGGATGAAGGGCATCCCAACACATCCTGCCCATACAGCTGATGAAGCTGCATCCCAGTGCCAGGCAGCTGTCCCCAGGGACCCCTTTTCCTGCTCCAGCTCCTGCCCAGCCCACACAGCCATCAGGGAGACAGCCTGGAAGAGCTCGTGGTCCCTATCCACTGGACACCCCGGTGGCTGCTCTTTGCTCAGTCCCTCTCCTCAAAGGAATGGTTTCTCAGTCAATCTGTGGAATATTCACCATGAAACCAAGATGCTGCGCCAAGGCTAAAATTTCCTTCCTCCTCCCTTGGAGAAAAGCTGAACGATTTGGCATCCTGAGCAATCAGGGCACAGCCCGGGTGGTGTTTGTGACCCTCTGGTGCTCTCTGGCTGTTAATGAATCAGGCCTCCCGTGGCTGCTGGATGCTTAGTTAATGATTAAACGCTCCCAAGTGTTTGTCAGGCGGTTGTTGTTCCTCAGCTGTGATGTGTGAAATGTAGTATCTCTTTGTAGGATGCAATTTTGACCCTCAAGGATCGCCTTACTCTCAATTAGGCAAGTATCTTTATTGCGATTAACTGGCACCTCCTGCGTGTGGCTTCATCTTTTTTGCTCTTTTAATCTTTTTTGGCTTTTCTTTGGCGACTGAGCATCACTTCTTGCTCACACTCTGCTTGCAGAGTAGTCCCAGATGTCAGAGAATCATGGAATTGTTCAGGTTGGAAAAGCCATCTGAGACCAACGACTCCAGCTGACCCGTGTCCCCAAGTGCCACATCCACATGGCTTTTAAATCCCTCCAGGGATGGGGATCCACCACTGCCTTGGGCACCAGGCAAATTTGGAGGAGGGGTGGTGATTAATGTAAGATGTAAAGGATTTTAAAGGTTTTCCCCCACGTGTATTTAAGGAGAAGCCTGAGGTCAGTGCTCTGGAAGTGGCTCTGTAATTAAGAACTGATCCCACTGCTCTCCCCCTGCTCTTTTTAAATGGACAGAGGGCAGGGCTGGATGGGATATTGGGCAGGAATTGCTGGCTGGGAGGGTGGGCAGGCCCTGGCACAGGGTGCCCAGAGAAGCTGTGGCTGCCCCTGGATCCCTGGGAGTGTCCAAGGCCACGTTGGACGGGGCTTGGAGCACCCTGGGCTGGTGGGAGGTGTCGGAATGAGATGGGCTTTGGGCTTTTCCAACCCAAACCATTCCATGATTCTAAAATTCCAAACCAGTACATATTCCCGTTCATTAAGGGCGCTTGAACTTGGGCCAAATGCTGCTGAGGCAATTGGCCCCTCTGCAGCTCAATGAAGCCAGGTGGTTGCTGCGTGCCCGTCCCCTTCAGACCGCCTGCAGGATGAACCCTCTTCATTCCCCCGGGAGAAGGAGCCCCCATCCCTTCGGGATTCCTTCCTCCCTGTGCCAACCACCACCCTGCACCGCTGAGCCCACCTTTGTGTGGGCTTTGTGCACCTCGCTGCAAAGCGCTCTGGCTGGAGACACGGGCCGGCAGGAATGGTTCCTCCTTCCTTCCCTTCCCCCCCAAGCTGACGTGCTCTTTTCTCTCCCGCATGCCTTCCCCGTGGGAATGACCGCAGTTGACATTAAAAAGATGGTGGCAGGTAGGGCGGGGGCTGTGCCGCGGCGCCCGCGTGCATGCGAAGCTGTGCCGTGCCCCCCAATAAACCAGTGAATCGGCCTCCCCAGCGTTGGTGTCTTTCTCGAGCCGCGTTCCCTCCCGCGGCCGTCACAGTGTGTTGTGGATGTGTCCCTTCACCTTTCTGGAGAAAACCACCCGGTGGCTTGGGAATCTCCGTGTCCCTCTGTCCCGTGACACTGTGTCAGAGTGGCAGTAACGAGTCGTGTGCATCTAAACCAGCGGCTGTGCCGAGTCCTGGAGGTTTTGGGGCGGGTTTTTTTCCCAGCCTTCCCATGAGCTGGTTCTTGTCTTACGTGTGGCTCGGCTCTCGGCGGGGAGGTTTCTTGGTGTGGCGTAGCGTCTCTGTCCGTGGAGACCTTTCTGTGTGCTTTTGGTTCCCAAAAACAGCCCTCAGATACACACACAGAGTTCGTCTGCTGATGCTCAGTCCCCTTTCCACGCTGGCCTGGCCCTGCAAACTGCTGCATGAGGAACCAACCCTTAGTTGTAAAAGTTATGTCCACAGGGTCAGGTTGGACGGGGCTTGGAGCAACCTGGGCTGGTGGAAGGTGTCCCTGCCCATGGCAGGGGGTTGGGACGAGATGGTCTTTAAGGTCCCTTCCAACCCAAACCGTTCCATAATTCTCTTAGACAGAGCCTGGAGACCTGGCTGGTATCTCATGTATCCTGCTAGGGCCACGTTTTAGGAGATCATGAGGATCCTGCGGGCTCATGAGCCGAGACAGGCATTGAGAGGGGAAACAAACACATGGAGCATCGAGAGTAGAACTCCTCCAAGCCCTGGCCATAAAACCACATCCACGCTGGCCCTGCAGCCAGAGGAGCTCAGAGCACCCCTCCACGGTGGAAGTTGCCCTCTGTGAGCCCCTGTGCAGCTCCCTGCGTGCTCCGTGTCATTCCCTGCATGCAGCATGTGCTGTCCGTGTCGGCTCCGCGTGGCTCTGGCTGCCGTGCCCCGGCCACGCTAACCCGGCCTTGTTTGTGTCTTCCAGTGGCTTGGTTCTCTTTCGACCCTTCCTCTGCCCACGCCGACATCATCTTTTCCAATGACAACCTGACCGTCACCTGCAACAGCTACGACGACAGGGTTGTGCTGGGCAAAACGGGCTTTTCCAAAGGGCTCCATTACTGGGAGCTGTCGATCGACCGCTACGACAACCACCCCGACCCAGCCTTCGGCGTGGCACGCATTGATGTCCTCAAGGATGCCATGCTGGGCAAGGACGACAAGGCCTGGGCCATGTACGTGGACAACAACCGGAGCTGGTTCATGCACAACAATTCCCACACCAACAGGTAGGTCGTTTGGAACAGGGTCTTCTGGACACCACAGCCCAAGCTCAGCTCAAGGAGGAGCCTTGGCTTTGCCAGTGGTACCTACAGGTGCCCATGGCAAGGTTGACAACAGTCCCAGTCCCCTTAGAAGAGGGAGCAGGGACAGTCCCTGCCTTGTTCTAGTATTTCTTCCCTGCCTGCTGCCACTCTTTCCATGCTGACTCTTCCCAGCAATGCCCAACTTGCCACTCCTGCAACAAGGGAACAACATCCCTGTGCTACAGCGACTGCTCGTGTTCCCCGTGGGACAGTGGGATGGGGAACTTGGATTGGGGACAGCCTGGTGTCACCCTCCTGCAGCCTCAAGGGTCGTCCCTGGTGGATCAGCAGGCTTTGGTGTGGGTCCTGCAGCTTTGCTCCCCACGTGTTTCCCCCGTGGCTGTGTGGCTTTGCCCTCAGGGACTTCACAAAACGGGGCAGTTCCATGGGAGGATTTAGGAGGAGGTGCCCAGGGGTTCATGAGCACGGCTGAGATGGGAGTCTGGCTCCTGGGTGACATTCACCATCACCAGTCCTTGAGGTCCAGGGCCTGAACCCTGAGCCAGGAGCACAGGGGACATTAAACCACCGATCTCTCCCCTGCAGAACCGAGGGTGGGATAACGAAAGGCGCCACGGTGGGAGTGCTGCTGGATCTGACCAGGAGGACTCTGACGTTCTCCATCAACGAGGACCAGCAAGGGCCTGTCGCCTTCGAGAACCTGGAGGGGCTCTTCTTCCCCGCCGTCAGCCTCAACAGGAACGTGCAGGTATGGGCTTGGACGGGCTCTCTGGGGCATCCTGGGGGTGCAAACGTGCTGTCACACTGCCCCTCGTGCTGCTGTCACCGCAGGGGGAGTTGCTGCTCAGCAGCACGGGGACTTTGTGGGGCCAGGAGGGCTCTTGTGCATCAGGGATGGCTTGGAAAGAGCTAAACTTAGACCCTAAACCACCTGTGAGTGTCAAACATCAGGACAGGCCTTGCTGCAGCCACAGCTGCTGCCTCAGGCTCCTCACTCCAGGTTTCTCCATCAGGGCTGCTGGAGCACCAGGGTTCTCCAGCCCTTCCTGGTCGATGGGGTTTGATAACTCTGTTTTGTGATGATAGCCCACAAGAGCCTCACCAGCTCATAAAGCTCTCCCAGGACCCAGATGGGACCATCACCAGGGAGAAGGACACCTTCTAAAGCCTCTTTTCCTCTGGGGCATTTCAAACCCCTCTTCTCTCCCTCTCTCCCAAGCTCTCAGCTCTCCTGAACATCACCAAGCCGTGGCTCCCTGGGCCGATCTGGTATTTCCATCTTTTCATTTTCCTTCTCACTGGTCACATCCCTGCTGTCATCTCCCCCAGGGAGTCTTCCACATTCACCAAACCTGGCTTTGGCACACCCACCCCACCACTGCCCTCACCTCCAACCTGCACAAGTGCCCAGGCATATCCGAGGACACAGTGCATGTAATGGATGATCTCAGGTTGTCAAGAATTTTGGCATGGTCTTCTACAGTGAATGTCAAAGCCTGAGAGGGACTTTGGACAAGGGCATGGCGGGACAGGACAAGGAGGAATGGCTTCCCACTGACAGAGGGCAGGGATAGATGGGATATTGGGAAGGAATTCTGCCCTGTGAGGGTGGGCAGGTCCTGGCACAGGTTGCCCAGAGAACCTGTGGCATGCCTGGATGAGTTCAAGGTCAGGTTGGAGAGGGCTTGGAGCAACCTGGGCTGGTGGAAGGTGTCCTTGCCCATGGTAGGGGGTTGGAATGAGATGGTCCTTAAGGTCCCTTCCAGCCCAAACCATTCTGGGATTCTATGAACACCTCCGTGCAAGAGGCTCCAAGTGGCCCCTGTAAATTAGGGATCCATGGATTTAGGACTTGCTCTATTATATCCATCGGAATACAGGGTTTGCTGTGCTGTCACCAAGGCACTGACAGTTTTCCAGCAGCACTGAGGCAGAGGTGGGTCACAGCCATTCCAAACACTGGGACCATCCCTGCCACATTGTCCCCCTGCGAGGGCCTTGCAGGCAGGGGAGTCTGCCCAACTCGGAGAAGGGCTGACAAACGTTTAATCAGGAAACATTAATAAGCCCATCTTGTCTGCACTGGTTTTAGAGGTACTGTATTAATTTGGTGTGGTAAAACTGTCCCGCTGTGTGGTGGGTTTAATTCCCACCTCAATCCTCCAGACAGCCAGAAGGGACAAAGCATTTCTGGAGCCCCTTGGCTTTGTGAGTTCTCTGGGCAAGACAGAGCTTAAATCCCCTGACAACAGAGAAATCCCACGGGATGCTGATAAAAGACTGCTAATAAACCCAAGCCATTCGTTACCCTTCTTCAGAGGTGTATGGCTAATTAAAAACAGCTCTAATTAGGAGGGAAATTGTTGCGTTTCAGGCAAAGTTTTCTATAAATCCGTATCTGAAGGGCAAAACGCTGCTGCTGCTGCAATAAAAGAAGGAATTGTGCTTTCCTTCCAAATTAAAGCATTTGTGGAGGGAACTGGATTCCCCCTGTGCTGCTCTACTGGTGTGTGTGAGCACTCCCAGGGCCTGGCCCCTTGCCCAGTCAGTCCACGCACACAGAGCCTGCCCGGATCCCTGGTGGACCAGGAATTTTCCTGCACCAGTGAACCTCAGGTCTCCAGTATTTCCTTCCCTCTCCCTTTTTCCAGCGTTGGAGCCGCTGCTGCATCGCTCCCCATCCCTGGATGAAACCAAGGAAAGTGCCTAATTCCCAATTTCCTGGAATCAGAATGGCTTGGGTTGGGAAGCACCATTAAAATCTTCACTTGAGCATCCTCCCACTCTGCCCCGTCCCCCTGATGCTGCTCAGCTTCCCCACCACAAAGGTCCTTCCTCCCACCAGCATCCCCTTTGCAGTCCCTGTTCCTTCCACTGTCCCTGTCCCCTCCACTGTCCCCATCCCCCCCGCTGTCTCCATCCCCCCTCAGCTCAGGGGCTTCTCCAGGGTCTCCTGTAATGGTCCTTCAGGCCCCTCCATCCCCTCTTGTCCATCCCGACTGCTCAAAGACCCAGCTCCTGCCACCTCCCACCTCTCTGGCAGCCAACTGTCAGAACATTGGGAATTATTGGGGGCGTGGCACCACTGGTACCAGCAGTCCCAGTTCACAGGGGCTCCAGCAGCACAAGCAAGTCAGGAACGAGCAGGATGCAGTTTTGGGGACACCGCCAGCCCCTCCTGCAGCAGGAAGGATGCTCGGAGGGACCGCAGGAGCTCCTGCCTTTCCCCGGGTGCCGCCCAGGGACGATATGCCAGCTGCCATTCCATGAGCCTTCCCAGCAGGGCACAGTGTGACACAGCTGAGCCGCGTGTCTCTCCTTGCAGGTGACTCTGCACACCGGGCTGCCGGTTCCCGAATTCTACGCTTCGCGCTCGGCCATGCCGTGAGGATGCTCCCGGAGCCGGCTGCCTCTTCCCGGGATGAGAGGAGCCAGCCTGTTCCTTCCTGCAGGACGAGGCAGGCCACGCAGCCTCTGGGTCCCTGCTCAGCCACCGGGTCCCCGCTCAGCCTCCGGCCGGACACGGGCAGGGAAAAGCGGGAAGGAAGCCCCCGGCTTTTGGCCGCCCCCGCTCTCTCCGGCCCCCGCGCTGTCCTGTGTGTGTGCGCTTCGCTCTTTAGCTCTTTTTGGCTGATGACGTCCTTAGGTAGCCCGAGCTGTTCTCCTGTGTCCGCTTTTAGGTTCGGTTTCACCGGTTTGAGTTGGGGTTTTTTTTGGGGGGGTTGGCAGGTCTGGTTCTGCAGAGCGCTGTCCCCTCCCGTGGGGCTGGGCGGAGGGGCCCCCACCACGGGAAAGCTCCTGCCCCTGCCAGCCCGGTTACTTTGCAGGATCTTTCTTTCCCCTGTGGCCTTTCTTGCAGAGCACCCTCGGTCACGTGTAGAGGTGGGCCCTGGATTACCAGTCAGTCTCCATGTCCTTACCGAAACGCCCGACTCTGTCCCGCGTCCCCCTGAGGTGTTCCTGGGGCAGGGGGGTGGCCACCCTGTTCCCGGGTGCTCCAGGTGCAGGCAGGTCCTTGGTTCGATGCCAGGTGCCCACAGGGGGGCTCTTCCCTGGCTCCCCACACCCCGGTGCCAGCACAACACGCCACAGCCATAGGCCGGAGAGCCCTCGCCAGGCTCTTTGGAGATTAGTGTTTATTTTTTTATAGTTGCCATATAAAGCCTAGCCTTAAATTGAACTGATAGTGTCCTTCCAATCACCGGAGAATCCACTCTGCANAAGGAGAGCTGGTCCCAGCCCTGCCACGCACTCAGGAACGCACACCCGCTGCCCTGCCCGCGCCTGCTGCCGGCAGCAGTTCCCGGCAGCCTCCACTCCCTACTTGACTTTCTGGTAATTCAGAGGCAGGAGAGGGCTGGGAGGTTGTGGGTGCCACGCCTGGTGCCAGCCCCCCATTCCCGAGCCGAGGGCACCTGCATGCTCATGTCCCCAGCGCTTCGCTTTCCAGTCCCTCGTCGGCTCCTGGCGCGGCCGGTGGAGCCAGGACGGGCAGTGGGATCACTGCCCAGCGGGTGCCAGCATTCCCAGCCTGGCCACATATTCCCAGCTCGGCCAGATGTTCCCAGCCTGGCCGGAGAACCGCAGCTCCTCTCTCCAGGGCCGGCTGGGATGCGACGGGGATGCCGGCACAGCAGAAAGACAAGTGTAAATAGCCCATTCCCTACCGGCGTGCCCTCCTCTAGGACGGTCCCGTTCGTGCCCTCGTTGCTCTGGCATTAAGTTTTCCTAATTTATTGGATGGGTGCTATCTCGTTGACTCCCACCGAGGAGCTTCTCTCAGCTGCAGGAGAGCCGTGTTGCGGGACAACGCCGGGCAGCTCCTTGGTGATTCCCTGCGGAGCCCCCGTGGCCGGCTCACCCGGGGCTCCCCCCCAGCCCTTACCCCCAGTTCTTTAGGATGTTCATGGTGCTTATTAGACCCCCCCCGTGCCGCGATGGTAGCTGCACTCAGCCGCTGTACTGACGAGAAGTGTCATGTTTGCTGTTCTAATAAAGGACTTTTATGAGAGAAGGGCAGAGCTTCCCGGAGCATCCCTGCACCGCCACAGCCCCAGGATTCATATCCCATCAGTCCTCATGGTGGACATCTCTCACTGTGCCTGCAGGGAGGCAGCAGCGGGGAATGGACAGATCTCGGTCCATGGGAGGGGTTGGAAGCCAGTTAAAGAAGGAATTGCTGGCTGGGAGGGTGGGCAGGCCCTGGCACAGGGTGCCCAGAGAAGCTGTGGCTGCCCCTGGATCCCTGGGAGTGTCCAAGGGCAGGTTGGACGGGGCTTGGAGCACCCTGGGCTGGTGGAAGGTGTCCCTGCCCATGGCAAGGTTGGAATGAGATGGCCCTTAAGGTCCCTTCCAGTCCAAACCATTCTGGGATTGTCTGGAACCCAGTGCTGCAGCAACACCATGAGATGACCAAGGGACGGGGCAGGTTTCACGCCACTGTGTCCCCTTCCCTGGCGTGGCAGCTCCCCTTCCTGCAGTGATGCCACAGCCGGTGAGGCAGCAGCACCCCCGGAACAGTGAGGACAGGAGTCTTAATTTATCACCCTGTGCCCAGCAGATGCCCCAGCAGGGAGACGGGTCACTGCAAACCCCGTGTTACACACACATGGACCCACAAATCCAGCAGCCCCACGCCCAGCCCAGCCTTTTCTTAAGCCTTTCCTGGCCAAATTCCTATATCCCTTCGTCTTCCTGAGAAGTGGTGACAATTCCCCATTCCCAAGGCAGATGCCGAGCTGGGACAGCGGGAGAGGACAGGGTGCAGCTCCCAGCCCCAGTGACACGGGGCCACCCAGGGCTTCCAGCTCTGTCTGCAGCCCATCAGCAGGGAAGTTTGGGGGGCTGAGGGATAGAAGGAAGGAGGGATGGAATCCTACAGGAGAAAGGAATATCCATGGCTGGATGCAGAGCAGCATCTCCCCTGGGAGATGAAACAGAGGCAAAATGCTAAGGGATGAGTGGTGGGGGGGCCATTTCCAAGGGAACGGCATGGACAGTTCTCCCAGGGGCGTGAGAAGGGCTTGCTGCTGGAATATCAGTGCCTGCTCTGTTTTCTTGGAGTGCCTCAGGAGAGGTTTTCAATGTGCAGGCTCTGAGCTCACCGCGGGCTCAAGTCCAGGCCTAAAGAAGAAAACGCTAATGCATTAAATGCATCTTCGGAAGGATGTTTGTCCCTCCCAGAGCGGGAACGTGCCCAGGACACAGGAGACAGAGGAAACTGCATCTTCCCTGCAGCATGTAAAACCAGCCTGGGAGTCATGGATAGCACAGGGAACGGCCCAGGGCCAGAGGATCTGGTGCAGCAGGACAAGGGGGAAGGGATTTACACTGACAGAGGGGAGATTGAGATGGGATATTGGAAAGGAATTGCTGCCTGGGAGGGTGGGCAGGCCCTGGCACAGGGTGCCCAGAGAAGCTGTGGCTGCCCCTGGATCCCTGGGAGTGTCCAAGGCCACGTTGGACGGGGCTTGGAGCAACCTGGGCTGGTGGGAGGTGTCCCTGCCCGTGGCAGGGGGTTGGAATGAGATGGGCTTTAAAGGTCCCTTCCAACCCAAACCATTCTGCATAATTCTATTATTATCCAAGCGGAAGCCTGAGGCTGCTTCTAATCTAATCTAGCCCTGCCCTCTGGCAGTGGGAAGCCATTCCCCCTTGTCCTGTCACTGCAGCCTCTTGTCCAAAGTCCCTCTCCAGCTCTTTTGGAGCCCCTTTAGGCTCTGGAAGAGTCTCTGAGGTCTCCCCAGAACCTTCTCCAGGCTGATTATCCCCAGCTCTCCCAGCCTATCTCCAAAGCACAGATGCTCCAGCCCTCGGAGCATCTCTGTGGCCTCCTCTGGACTCGCTCCAGCAGCTCCACATCCTTCTGATGTTGGTGCCCCAGAGCTGGAGCACAGGTGAGGTCTCACCTGAGTGGGGCAGAACCCCCTTTCCATGCCCTGCTGCCCACGCTGTGGGGACGAGCCCTGGACACTGGGAAGAGAAAACACGCAGGCTGGGAAGCCTGCAGAGCCACGGCTGGAGGAGGAGGAGGAGGAGGAGGAGGAAGTGTTGCGTTGGAGGTCCATATCGGATATTCTTGCCCTTGGGACGAACCGGAGGCAGGGCCGGGCGGGCAGGGCAGGGCTCTGCGGGGCAGGGCAGGGCTCTGCGGGCTGCCAAGGTGCGGGAGCAGCTGGGAAGAGCACGGAGCTGCGGTGGGAAGACATCCCACGGCATTTCCACGGCACCTAACAGTGAGGAG
>VWZF01002382.1:370469-387419 GCA_013396755.1 Sclerurus mexicanus
TGCCCGCTGTCCCCGCAGCCCCGCCGCGATGTCGCGGCCGCTGTCGGACCAGGAGCGGCGCAAGCAGATCAGCATCCGCGGCATCGTGGGCGCCGAGAGCGTGGCCGAGCTGAAGCGGGGCTTCAACAGGCACCTGCACTTCACCCTGGTCAAGGACCGCAATGTGGCCACCCCACGCGACTACTACTTCGCCCTGGCCCACACCGTGCGGGACCACCTGGTGGGGCGCTGGATCCGCACCCAGCAGTACTACTACGAGAAGGATCCCAAGGTGGGAGCGGTGGGATGCAGAGCTGGAGGGGAGGGGGGAGTGTTAGGGTTCCCACCCCTCTGCGCGGTGGGGAGACCCCCCCCCCACGGTGGGTCCTGGGTTCTGGGGATGGGGTGGGATCCGCCGTAACCTCGTGGGTGCGAGCCCTCCCTCCTCGCTGGAGCGCAGAGGCTGGGGAGGCTCGGTTTGCCCGTGGATGCGGGGCTGTTCCCGGTGACTTTTGCGAGCGGAGGGATTGGACTTTACCAAGCGAGGCCACTGTCCTTTGCTTTGCAAAACAAACAGAGCGCGGCTTGGCCGGGAGCGGGGTGCAGGGCATGGGAACGCCGCTTGTTGTCCCGCGGCGCCGGCGTGGGTGCTGTCTACCCAAACCAACTCCAAAGCCTTCCCGGGGGAATTATTGGAAAGGCTTAAAGGCACCCGAAGCCAAGCACAAACAGGTCTTGTTTAACACGAGTGATCCCAAGCGTGAGAGATCCGGTTTGTGCAGGAGTTTGCTGCGCTGCTGCTCGTCCCGCTGGGTCGCTCCGGGCGCTGCCCCGGGGGGATTAAGCCCTAATCCCTCTCCTGCCACCTGGATGTCCCTGTCGGCATCAATTTCCTCCCTGCCAACACCTCGCTGGGACGGTGCCAGCGCCGATAGCCCGGCACTCCCCCGTGTTGTGGAGGGGTGAGAAAAATGAGCCTCTTCCAGGGCTTGGGTTTGGGACTCTTCCATACAGCCAAGCCGTGCTGTCTGCCCGGAGTCGCTGCTCCCGGCTCTGCTGGGGTCAAACCAGAACCCCCAAATGGGTCCTGCCCAGCACATCCTGCCCGCGGCAGGAGGCTTGGAACGGGACGGTCTCTAAGATGCCTCGCAACCCAAACCCTTCTGCGGTTCCAGCCTTCTGTCCCGTCTCCGTTCCCAGCCCGACTCCGCGCGGGTCCTGGGGAAACGCGTCGAGTCAGCGACTTCCTCCAGCCTAAATCCTTCCTTAAAACCTGCCGGTGCTGACGCCAGGGCACGGCTCGCACAAGGCCGTACCGGCCGCATCCTGCACCCGCGGTGTCAGCGGGAGCATCCCGTGCTCCAAACCCCCCGGGAAGGGCAGAGGAATCCCCTGTCCCCACGGTGTCCCCACGGCCACCGCCCGGCCCCGGCGCCTTGCGTGGTTTTCCGGTCTCTTTGCGGCTCCGCGGTGATGTTAGGAAACTTCTCCTCTTTAAAGTTTAACTTTGTGCCACCGGCGGGCGTGGGGTGACCATCCTGGAGCTGTCCCCGCTCTGCGACGGGGCTTGTCCAAATAAAACGGCCTCTTCCCGGCTTGGGAAAGAGCAGGAGAGCAGGGCAGGGGCAGCTCTCAAACTCCTGGGGCAAACCACCCCGCTCTGCGGAGAGTCGGGTTTTTAACTCCTTTTTTTTGAGGGGTCACCCAATAGCAGTTTCGGCATCCCGGGGGAGCCTCCTCCAGCCCTAGGCAAAGTGACCAGGGAGTGGTTTTCTCTTCCAGAGGATTTACTACCTCTCCCTGGAGTTCTACATGGGGCGGACGCTGCAGAACACCATGATTAACCTGGGGCTGCAGAACGCCTGCGACGAGGCCGTGTACCAGGTGAGCATCCCATGTGGGGTGAGGACCAGGATCAGGAGGGCTCCATGCCCTCCAGCTTCTGTGAATGTCCACGTTTTACCACACTGGCTATGAACTACCCCTTGAGCTGCAGGAGATTCCTTAGGGAATAAATGCTGCTCCAAGACCTGCTCTTAGAAGGTCTGGAGCTGCCCAGCCCAGCAGCTGCGATGTGGGGAATCAGCAGGATCCCTTTTCCAGCCCATAAACTGGAAAGAAACTGGTGGTTCTGTGGATGAGGCCGTTAATATCCATGATCAGTGGCAGGGAGGAATAAAACCTTGGCCGACTTGACCCCAGCCGGGCGCTGGCACCTGGTGGCACTGGGGTTATCTGAGGTTTTTGGGTGGCTCCTTCCCTCCCTACCCTGTCCCCTCTTGTGCCCAGCGCTGTCAGACACGCCTGGGGCGGTTGCACAAGAGCATGAACGGCTTTTGTGCAAACATGTTCAAAGGAGAGGAACTTATTTTTAGGGGTTTTTTTAATTTTTACCCGCTTGCTGTGACCGTAGGATATTGGGGGGACATCAGAGCAAGGGTTTCCATGGGAAAAAGGGGACTCAGCTGAGGCTCCAAGGTGTTTTGCATAGGCAAAACCTCTTCCTTCCACAGTATCCCAGGCTGGAAAATTACAGTTGTGGTGGAAAAGTGGTGTAGGTGCTTTTCACCTTAAAGGGTGACACGTGGATTCGTGAGGATGGGCACCTGGAGGCCTCCTCCAGGGCATGGGAGTGCTGGGGAGCAGGAACACAGCACCCAGGTGCCTGCCCCATGGCATTGGGGTGCTGGGGGAGCAGGAACCTGGTAGCTGCCCTTGTGGGACTGCAGCCAGAAGGAGAGGGAACCAGCCTGGGAATAAGCCCTCAGAGCCCTTGGAGATACCTGGGACCCCAAGAGCACAGCTGGGTGCCCCCCATGCCCAGAGCTTGCCCACAGCGAGGTTACGGGGGGAGGGGGTGTCCTTTATAAATACTGGTGGAGTGACTTTAAACATCGGAGCACCTGCCATGGTGTTGAGCTGCAGCCAGAGGGGAGAGGGGCTTCTTTGAGTGCAAATCCCAGTGTCCCACGGATGGGTCTTGTGGGATTGGGTGCCTTTCCAGCCCACCTGGAGCCCACCTGCAAGGGAGTGTGTGCCAACAGTGCCTCCCCTCCTCAATGCTGGGCACCCTGAGAGTCTCCAACTCATCTCCTCCTTGTTTGTAGCTCGGGCTGGACATGGAAGAGCTGGAGGAAATCGAGGAGGATGCCGGTCTCGGCAATGGGGGTCTCGGCAGGCTGGCTGGTGAGTGAGCCCCCCGGCTGCTGGGGGGCTCCCTGAGGGCTTTGCACCCACCATGGGGAGCACTTAATCCTGGGGGATTTCTTGCCCCAGCCTTTCCAGCGTGGAGTGAGAGGTGCTGGGTGGCTGCTGGCCCGTGTCCCTGCAGGGATGCTGCTCATGGCCATCGGCTGTCCCTGGGAGGAGGATCTACCATCTCCCGGGGCTCCTGTGGGATCCCAGCTCCCCTCTCTCCCTCTCAGCCTGCTTCCTGGACTCCATGGCCACGCTGGGGCTGGCAGCCTACGGCTACGGCATCCGCTACGAGTACGGCATCTTCAACCAGAAGATCCGGGATGGGTGGCAGGTATGGATGGATGGAGGCGTGTGGCCCTCGCTGTCCCCCGGCACAGCCAGGGCCCCAGATCCACCTCCCCCTTAGCTCAGGGTGTACAGATACCCTCCCTTAGCTCGGAGGCCGCTGCTGACAGGTTTAACTTCTTAAACTGGTGCAAGCACACGGCATCCATCCCTTGTCCCCATCCACAGCACATCCTGCTCGGGGACAGCCCAAGAGCTGCCTGGAGCAGGTGAGGATGGAGCAGTTGTGTCCCTGCTCCTCGTGGAGCAAGGGTGGGAGAGGCTGGTTCCCAGTGCAACGTTAGCAGTGCTCTAAGAGAAATGTTGGCTTTGTCCCCATCCCTCACCACTCTCTCCGGCAGGGACACCCCAGGTTCAGGGTGGCTGCGCTAGATCCCTGCCTCCAGCCTCACCCCGTGGTCCCAAAATCCACGTTTAGGGCACACAAAGTCCCATCTCCTTTGCCATGAGCAGCTGGAGCCTTTCCCAGCTGGGGAGATCCCCGGGGCTGGGTGGCCCCATCACCTCTGCTCCCTCCGGCAGGTGGAAGAGGCCGATGACTGGCTCCGGCACGGCAATCCCTGGGAGAAGGCCCGTCCCGAGTACATGCTGCCCGTGCACTTCTATGGCCGCGTGGAGCACTCGGCTGCCGGCGCCAAGTGGATCGACACCCAGGTACGGGCTGGAAACCAGGGAAAACCCTCTCCTGTGGATGTAGGGACGGGCACAGGTTTGGCTGCTCTGTGTCCACAGCCGACCTCACCATCCCTGGAGGTGTCCAAGGCCAGGTTGGACAGGGCTTGGAGCGACCTGGGATAGAGGATCCTGTGGATGGGATGGGCTTTAAGGTTCCTTCCAACCTGTGTTGAGCTCTGCGGTTCCCAAAGCAAGACGGATGTGGAGCTGCTGGAACGAGTCAGAGGAGGACATGGAGATGCCCCAAGGGCTGGAGCCCCTCTGCTCTGGAGACAGGATGGGAGAGCTGGGTGGGTTCACCTGGAGAAGAGGAGGCTCCAGGGACACCTGAGAGCCCCTTGCAGAGCCTAAAGGGGCTCCAGGAGAGCTGGAGAGGGATTTTGGACATGAGCATGAAGTGACAGGACATGGGGGAATGGCTTCCCACTGACAGAGGGCAGGATTAGTTTGGATTAGAAGCACGCCCAGGCTTCCACTTGGATAATAACAGAATCCCAGAATGATCTGGGTTGGAAGGGACCTTAAAGCTCATCTCATTCCACCCCCTGCCACAGGCAGGGACACCTTCCACTGGACCAGGCAGAGCCAGGGAAGCTGGGGTGTCCCTTGGGGTACCAACCATGCCCCCTCACATGCACCCCCAGGACGGTGGACACAACCCTGAGCTCAGCCCTGAGCAGGACGGTCTGTGGGGTGGGAGGGCTCCCAGAGGAACATGGGGGGATCCCAGCCCAGCTGCAGCTGCCCTGATGCTGCCCTAGGTGGTGCTGGCACTGCCCTACGACACCCCTGTGCCCGGGTACATGAACAACACCGTGAACACCATGCGCCTGTGGTCGGCCCGGGCTCCCAACGACTTCAACCTGCGCGACTGTAAGTGGGTGCTGCTGGGGTGCCAGGTGGGATGGGGAGAAGGGAGGGGGTCCCATGCCCGCCTGATCCATCTGTTCCTTCCCCAGTCAACGTTGGAGACTACATCCAGGCCGTGCTGGACAGAAACCTGGCAGAGAACATCTCGCGTGTCCTCTATCCCAACGACAACGTGAGTCACGGTGTGGGTTAGGAGGGTCTGTGTTTTAGGGGAAGGGGCCCCTGTTTTGGGGATGGCTAAAGAGGGCACAGACAGAGCAGGAAGGGGAGCAGCCTCTTTCTCCAGGACACTACAGAGGTGCTTTTAGTTGTGTTTCAAGCTGCCTGGATGAGGATTGCTGCCTCTCACCAGGACGAGCCTTCCCATGAACACAGATTTGCCAGGAGGGAGTGGGGATGAGCAAGTCCTGCTGCAGAAACACCCTTTGAGTCTCAAAATACAACATGAAGGCGAAGTGCTGAACCCTGTTGGCGTTTCCCTGATGGTCCCGTGCAGCCCTGGGACCAGAGGCTGTGCCTCACGTTGCCCTTTGCACCCCAACCCTCTTCCTGTGGGAGTTCTTGCCATGCCGCACGCTGGCACGGAGCCGTGATGGGATGCACGGCCCTTCCCAGCCACAAGCCAAGCTGTGGAGCAGGGGAAGAAGGCAAAGGGCTCTGTAGCTTTTTTGAGGCTGGTCTTGATGGGTTTTTTTCCCATTTAGTCCTCCCCAAGCTGGTGGGGAGGGCTGAGGGCACCACAGCTCTGGTGGTGAGGTTGTGACCTGCAGCTCCTGTTTTGCAGACCATGGATGATGGTCCTGCAGAGCAGCAGGATGATGTTCCGTGCTGTATGAATGGTGGTTTAATTCTTGTCTTAGAAATAGCTCCTGTGGCTTCCTCTCCCATTGTCCTGGGACCTCTCCTTGCAGCCAAAATGCTCAAACCAGGGAGAACAGGTTTTGGTGATGCCTGGCAGGGATTTAACCTGTTTGTACCAGCACATCTCAAACCCCTGGGCTGAAATCTGGGAAACAAGATTTTGGGATTACGGCTGGTGCTGAGGGAAGCACAGAGGGCTCAGACCCCGGCATGGGTCCCTGGGCGCAGGGAGCACCGGGAAGCACAGGGAATCCTGTGGGAATCCTGTGGGAATCCTGCAGCTCCCCGCTCCTGTGCCCGCAGTTCTTCGAGGGGAAGGAGCTGAGGCTGAAGCAGGAGTACTTTGTGGTGGCCGCCACCCTGCAGGACATCATCCGCCGCTTCAAAGCGTCCAAATTCGGGAGCACGGACACCGTCCGAACCGTGTTCGATTCCTTCCCCGACCAGGTACCGGCCAGGGCTGCTCTGACTTGTGCCTTGGAGCTTGTTCCAACACCTCCCAGGTGCTGGAGAGGTTTTTAGGAGCCTCCACGGTGCCCGTGCCCAGGTGACGTGGGCGGTGGGATGCGCGGTGTCCCCCGTGTGTCCCCACCCTGCTTCTCCAGGTTGCCATCCAGCTGAACGACACACACCCTGCCATGGCCATCCCGGAGCTGATGAGGATTTTCGTGGACATCGAGAAGCTGCCGTGGGATAAGGTAGGGAGACCCCACCTGGCTCCTGGGTATCCTCCACTCGCACCCACCCACCAGTGGTGGAGGAGCTGGGGAGCCAGTTTTGTGGCTGCTGGGAGGAATGTGGAGCAGTCAGGTTGGGTTTAACTGGTGTGCACTGGGAGGAACTGGTTCAGCCATGCTGGCGGGGGGGACCATGGGTGGGTGCTGGCACCTGGGGTGCTGCTGAGCACCATCTCTCCCCACACCAGGCCTGGGACCTCACCAAAAGGACCTTTGCCTACACCAACCACACAGTGCTTCCCGAGGCCCTGGAGCGCTGGCCAGTGGATCTGGTGGAGAAGCTGCTCCCCAGACACCTGCAGATCATCTATGAGATCAACCAGAGACACCTGGATGTGAGTTCCTGGGGGCAGTGCAGGAGCACACTCTGAAGAGCGGGACTGGGACACTCTCAGGATGAGGGGGATGCACAAACCCATGATGTTGGGTGTGCGGGCAGGTGATTCCAGCTGCTGTTTTGGGAGGTTGGTGTGGAGGAAGGTACTGTCCCAGCAGTTAGTGACTGCTTAGAAGCTTCACCCATTGCTCCAGGGACCTCCCTGTTGGCATCTCTTTGCTTCCTAAACACTAAATTCATCCTGGGAAAGGATGAGGTTGGAAGTGCAGAGGAGATGGTGGCTTGACCTCCTGCTCTGGCAGCACAAGGCTTTTGCTAAAATGGCCTTAGGAGCCAAATTTCTGCCCCAAAACCCATCTCTGGAGGGTGTGGGAGGTCCTTCTGTCCAGAGACATCCGTGTTGGCAAAGGGTAAGGGGTTTGCACCATCACAATGAGGTAGAAGCCATCACTTTGGCTGGTGTCAAAGTGACACTGGAGACACTGCTGTGGTCCCCTCCTCGTGAGCCACGGGGTGGGACATCCCTCAACACCACCACCGCTCACCTGTCCGGCTCCACCGGCAGCACATCGCATCCCTGTTCCCCAACGATGTGGACCGGCTGCGGAGGATGTCCCTGATCGAGGAGGGGGGCACCAAGAGGATCAACATGGCCCATCTCTGCATCGTCGGCTCCCACGCCGTCAACGGCGTGGCCAAGATCCACTCCGAGATTGTCAAGACTCAGGTGTAAGCACAGGGAGGGAGGTGGTGGTGGCTCACCCTCACCTGGAAGTGGTGGGTGGTGGTGCCAGGTGGGCAAAGCTGAAGCTCTGCCCTGCTCACCCCACAGCTTCGAGGACTTTGCGGAGCTGGAGCCGGAGAAGTTTCAGAACAAGACCAACGGCATCACTCCACGGCGTTGGCTCCTGCTCTGCAACCCGGGGCTGGCGGAGCTCATCGCGGAGGTAACGGCGTGGGGAACCACCCCGGTCCCACTGACCCCTCCGTCCTGACCCCTGGGTCACTGCTCCTGGGGATGCCATGGGAACATCAACCACTGACATCTTGAGGGTGAAGGGAGGGGATCCTCCCCCTCTGCTCCACTATAGTGAGACCCCACCTGCAGAGCTGCCTCCAGCTCTGGGGTTCCCAACACCAGAAGGGTGTGGAGCTGCTGGAGTGAATCCAGACAAGGCCATGGAGATGCTCCAAGGGCTGGAGCACCTCTGCTCTGGAGCCAGGCTGGGAGAGCTGGGAGGGTTCACCTGGAGAAGGGAAGGCTCCAGGGACACCTGAGAGCCCCTGGCTGAGCCTAAAGGGGCTCCAGGAGAGCTGGAGAGGGACTGGGGACAAGGCATGGAGGGACAGGACACAGGGAATGGCTTCCCAGTGCCAGAGGGCAGGGCTGGATGGGATATTGGGAAGGAATTGGTGGCTGGGAGGGTGGGCAGGCCCTGGCACAGGGTGCCCAGAGAAGCTGTGGCTGCCCCTGGATCCCTGGAAGTGTCCAAGGCCAGGTTGGACAGGGCTTGGAGCCACCTGGGCTGGTGGGAGGTGTCCCTGCCCACGGTGCCCATGGCAGGGGGTAGATCAAGATGAGCTTTAACATCCCTTCCAAGCCAAACCATCCCACCTTCAGCATATGCCTGTGCTCCCATTGCAGAAAATCGGGGAGGACTATGTGAGGGACCTCAGCCAGCTGACCAAGCTGCACGAGTTCGTGGAGGACGACCTCTTCATCCGGGAGGTGGCCAAAGTGAAGCAGGTGAGGGGTGTGGGCAGGGGGGACACGGGCAGGGGGGGCAGAGGCCAGGGGCTGACCCACTCCCTGCCCTGGCCCAGGAGAACAAGGTGAAGTTCGCACTGTACCTGGAGAAGGAGTACAAAGTGAAGATCAACCCTTCCTCCATGTTCGACGTGCACGTGAAGAGGATCCACGAGTACAAGCGGCAGCTGATGAACTGCCTGCACATCATCACCATGTACAACCGTAAGGCACCGGGGGGACGGGCTGTCCCGGGGGTGCACCAGGAGCAGCCCTGTCCCCCCTGCCCCCTGGTGGCACCACCTGTTTTCTCCAGGGATCAGGAGGGACCCTACGAAACTCTTTGTGCCAAGGACAGTGATCATTGGGGGCAAGGTAAGTTGGGTCGGGAGTTTGTAGACCATTTGGTGGAAGTCCTTGAAAGTGCCCTGGGGGACGTGGGTGCAGATGCCTCGTGTGGCCGTGTCTCTACATCTGCCTGCCAGGAGGGTGGAGCCAGGTGGGGGTCAGTCTCTTCTCCCAGGTAACAAGTGACATGACAGAGAAAACGGCCTCAAGTTGCACCAGGGGAGGTTTAAATGGTATATTAGGAAAAATTTCTTTGCCAAAAGGTTGGTCAGGGATTGGGACAGGTGGCCCATGGCAGTGGTGGAGTCCCCATCCCTGGAAGGATTTAAAAGCCATGTGCATGTGGCACTTGGGGACATGGGTCAGTGGTGGCCTTGGCAGTGCTGGGGGAACGGTCGGACACGATGACCTTAGAGGGCTTTTCTAACTTGTACAATTCCATGATTCTGTGTCCGTGAAGTTCTCCAGGAAGAGCTGGGGGAGCACTTGGTTGGCTTCAACCCAAGCGAGGCACCAAGTTGGGGCAGGCCTGGGACAGGCATATGCTGCCTGTGGTCATGGAAGCCCCCAGAAACGTGGTGGTGCAACACATGCTGGATGAGGCAACGGGAGCAGGGCTGAGCAGGTTCTTGTCTGGATGTGTGGGAGCTGGCTGTGCCTCACGTGCCCCTGGCACCAGCTCCGTGGCTTTTCCCCTAGGCTGCCCCAGGATACCACATGGCCAAAATGATCATCAAGCTCATCAACGCCGTGGCTCAGGTGGTGAACAACGACCCCATGGTGGGAAGCAAGCTGAAGGTCATCTTCCTGGAGAACTACAGGGTCTCCCTGGCAGAGAAAGGTACCCTGGGTGGGGCACGCTGCGGGGCGGGGATGTTCATCCACCAGCCCGTGGCTCCATCTCTGCCAGGTGGCAGATCTGACATCCTTCAGCACAACACAAACCCAGAGCTGGTCACCCTGAGCCCCTCGTGTCCCTGTGCTTTGTTGGCAGTGATCCCTGCTACCGACCTGTCGGAGCAGATCTCCACGGCGGGCACCGAGGCGTCAGGCACGGGGAACATGAAGTTCATGCTCAACGGGGCCCTGACCATCGGCACCATGGACGGAGCCAACGTGGAAATGGCCGAGGAGGCTGGGGAGGAAAACCTGTTCATCTTCGGCATGAGGGTGGAGGACGTCACGGAGCTGGACAGGAAAGGGTGAGGGCTGGGGACGCCACAGGGGTGTCACCACGGGCACCTGGGGCTGCACCATCTCATGCCGCCCCTTCCCTCCAGATACAATGCCCACCTCTACTACGACCGGCTCCCAGAGCTGAAACAAGCTGTTGACCAGATCAGGAGTGGCTTCTTCTCCCCCAAAGAGCCCAACCTCTTCAACGACGTCATCAACATGCTGTTCCACCACGACAGGTTAGGCCTGGGGTGCCATCCACCCCCTGGACTGGGTCTGTCCCGTGCAGAGCAGCCCCTGGCACCAACCGTCCCTTTTCTGGCCCTGGTGACATCAGGGTGGTGGGACCACACTGCATATGGACAATGCTCCCCAGCTACAGGCTCTCCATGGATGACCCTTCATGCTTGCTGCAGTAATGCCTTTGGGTGTGCAGCCCTTCCACATAATTATGGGTATCTCAAGGGCTTTCCTGGCCAGAGCACTGAGCAGTCCTGGACATTAGGGTTGGAGAAATGTTTTCCCTGGGTGCCCTCCCACAGCACCCAGGGTTCTGTACCAGCAGGGCTTGGGGAGGGGGAGTTTGGCAGGAGGATTTGTGTCGGAGGAAGCCCCACATCAGGCCCCATGCCACGCTCCCACCTTCCCATTCCTCCTTGCCCCTGACTCCTCTTTTCTTCACTGCTACAGGTTTAAGGTCTTTGCAGACTACGAGGCTTACGTGAAGTGCCAGGAGAAGGTCAGCGAGCTGTACCTGGTGAGTGCCAGCCCGGGGACAAGGCAGGGACACAACATCCCATCATCCCAGACGCGGGGTCTGGTGGGGCCGCGCACCGAGACGGGACCCTGTGCCGCTGCTCGAGAGCCGCCCTTGGGGCCAACGCGGCCAACAAACCGCACCCGCTCTCCTTGCAGAACTCCAAGGCCTGGACCAAGATGGTCATCAGGAACATCGCGGCGGCCGGCAAGTTCTCCAGCGACCGCACCATCAAGGAGTACGCCCGGGACATCTGGCACGTGGAACCCTCCGACCTGAAGATCCCAGCGCCCAACGAGCCCCGGGAAGCGGCCCAGGACAAGACCCCCAACGGCACAGCGGCGTAGGGCCACGGAGCGGGGCCGGAGCCAGGGGACGGGAGCACACGCGCTGTAAAATGCTCTGCTGTCGTAGTGTCTGTGTCACTGCTGCTGCTGCTGCTGCTGGCTTTCCTACGGAGCGGGGCCGGGGGAAGGGGCGGGGGTTTTCTAACGCCAAGTGTCGTGTGGAAAGCGAAACCACGTCGCCCTGTTTGCTTGCATTAGGTGCTAAAAATAAAAAAAAAGTGCCATTGGAGTCCAAGGGGCTGTTTGCTGAAGCCTAAAAGCAGGGACTGGGCTTGCTTCCACCAACGCTAAGGGCAGGAAGAGGGTTGGCCAAGGGATGGGGTGGGCAGCACAGCTGGACAGGGCTGGACACAGCTGGAGCAGGATAGGAGGGTGCAGCTCCTGCCAGCACCAGGGGTTGAGAGGTGTTTGAAGCCAGGCTCGTGTACCCCCACCACTGGTCCACGGGATGCTGACGGTGACCCAGAGCGCACCAGTGTCTCCATCCCTCGAGGAACCTGCAGCATCCTTGAGGCAGTGGGCGAATAGAAAGTTTCTCAGTAGTTTTTATTACAGCAGGAAGTTCAGTGCCATGTGGGAGTCCCGGAGCGGGGTTGAGGGAGCGCGCGGTCGCTGCATGCAGCAGTTGGCATCACTTCATGTTTAAAAAGTCTCTGCAACAAGATGTAATAAATCTTACACTGTGTCACTGACCCTCCTGTGCTGCGTCAGAGCCTGATTTGTGATCCCTGGATGTGGGGCTGAGCTGGGCTTGGAGTATCTCTGCACCCCATGCACAGAGGAGCTGGTCTCCCCAGGGCCAGCTCCCCACGACACCCAGGCTGAGGGCAGCGAGGAGCGATTGAAGCTCAAAAAGTGATGCCAGCAAGCACCCTGGAGAGGGGAAGGAGCTGGGGGAAGACACCTGTGCGTTGCAGCAGGAGAGGATACACCAATGGAAGAAGCAGCCAAGGCTCATCCTGTGTCCCCTCATTTCTGCAGAGCCAGCACTTACTTCACCAGGGCTGGCAGCTCCGGGTTGGAGGAGATGTAGTCGTGGCCCAAGCCCAACTTCTCGGGAAAGGTAATGAACTTCACCTTGGTTTTGTCCTTGTAAGCGCTGCGAGCAGTCTCATAGAGCTGTGGCAGGGGGGGAACAGTTAGTGGCACAGGCAGGGGACCCCAAACCCCCTCCTGGCACGCTGGGCATGGCCACCCCCTCTGGCCACTTCATCCCATCAAAGCCAGGCTGGAATGGTGCCCACAGCCCAGATGGCAGGTCCCCACCTTGCGTCCCAGGTGTGGAGGCACGACACTATCATCTTCTGCGTGCAGGATGAGGAGGGGACAGGCCAGCACCTTCACGCTGTGGGCAACAAGCACAGCGCTGAGGACTCACCCCAGGGCCAACGCACCCACAGGAGCCTCCCCAGCCCCTGCTGAAACTGCTACAGCACCCCGACCCCCCTGGCACTGCCCCTCAGAGCCATCTCAACCCACCGGTGGCACCCACACTGGGTGCCCTGGCATGCTCAAGTGGGTAATGCCCATGCTGCTTGCCCTGGCAAGCACCCTAATCACCTTAAACCCCAGTTAGTGGGTGCTCAGGTTTCGAAAGCACCCATAAATCTTTCTGGCACAGGCTGTGTGTGCCACAAGGGGGGTAGGACTCGAGTGGGTAGTGCCCAAGGGATGGTGGCTTGTGGACTTTGCTCAAAGATCACATTGATATCTGAAGTTATGCAAATAAAAAGGCACTTCTGAGGCATGAGTAAGCCGGGTAAACACAAGGATTTCATGGGGTGACATGGCACCCCTCCCCAACCAGGTGGGCCTGGAATTATCCCAGCAGCACTCCCCTTCCCACCAGGCACTCACTTCTCATCGCTGCAGAAGAACATGTCAGCCCGAGCCAGAGAGTCCAGGATGAGGTACCCAAAACCCGGGAACTGGCGATAGATCTGCCAGGGAGAGAATTTGGGGGATGCCAAGAGCCCACCACCACCTGGGGACCCAGCAGGCAGAACCCACGGCCCTGTCACTGCTAGGTGACCCCCCCCAGGCAGAGCCCCCAGACTCACCTTGGTGATGGGGATGTGGGCGGCCGCCTCTCGGATGCTGGTGTAGGGAGACTCCAGGACAACGGCATCAACCTGGACCCCTGAGGGCAGAACAGGGTGGGAGCAAACACGGCTGTGGGGGCTGTCCCCCCTGCCCAGGCTGCTGTCACACTCTCCTCCCAGGATGTCCCCATCCCACTAAAGACAATAGGGATAGCCACTTGTCCCCACCAGAGTAGCCAAGCTTGATGCTCAAGCAGAGAGCAACAGGGCTCCCCATCTCCTCTGTGGCCCCCAAAATCTGGCCAGGGTGGTGCAGAGCCCCAAGGGGACAACCATGTCGGGACAACCCAGCTATGCTGGCCCTTACCTCGCTCCTCCTGCAGTTTCCTTGCTGCATTTGTGGCAATCCTGTGGCAGGAGAGGTGACAGTGAGGGGGAGCAGCCACAACACCCCAGGAGGATCCACAGCACCCTCGGACTTCCCCTTTCCTGGCTGGGTTTGGCTTTGCAAATGCTCCATCAAGGAGCTGCTCCATCCCTTGGTCCACCTCCGGGTGGCACCGGTTTGGCAGCAGTGTCACAGTGTGCAGGGTGGGTTCTGTGTCCCCCCATCTCCCACCCTGCACCTACCCTGTCCCCAAGGAGTGTCCCCAGAAGAGGATGCTGCTGTTCGCGCTCCGTGCTTTCACCCAGTCATACAGTGCCAGGACATCTGTGGTGAAGCCTCTCTCCGTGGGGTGTCCACTGGAGTCCCCATAGCCTGTGGGGGACGTGGCTTGGTGTCACCACTCTAGGGGGCACCAGCCCCAAGAGGGGGTCACCCCGGCAAGAGACACACCTACCTCTGTAGTCCAGAGCCAGGATGTGGAAGTCAGCAGCCCCCATCGTCTGTCAGAGCAGCAGTGTTATGACTTGGACGGGTGGGAGATGTACCCCAGGCCCCCCAGCAAGGCCAGTTCAGTCCGCCCAGGGTCCCTCTCAGGTGCCCAGAGCCAGCAGGAGCCTTGCTCCCAGCATGTCCCAGTGTCCCCACAGGGGACCACTTACCTTCAGGAACTGGACACGGTGCCTCGCAGCTCTGATGGGGGAAATGAGGTTAGAGCTCAGGGAGACCCCAAGTGACCCCCCCCTCCAGCACCAGTGCAGGTGAGGGACCAGAGTGACCTTTCCCCAGGAGTGGAGAGCTGGATGCTCTGGGGTGAGTGAGTTTTATCCCCTTTATCTTATAGGGATTTTCCTTGACCGACGGGTCAGAGCCCACCGCAGCACTGCTGGCTGCTGCACCCAGTTTGCTGCTTCTCAGCTGAGAGCACCCACTGCCCCCATCCCCTCCCTGGTCCTGGCCCTGCAGCAGCACCCACGGGCACTCACCTGGTGCCCCCATTGCCGTGCAGGTAGATGATCACGGGGTGAGCATCAGCAAGTGCCTCCTCGTACCAGAGCTGGTCCTGGCCCCGTGCTTCGGCCCCTCTGCTGCCTGGCACCGTGTGCCTGGGGGGCACAGTGTGGTTACCCTGGAGAACTCCACCTGAGTCAGCCAGGACACTGCTGTGCCCACTCGGGATGTCCCACTCACCAGATGCCAACCGTGACACCGGGCTCGGTGGTGAGCTGCAGGTTGATGGTGTTGTTCACCAGCAGCTCCGGCCGCCGAAATTCCACGAAGAAGGGAAAGGCCACTGATGGAGAAATCGTAGCCAGCACACCTCACACCCAGTTGCTTTTATACATTTTTATTTCCCCCCCCAAATCAACGTGTTATTGTTTTTAAAATTATTTCAGGGTAGGCGAGCTCAGCCCTCTGCCACGTCCTCCTGCCCTGCTGTTGTTGTGCGTGCCCAAGCGTGTTGTAACATCAGGCAGCAAACAGGGTCGGCAGCATCGCATTATTACAGCTTGCAAAACCAAGGGAAAGGGCCCTCCGTGCCTCCTCTGCAAGCCCACGGCACAGGGGGAGGCGGGTGGGCGCCGTCCCGGTGCCACCCAGGCATCCAGATGTGGTGCCACCCGTGTTTTGGGGGCTCCCCGCTAGCCAGCTGAATCCCTGCGAGGGTTCTCCCAGTCGGGACAGCCCCGGGATACTCACGGAAGTTCAGGTAGACAAATTTGGTGAGCACGCTGGGGAAGAGGCGGATGAGGAAGGGCACGGAGATGTAGATGAGGAGAATTCCCAGGAGGAGGGTCCGCAGCCAGAAGCACCAGGAACGCCGGCCCCTGCAAGGGAAGCACCCTGTGAGCACATCCCCTCCCATCCCGAGGGATTTGGGGCGCAGCAGAGCAGGCTCCCCATTCCCAATCCTGGTCGTGATGGTTGGGTGCAGCAGCTTCTCCCCACGAGGGCCCGAGGGTGCTGTTTGTGTCCCCCTGGGACTGGGAACTGGATCCCCACGCCGGCGTCGTGTTTGGCTTTCAGGACGGAGTGGCGGTGTCGGAGCAGCCCCACCGTGACAGAGCGTGACAAAGCCATGATTCGGTCGCCCACACCCTCCCCGGGACGCCGGGAGGCAGGAAAGGCAGCTTCCCACGGGACACCGGCGGGCAGAAAGGGCAGGGAAGGTGCCAGGGCTGGGAGCTGCAAACCAAACCAGCAATAAGGAGCAACCGATACTCTGTGGCAACACCCCAAGTCCTGGCTGCTGAGACACAGTCACGGAGGTGTCCCCAAACCTGGCACCAAGAGCTTCTGCAGTGCCCCGGGGACGCGGAGGGAAGGTGGGAAAGGGGCTCGGGGAGCCCACAGGCTGCAGGGCGAGGGCCCCCAGTGCCACCAGCAAAGGGTGGGGACTGTGTCCGAAGGGCTGGGCACACATCCCGGTGCCCTCTGCAGCAGGGAGACACAGCCCCAGCCTCCAAGAGGGAAAGGAGAGCCAAGAGTTTCAGCTTTCCCAACGTCCCTCGGGGGCTGCCGGTGCCAGCTGATGGGGAAACCAGTCTGGGCACTGGGGCATTTAGGGCAGAGGTCTCTGATGCATGGCCAGGCACAGCTCAGTCCCTGGGTCACCGCCCCTCCTGCAGGAGAGCATCTAGTCTGCTCTCTGTCCTGGGAAGCGCTGCAAGATCCCAAAGAAAGGTTGCAAAAGGGCTGCCAGAGCAGGGTGGCACTGGTCCCCAGGGCACAGGGGGCTCCTGGAACCCCAGGCACCCCCAGGCCTTTGGTGGGAGCAGTCCCACTTTGTGCCAGCAGCAACGGGGCAGGAATGCCCTGGAGAGGCTGCAGGGAATTTCCACGTGCTGCTCTTGGTCTACACCCGATGCTCAAGTGCAGTGAGAGCCCTTGCACAACACCTGCTGCAGGTGAGCACCCACCTGGGCCAGGGGGATGAGCCCACCAAGGGGCACCTCTGACAGCTGGCATGGCAGCCCCGTGGGACAGCAAGGTGGCACGTCATGGCATCGGGATCACGGCCATGGCAAGGTGACACAGGGACACGGCCACTGCATGGGGTCACAGCCACGGCAGGGTGACGGGGTGACACAGCCACGGCCTGGGGTCACAGTGGTGGCAGGGGGGCATAGGCATGGCGTGGGGGC
>VWZF01002382.1:387511-453920 GCA_013396755.1 Sclerurus mexicanus
CGTCCCTGTCGCCGCCGCGCCGCCGCATCGCTCCGCGCGCCCCGCGACAGCGCGACAGGCCACGCCCACTCCGCTGGGCACGCCCACAAGGGTTGCGTTCGCTGCCGGCAGGCGACGCCCCCCGGTGTAAGCCACGCCCCTTTTGATTTGGGGGCGGGGCCAGGGGCGGGCACGCGGTGTCACCGCCCGGTCTGGGGACAGGGGGGACACCGGAGGGGTTAAAATCCCTCTGTGCCCCAGGGATTGGTGGTCTGGGGGGACACCGGAGGGGTTACAGCCCCCTGACCCCAGGGACTGGTGGGTTTGTGGGGACATCAGCGCGGTTACAGCCCCCTCTGCCCCAGGGATTGATGGGTTTGGGGGTACCCCAGTGGCGTTACAGCCCCCTGACCCCCAGGATTGATGGATCTAGGGGGAAATCCCAGTGGGGTTACAGCCCCCTGACCCCAGGGATTGATGGGTTTGGGGGGACATTGGCAGGGTTACAGCCCCCTCTGCCCCAGGGATTGATGGCTCTAGGGGGACCCCATCAAGGCTGCACCCTGCCATCTCCCACGCATGGGCAGGTCTAGGGGGGACCCCAGAAGATCTAGAGCCCTGGGGATGGCTGNCCAGGGCAGGGTGACAGGGGGACACGGCCACAGGGTGGGATGGCCCCAGCGACAGCCAGGGCGGCACGGCCACGACACGGGGGGCACACACGGGGTCCCGGCCCCAGCGGGGTGACCAGGCCGCGGCGTGGGGACACAGCAGCACGGCCGCAGCAGGGCAGCGCGACCTGGGGGCCACACGGTCANTGGTGGGTTTGTGGGGACATCAGCGCGGTTACAGCCCCCTCTGCCCCAGGGATTGATGGGTTTGGGGGTACCCCAGTGGCGTTACAGCCCCCTGACCCCCAGGATTGATGGATCTAGGGGGGAATCCCAGTGGGGTTACAGCCCCCTGACCCCCAGGATTGATGGATCTAGGGGGGAATCCCGGTGGGGTTACAGCCCCCTGACCCCAGGGATTGATGGGTTTGGGGGTACCCCAGTGGAATTACAGCCCCCTGACCCCAAGGGATTGGTGGGTTTGGGGGGACATTGGCAGGGTTACAGCCCCCTCTGCCCCAGGGATTGATGGCTCTAGGGGGACCCCATCAAGGCTGCACCCTGCCATCTCCCACGCATGGGCAGGTCTAGGGGGGACCCCAGAAGATCTAGAGCCCTGGGGATGGCTGGATCTGGGCTGCACTGCCCCGTCCTCTAGGGATGAACAGGGTCTAGGGGGGACCCCAGCAGGACAGATGCTCCCATTCCCCCAAGACAGGCCAGGAACAAGGTGACAAGATGGGAAAATCAGCCTTGCAAGGAGTGCACAGGAAAAGCTTCCAGGGTAAAAAAAAATTAATAATTACTAAAAATAGGGGGTTAAACCCAAAGTTGGTGTCCCTTGGTTCAGCAGCAAGGGTGAAAACCTGTTGCTGGTTCCCCATGCAGCTGAGCCTCCCACCTGCAGCTCTGTCAGGATGAGTCAATGGAACTTCTCAGGGTGAAACTTCCCACCAGGAAAGAAATATCCCTGTTTCACTGGTATTCCCTGTGAAACTCTGCCAGGCACAGGAGGATGTGCTGCCTGGACGGCCCACATGGCTGGACCATCACCTGCATCACCACACTTGTCACTGGGGCCCACAGCAAAGAGGGCTCCCTTAAATACCCCCGGGAGGGCTGGGGGCAAACCCTTTCCCAGAGGAGCAGCTGCCCATGCTGGTGTTTTGAATTGCTCTTATTCCAGATTCCAGCTGCCCTCCAAAGCAGGGCTTGTGCTGCTTTTCCTGACTTAGAATCATGGAATAACAGGATGGTTTGGGTTTGAAGGGACATTAAAGATCATCTCGTTCCACCCGTCTGCCATGGACAGGGACACCTTCCACCAGACTAGTTTGCTCCAAGCCCCGTTCAACCTGGCCTCGGACACATCCAGGAATGCCACAGCTTCTCTGGGCAACCTGTGCCAGGGCCTCACCACTCTCACGGGGAAGAATTTCTTCCTAATATCTAATCTAAACCTACCTCACCAGCCCTGAATGCAAATCCCAAGACAAACAGGTCTGGTCAGACTGGGGCTGTGGGCAGGCAGGTGCACATTCCCCATCAGCAGGTGTTGTAATAAGGTGGCACAAGCCCGTCCCAAGCTGCTCTTCCCGTGCCACAGGGGCAGGAGAACATGGCAAATGACCAGCAGATCCCGCTGCTTTCACATGTCAGGACTTTTTCCTTCCACATCCAATTTTCCCCCGTTCCCAGTGAGTGCTGGGGCTGCAGCTGGAGCACATGGCAGTGGGTTGCCTTGAAGATGATGGGAGAGGGTGGTCCCCAGAGCTTCCACTTTGATTCCCACAAGGGATGGGCAAGGTGCCTGAGGGATCTGGATCTCCTGAGGGTTAGAAGGGATTGGCAAAGAGTTTAGGGCAGCGCAGGTGGAGCAGCCACCCAAATACTTCTTGTCACAAAGAGCCAGCACAGCAAACGCGGCAAACACGAGGGTTTTGTGGGCTGAAGGGCAAACCCTATAGAGGAAGGATGTGCAGGATCGCGCCGGGGCCGGGAATGTGATTGTGCGGTGGGAGCTGAACGTGCGATGGCAGCAACGAGCCGCAGCCCTGGAGGCAGCATAGCACTGCGGCTGAGCAGGGCTCGCCTTTGTCTTGTGCAAAAAATAGCAAAGTTCGGGCTTAGGTCATTCCAAACTTCTCCCTGCACCAGCTGGGAGATGGGGAGGTTCCCTCCGGATGGTTTTTTTCCTATGGAGTCTTTTCCTTTTCCCCTCCGTTTATGTTTTGCCGATGGTTTCCCAGATTTCTTTTTTTCCTCTGATTATTTTTTTTTGGCTATTTTATGGCCCCGCTTTCCCGGGAGGCCGAGGTGAGGGGATATCTCCCCCGGCGGGAGGAGACCCCAGGAATGCAGGAGCAGCTCCCTGTGCCGCAGCCGGACCTTTCCTCGCCCCAGAACAAAGCGCCCCATTGTGCAGGGAAAATGGGAAGGAAAGCGTGACGGAGCAGCCCGAGCCGTGCCGGGAGGGTGTTCCTACAGGACAGGGGCACCCACGGCCCCGCACAGGGTGGTGACCCTGTTTTTGGGTGGCTCCGTGCCAACCCCGAGCCTGGCCGTGGATCCCTCACAGCAGTTGGAGTCCAGCGGTCCTGGATTTTTCCCACGTGCCCCGTTTTTTTTGTGGCGTGTCACACGTGGCACGCGTGGGTGAGCGGAGGTTTCCTGCCTGCAAATGCCATCCTCGAATGCAGCTGCTCGCTGGAAAGGGGGCTCCAAAAATAGGTTGTCGGGCTCCATGTCTGGCACAGCTCCGTGGCTCCCTAGAAACACGCTTTCCTCCTGTGGGAAAACGAGGGGAAAACAAAATCAGGATGCCCCTGCTAACAGCCGGTCCTAAAAATGAGTCAGGAATTCGTACTGTGGTGATACGGCCCCCCACTCCCGAGCCGGGATTCTGCACATCCATGTGGGATGGGGACATGGAGACACTGAGCATTCCCCATCTCCCACCCACGTGTGGCCAGTTGCTTTGTTGGGTGACAGGGGAGATTTTTCGGGGCTGTCGCTTGGATTAGCGAGGCACCGGCGAGGAGGAGGAGGCTGAGGGGGATAAAGGTCCTGGCACTCGCCGGGCTCGCAACAAAACAAAGCACCAGATGGCTCCAACTTCGGCATAATGCAGGGTGAAAAAGTGTTTGAACCGGGGATGGAAACGCAAATGTGGAAAGAGAGGGAGAAAGGAAAGAAAGGAAAACCCCTCAGCGAGTGTCAGAGCAGAAGAAAGCATTGGAGAAAAACGGCAAATGTTAAAAACCGAGACAAAAAGCCCTTGGCCGGCACAAAGCCGGGACTGCTGACATCTGTCCGGCAAAGCCCCTTCCCTTTGAAGTCACCTTTCCTCGCCTCTGTCCCCGCAGGGACATGGCCAGGGCTCTGGGGGACATGGGGCTCTGCCATGTCCCACAGCCACAGCGCTGGCCCTGGGGCAGCAGCAGTGACGTGCCAAGTGACGTGCGGCAGAACTGGCCCTAAATATTTTATTACACTGTTACCTCACACGCCGTGTCCCCTGTGTCCTTGTCACAGCCGGTGGGACCGCTTGGCAAACCCACCCGTGGCTCTGCTGCAGGATCCCGTGGGGTTTTAAGCCTGGATTTCCATCGGAGCAAGGCTTATGCAACCCCCTGTGTGAGGCTCTTGTGTTCCCCTCACTCCTCCCCCCGAAATACCTTGAACCTGCAGGCTAAAGTCGCCCTAAAAAAAAAAAAAAAGGGAATGAGGCTTAAAAGTTCTCTGGCATTAAAAAAAAAAAAAAAAGGCAGCAAAATCAGCTCATGCAATTGCTCGAGAGCGGATTGCAGTGTGGGTGTAACCCCTTATTAGCCATCAGAGAAGCCACAAGCCTTGGGACTGCCGGCTCCCTGCGGCTCAGGCAGGAGCGTGGGCGGCCGATGGCTCCAGCTTCCAACCGGGACTGCCGAGCTTTAAATACGGGGTGGAGATTTGCTGGTGCCTGTGGGTCGTGTGCCGGTGCCCCGGGGCCCCTCCCGAGGGATGGCTCGTGGGGCAGAGCGTGGTCCCCGGCTTTGTGACACTCCCAAAGCAAGTGGGGGGCCCAGGCGGGACGGTGTGCGGAGCTCCCACGGGTGCAGGGGTGATGGAAGGGCTGGGTGCCATGCTACTGTTTTTTTGGGACGATGAGGAGCTGCAGGGCCGTGTCCCCAGGGGGGCAGGACAGAGTGGAGCCAGGGTGATGCCATCCTGGGGTGTGGGATGATGGGAATGAGGTGATGCCATCCTGGGGTGTGGGATGATGGGAATGAGGTGATGCCACCTTGGGGGACAGGACAGTGGGGAGCCAGGCTGATGCTACCCTGGGGTACAGGATGGTGGGAACCAAGGTGATGCCACCTGGGGTGCAGCACAGCAGGGAGCTGGAGCGATGTCCCCCTGGGGTGCGAGATGATGGGAACCATGGTGATGCCACGCTTGGGGACATGACAATGAGGAACTGATGCCACGCTGGGGTGCAGGACGTTGGGGAGCCAGGGTGATGCTACCCAGGAGTGCAGGGTGGTGGGAACAGAGATGATACCACCCTGGGGTGCAGGACGGTGAGGAGCTGGGGTGGTGCCACCTGGGGGGCAGGACAGCAGGGAGCTGGGGTGATGCCAGCCTAGGGTGTGGGATGACTGGAACTGCGATGATGTCACCTGGGGGGATACAAGACATTTGGAGAGCTCGGGTGATGCCACTCTGGGGTGCAGGACAGTAGGGAGCTGGGGGTGATGCCACCCTGGGCTGCAGGAGATTGGGGAGCCTGGATGGTGCCACAGCAGGGACTTGGGGTGATGCCACCCGGGAGGACATGACAGTGTGGATTTGGGGTGATGCCACCACGGGAGTCATGACAGCGGGGCGCTGGGGTGATGCCACCCTCGGGAATATGACAGTGGGGACTTGGGGTGTGATGCCACCCGGGCGCAGGACAGCGGTGACACGCCGGCGCCCCAGCTGTGCGGGGACATCCCCGCAGACCCCCGCANGCTCTGGAGGAAGGGGGATGCTGGAGGAAGGGCGGGAGTGCTGGAGGGGAGGGTCGCTGGGGGAATGGGATGCTGGAGGGAGCGGGGGGCATGCTAAAGGAAGGGGGATGCTGGAAGTGCGGGGATGCCGCAGGAAGGGGGTGATGGGGACAGGGTCTTGTCGCCAGAGGATTTCAGGATTATCTGAGTGTGAGTGCCATACTAAAGCCCCCGAGGTCCCCTTTGCGCTGGTGGCAGCGATCCAGAGGGGTGTCCCCTCCTGCCGGGGACACCCCATCCCGACGTGCGCCCCTGTCACACCCGGAGGGATGCTCCGAACGCCGGGAGCGCGCTCCGGACCGCTCCGCCCGGGCCGAGCGGAGGAAGCAGCCGGCTGTGGCTGGAGGTATTAAGAAGAGCAGTTGTTTTGTCACCGGCAAAGCCCTCGCTGTCACCAGGGTGGCAGACGGCATCTGCCGTCTGGTCACCGACCGCGGGCCGGTGTGGCGCATCTCTGCGAGGATGGAGCTGAGGCTGTGAGCCAGGAAAGCCCGAACCCACAGCCGGGCGGCTTCCCGGTTCCACCGGGGTTTTGTTGAGCGAGTGGGTGACAATTTGGGTGTCTCCTGCCCGCGTTCCTCGAGCGCTCCCCAAAACGGGGCTGGCGGGCGCGTTCTCGCCGTGATTCAGCACAGCCCGGTGCGTGTCCGGGCTCCTCGGGAATTGCCGAATCCTTCCTTTCCCGGCGTGCTGGATAAATCACCGGCTCGCTTTGTTTACTTCTGAACTAATCAGCCTTGTGCCTCCACCTCGGGCTTTATCGCACCCGGGGCTCCCCGAGTTGCTGCGGAGCCGCTCCAGCCCCATTTGCAAAATCAAACCAGATGGGCGCTTTGTTTTTCCCTTACGGAGGGAAGGCCGGCAGTGAAAAGCCCTATTACAATGCAAATACCGGGCTGGCGTGAATATTCAAACCTCTGCGCTGCTTTTGAAGCTCTTTACATAAATTTATAGTGCTTTTCCAGCCGTCGCTGCTTCGCTAATCGGTAGTGGAGCTTGGTTAACAGAGTCTCTGCTCTCTGCCAACTTTGGAGGGTCTGGGGGTGTTTTGGGGTGCGCGGGGAGAGGTGGCATTGAGGCGCAAAGTGAGAATTACGAGCGTGGTCAATGGGGAGGAGGAACCGCCAGCTGTAAGGCTGACTCTGGTGGTGACCCTTGAAGAGCCGGGCGTGCTGTCAAGTGATTTACTGATGTTTAGGTGCTTCATTGTCCCTTTCGGGTTTTGTTTTCCCCTTTCCCTTTGGTTTCTCGGTGTGACCCTTTGTGGAGCTGCTGCTCCCGAGAGGGTATTGCAGGGTGGGCTGAGCTGGGAAATTACCCCAACGCGGTGTGGGGGCTTGGGGGTCTGTGCAGTGACAGGGCACAGAGTCTTCTCTCTGGTAACAGGAGACCAGAGGGAAGGGCTGGAGCTGTGTCAGGGCAGGGTCAGGTGGGATCTCAGGGAAAGGTCCTTCCCCCAGAGGGTGGTGGGCACTGCCCAGGCTCCCCAGGGCAGTGGGCACGGCCCCAAGGCTGCCAGAGCTCCAGGAAGGTTTGGATGATGCTCTCAGGGACAGGGTGGGATTGGTGGGGTGTCTGTGCAGGGAGTTGGAATCTCATCCTTGCGGGTCCCTTCAACTCAGGTCATTCTATGATTCATCACGACTGCTTCACCACAGCTGCAATGGATGAAACGGTTCATTAGGGGAAGGAGATAATGAGTTTGATGAGGCAATCTCAGCCCTGGTTTTCCAGCAAGGGCTCAAGGGTCTGGTTTTCGTGGCTGCTGGGCATCTCGTATAAACCTCACCGTTAAAAACTGGGGCCCTGGTGGGTTTTGCCAGCTGTGTTCACACTGTCCCGGTTGTCACAGGTGCAGCAGGAAGGGAAAGTTGCTTTAAACCTGCCCGTGTGTGGCTGTGGTGTCCAGCACAGGGCGGACACTATGGAGCAGTGACATCCCAGGAGGCAGGTGCTTGTGTTTTGGAGGTGGCCACAGGGTGCTGCTGGATGATTACTGCTAATTAGCAGGCCCTCTTTGGGCCCAGGTGATCAGCAGCAGCAGCAAAAGCAGCATTTTGCTTGCTGTCCCTTGAAGGTGATGACTTGTTCGAGGCCACTGCCTTCCACAGAGGGCTGGTTGGTACCCACAGCCCTGGCTGGTGATGCAGCTCATGTGGCATCCGGGCAAAGCATCCCCAAAATCTCCATCTTGTGCTGCTGTGCAGCAGCAAACGTGGCTTTGCATCAGACTGGTGAAAGGTGTCCCTGCCCGTGGCAGGGAGGTTGGAATGAGATGGTCTTTAAGGTCCCTTCCAACCCAGACCATTCTGGGGTTCTGTGTTTCATATTGGTTTTCACCCCAAAAAAGGTCATTGTGCTACTTGTAGTGTTTTCACTTGCTGATGCCATTGATTGACCAGGTAATTTGTGTCTTTTTTAGCTCCAGGCTGAAGCCTCGGGGTTGATATCGATTCCAGGCACTTAATATGCGAAGCGGTAATTACTGTTTAAGCCTATATTGTTTGAGTTAAATTTAGCTGGGAATTTAGCCCTGTCAGGCCTCTACATTGTGTGCTGTGAAGGTTATCTGGCTCTCAGGAGGGGCGGGGGGGAGGTGGATTTAGGGGAAGGAAAGAAATGCTGGTGAAAACTTCCTCTTCTCATCATCCCTGAGCGCTTTGCTTCAGCGGGCTTGTTGTAGGGAGCCCGGACATAAGCGGTGATGTGCTTGTGACTCTAAATCTGCACCTTTCGGCGCTGCCTGGTCATTCCGGGGGACTTGAAACCACGCAGAAGGCCAGCAATAAATCTGAACAAAGTGATGCCCTGTGCAGGGACCCCTCTGCTCCTCGCAGGGGACCGGGGAGCCCCCGCTCAGCTGCCGCCCGCCTGCCCCTATTATCCCTCCGGCTCCGGCCGCCCTCCTGCATCTCAGCTGCTGGCCCATCTGGAGCGGAGATGAAAGGCCGGGCTTTAATTCGGGCTTTGTGTGCCTCCCATGTGTCCCCCCCTCCCCTCTCAGCCCTTTCTCCGCTGCCAGTCTCCCGGGTGCCGAAGGTGGGGCTCTGATGCTGCTGACCTCATTATTTTGACTGCTGGGTGATGCCAGGCGGCCCCACCAGCTCACCAGGTATTAGGGCCGGGTGGTTTGGGTCGGGTTGGGTTTCTCGTCCCCTCTCGGAGCGCTGCTGGAATAATCCAGCCGGGAGTAGGCATCTTGGGTCACCTTGCGCAGCCGGCTGCGTGCCGGAGCCGGCTTCCTAAGATGGAGGTTGTGCAGGATGCGTGCGGCATCGCCCGGCTGCTGGCAGCTCCCTGACTGCAGGTAGGCAAAGAGCCCTGTCCTCCACCGCCGAGTCCTCCCGCTTTCTCACGGCAAATCCCTTTCCCTGGGCTGTGCGGGGTTGGTTGGGTCCCACCGAGCCCGGTGAACTCCGGCCATCCCTGGCAGTGGGGGCACGTGAGGCTGCCAGGGCCACCTTGCCCAAAACTCGCCTGGGCTGTAGGGCAGGTGTGGCCCCTGGCAGGGACCAGGCAGCTGATGCTCTTTTCCTTTGGGGGTTGTGTTTTTCGTGCTGGTTTTATGGGCTTCCCCAATGCCTCCTTCACCCGGTGCCCATCCGGACTTGCCCAGGGGAAGGTTTCTGGGGCTTCCTGCTGGTGTGACACCAAGAGGGGTGACCCCAGTGCTCCAGCAGCGGGGATGCTCAGGGATATGTTGGGAGGTGGCATTTAGCTCGGTGCTGTCTAACTGGGGAAACTGGTTCTGGCAGTGGAGGAGTAGGGTCCCTGCCGGAGACATCTCCTGGGGCAGGAGGTGGCTGACCCTGAAGATAAGAGGCTCCAAATGCCTGGGAAGCTTGGTGGGTTGGAGTCACCTTCGCTGCAGGCTTGGCCGTGAGTTTTGGGGCTGCTGGAATGTGCAGGCAGGGCTCCCTGACACCAGTGTCAGCAGCCCTGTGGATGCAGGTGGGAAATGGGGTTACTGGTGTGACGTTGGAAACTAGTTTGTTGCCTTCCTCCTGCTCGCAGGTACCTGAGTTTTTGGGTGCTGCCTCCTCCTCTGTGCCGGGAGTCCAGTGTGTGTCTGCACCCTCCCTTCCTCCCTGCAGCACTTGGGCGCTGTGATAAATCAGCTCAGGAGGGATCTGAGGTGGGGGAAAAACAAGAGACTGAAGGGTGTGAGGCTCAGGTAGAAGAATTTAGGGCTGGGGAGTGTCCACGGTCACCCTTGTCCGTGTCAGTGCAGGAGGAAGGGCAGGCAGGCTGTCCCTGTCCCACGGACCCCGCGTGCCGCCTGGCACCAGCCCTGCATCCCTCAGCAGATGTGGGATCCCGAGGAGGCTCCGTGCTGGCATCTGCTCCTGCAGCCAGTGGAATCAAGGGCACGGCTGCTGCAGTGCCTGCCCTGGAGATTTCCCGGTGCCTGGGCAGGGGGGTGAAATTGGGCTGCGCTCGGAGCAGCCCGGCTTGCTGTGGGATGCTCTGAGCGCTGCTGGTGGCACAGGCAGCGCTGTGAGGCTGAGAGGGAGGGGGCAGGATGGTGAGGAGGGGGTTTGGGAGAACCCTTGTTTTGGGGAACGGGGCAGAGACAACCTGCAGCGGCGTCACCAGAATAAAATTCACATGGCTGGACTTGGGCAATGGTTGAGGGTGGCCGAGCATCCCGGGATTCCCAGTTGTGTCGTTGGGACACCAGATCCTGGCAATGCAGTTGTCACTCCGTGTACACTGGTGCTGATGGTGCCCGTTGTATCCCCTGGAGTGGTGGCACGTCCACGCCGAGGCTGTGTTGTGTCACTGGGTGACACTGCTGCCACCCCAGGCCAGGCTTGGTGGATGGATCCAGCCAAATCCTTCATTTCAGACAGGAAATTTCCCTCTACTCCCCTGCCTGAACAATTCCCTGGGGCTGTGATCCTCTGTTAGCAGTGGATGAGAGGGATGAAAAATTGCCTCGGAGGGGAGGACGAAGCCCTGAGTTGAGCTGGGAGGAAACCACCCGGGCTTTGTGTGCCTGGTGCAGGAGACCAGAGGTTTGGGTTGTTTCCCTGCTGGGCTCAGCTGTGCTCTGGGGCTGGCTTTGCTGTCACTTGTCTCTGCCTTCAGCCAGGTTTGACCTGAAGCAGAGCAGCGCAGTGATTGCTGGGCAGTGCTGGGGGAACGACTGGGCTTCATCCTGGAGGCCTTTTCCCATCTAAATGATTCCGTCTTTGGCACAGGGATGCGTGTTTTGTTCGTGGAGGGGGTGTACCAAGTGTTTGAGCCCCACGCTCTGCTCCCTGCAGCTGCTGAGCTGTTGTTGCCAGGATGGTTGTTTACCTTCTCACCAAAGCCTCACCTGCAACACCTGGGGAGCAGTGGAGCTCAAGGGAACAATTTGGCCCTGCAGCACCTCAGCTGCTCCAGCTGAGCCAAATGAGCTGCTCCCGGAGTCAGGGTGAGGTGGCGCTTAAGGACGTGCCACATGGGGCTGTCCCAGCCACCTGGGCTGTCCCTTCCCCTGGAGGGTTTGGCTCTGCAGGTTTTTTCTTCTCCCCCTCTTTGTTCTTTGTGCTGTGTGGCTTCTGCCTTCCCCCAGCGGGATGGAAGAGGCTGGAGCAGTGGTGGAGCACCGGGTTCGCTTAATGCGAACAAACGCGGCCACCGACAGCCTCGTGGGCAGCTCCCGCACCAGCCCTTGGGGTTCTTCACCGTTCCGTGCCACGGGCACCGTGGGCAGCGTTCACCTGGGCCGTTTCTTCCCACAGGTGAGCGTGGCAGGCTATGGGATGGATGAAGCTGAGCAGGACCAGTATGAAGCTCGCCTCAAGGAGCTCTTCGACAGCTTTGACAGCACGGGCACGGGGTCCCTGGGGCAGGAGGAGCTCACTGACCTCTGCCACATGCTGCACCTGGAGGAGGTGGCCCCGGCACTGCAGCAGACCCTCCTCCAAGGAAACCTCCTAGGCAGGGTAAGGCTGGGGACGTGGAGGGGGGGATCCTGGAGGGACTGGGGAGCCAGGCACAGCGGTGCTTGGAATTGTCTTGGAAACAGACGGAACGTCTGTGCTTTGTGAATAAGCAACATCTTGGAAGCTCTGGGGCTTCAGGACTTGTGGGGTTGTGGTCTGTTCATCGGGCTGGGCACAGGGCAGCTTCTGATAGAGGAGTTGGTGGTAACAGGGAAGGGAGCTGCTCTGCCCTGGCTGGAGGTGGTCTGAAGCTCAGAAACCATGACTCTAGGCTTAGCCTTGTGCGCTGGGGTGTTTTGTTCAGTGTCCAAGGCCAGAGCAAGTGCTGGGTCCTGGCTGCTTGGCTCACACAGTGCCCATGCCCCTGGCACCGGGTGTGCTGCTGCTGGCCCGGGTCATCTCCCTGAACCAGCTCGCCAGGTGCTTGCACAAACTCTGCAGCCCTTTGGATGTGTCTGGGACCTAAATCCAGGGCTTGAGCCTGTGATTTACGTTGGCTTAAGCTGTAGTTAGACTGGCGGGGCTGCGTGTAGGCACGCACATTTCTCTGAGGTAGAGGATACAACTCGGGCAGTCGCTGGCTGGGCCGCCTTTGTCCGTGTTACCTGGTGTTGGTGGTTTCCCAAAGTCATTTTTTGGTTGTGGTTGCACCTTCAGAGAGTATCCAGGGCACTGAGCAGAAGCTGTTTGCCCTTGGGGGAATCTCCACGTGTGCCTTACGCTTCTGCGTTACATCTTTCCCAGCACGCTGCGCTCGGAGTGCGTTGGATCCTTCCCTCCAAATCAGCCTGAAATCCCATCACTGCTCGTTAAAATCAGAAAATGTGGAGCAGGGCAGCCAGGGCTCTGGATAGACATGAACTAAGTGGCTATTCCGGCTCCAATTTCCGATCAAACTGCAGCTCTCAGAAGCAAAATTCCTTTAAGGAACAAAGGCTCCTCTTCCCTGGGGCTGTAGCTCTTCTGCTGGCAGCGGGTGCTGCTGGAGCTGGAACGGGGATGGATCCAGGTGGAGGTTTCTGACCTTTGGAGTTGCAGTGTTCTATTTGCTGGAGCACCAGAGACTTTGTTATGCTCTGTTGTCTTGAGCTTATCCTGCTTGGATGCTGTTATGGAATCATGGAATGGTTTGGGTTGGAAGGCACCATGAAGATCATCCAGTTTCAACCCCCTGCCATGGGCAGGGACCCCTTCCACTGTCCCAGGTTGCTCCAAGCCCTGTCCAACCTGGCCTTGGACACTTCCAGGGATCCAGGGGCAGCCAGAGCTTCTCTGGGCACCCTGTGCCACAGCCTGCCCACCCTCACAGGGCAGGATTTCTTCCCAATATCCCATCTAAATCCACATTCCTTCAGCTTAAGACCATTTCCCCTTGTCCCATCGTCTGGCTTTGCCACTTGTGTGATGGTGGGACAGAGGGAAAGGCAGGGCAGCACTAAACCTGTGGCTGTCACAGCTGATCAGGGCACCCAAAAGCATCCCGAGTGCCGGGTCACACTCACCCCATCCCAACCTGCTGCCCCAGGACATCCCATTTTATTTCCTCTTTGTCTTTGGGGGTGGTTCTCCCTTATACCCTGCCACTAGAACATCAGGATGACGTGTCTCCCACGTTTCCTTCCCGTCTCCCTGGTGTCCCTGCTCGTTAGCAGCAGCAATGGCCCACGCCGGATTTAATGGCCATCGGATCCTTGGGGTTTCCCAGGAAAACTCATGGGGAGAATAGCAGCAAACATGTTGCTCCCCGAGCACAGGCTCCTTGCACCTGCCCCGCCAGCCCCTCGCCGCAGATGGTCCCAGCCTTTGTTTTCCTGCACTTCCAGAGGCCAGGATTTATGGGAGGGCACCGGCGAAGGGGGGCGACGGGGGGCTGGTTTTGTCTGCTGAGGGGCAGCTCTGCGGCGCCACGTGCTTGCTTTTGTGCCGGGGGCTCTGCTCCAGGGATGAATGCTCCGTGGCCACGGACTCATGGAATGGTTTGGGTTGGAAGGGATCTTGAAGATCATCTCGTTCCAACCCCCCTGCGAGAGGCTGGATACCTGCGATGGTTTGGGGATTAATGGGGTCTGGTGCGGGGGATGCAAGTCCTGCCCTGACTTGTGGCAGAGCCGAATCCCCCCCAGAACTGTTTTCCTTGCAGCAATTCCTGGGATTCCTCAGGAAGGGCTGTTTCCTCAGGCTTGGTGGTGGAGCAAGGGGCTGGGTGCAGGCATGTCTGTCTGTCTGCCCTCTCTGTGCCCTTTAATTAGCAGCAAACTCATGGTGTCTTGGGGACAGCGGTTGGGTGATGTGCAGGGATGGAGGCAAGTCCCTGGAAATCATGTCCCTGGATCCCTGGAAGTGTTCAAGGCAGGTTTGGACAGGGCTTGGAGCAACCTGGGCTGGTGGGAGGTGTCCCTGCCCACGGCAGGGGAGTGGAATTAGGTGGGCTTTAAGTTCCTTTCCAATCCAAACCATTCTGGGACACTCTGAAGTCAGGCACGTCCGAACCCTGCGCTGGGGTGTCCTTGGCACCATCCTGGAGCAGGGATGGGGAGCTCAGGTTTCAGCTGCACTATTGCAGTAACAGCCTCAGCAAGGACACCACAGGGTGGGGTTTCACTGCTCAGCTCCCTTCGGTGCTGTGGCTGGAGACATCTTGCAAAATATCCTCCCTCTGTGCCCGCAGTGCTGTTGTTCCCCTTAATGTGCGGTGGGTTTTTGTGTGCCAGGCAGGAGACTTGGTGGCAAGGTTGCCCTATTCTGATGTTGTTGCAAGATTGCCTGGTTAGGACTCGAGGGAATGGCCTGGAGCTGTGTCAGGAGAGGTTTGGGTTGGATCTCAGGGAAAAGGTCCTTCCCCCAGAGGGTGGTGGGCACTGCCCAGGCTCCCCAGGGCAGTGGGCACGGCCCCAAGGCTGCCAGAGCTCCAGGAGGGTTTGGATGATGTTCTGGGGCACAGAGGGGAGTTGTTGGTGTCTGTGCAGGGCCAGTTGGCCTGGATGATGTTTGGGTCCCTTCCAGCTCAGGACATTCCATGATTCTCTCTTCTCCACCAGACATTTCCCTCCTCAACCTTCTGGCTGCCTCTGCTAGCAGGAATTTGCAAACAGGGGCAGAGCTTTGGGAACGGGGCCGTGCTCGAAGCTCAAGGAGAGGGAGCTGGAAGGAGCCACAGATGCCGGTTTGCCCCGGAGATTCGGGGTGTGCAGACTGCTTTGCATTGCAGGGGCAGACGGGGGGAAGCAGCAGGTACCTTGGCACATGCACACGCTCTTTCTAGTGCTAATCAGTGGCAGCTTCAGAGGGAAGGGGCTGTAAAGCAGGCTTGGGGTTTCTCAGAAGAGCTGGGGTTGCTCAGCAGCCACAGTTTGGCTGATCCCTGAGTCCCACGGGGAGGCTGGGCTGGGCTGGTGGTGCCTCTGCCGGTGGTTAGTCTTGTTTGCCTCTGATTTCCTTGTCCTGGGAAAGTTCTCCTCACCGGGGAGTTGCACAGTGCTGTGGTGGGGTTTGCAGGGCCACCTGTGCTGTGCCTGGCGCACATCTCTGGGTGGGCACAAAGGTGGTGCCATTGCATCCCAAACTTCCCTGTGTTTGGACTGCTTTGGATCAACCATGAGCAGGTGCACAAGTTGGCAGCTCCAAAATGGAATAAGAGAATCCCAGACTGGTTTGGGTTGGAAGGGACCTTAAAGCCCACCCAGTGCCACCCCCTGCCGTGGGCAGGGACACCTTCCACCAGCCCAGGCTGCTCCAAGCCCCGTCCAACCTGGCCTTGGACACTGCCAGGGATCCAGGGGCAGCCACAGCTTCTCTGGGCACCCTGTGCCAGGGCCTGCCCACCCTCACTCAAGGATTTTGTGCAACCTTTGTGGGTTTCCTGTCCCTTGCCTGCCTTGCACTCAGGCCCAGCTCTAATTTTATCAGCTGTATTTCTCTAACTCTCCAGGCACTCTCTGTGTGAAGACACGCAGCATCCAAGGTCAAACGTGCACCAACAGAGCCTGGTTTTCCTGGTTATCTGGTCTTAGGAGAAACTATGGAAAATCTCCTCCCTCTGCCAGCTGGGGCTGCACCTCCAGAGTGGGGTCCTGCTGCTGGGAAGGTGGATGGAAAACTCCTGTTCCTGTCCCTGTGCTGCTGCTTTGCATTAGCAATCCTGCTGTGCAGCCAAGCACAGCGCTGGCACGGGGGGGCTGGAGCATGGGCACATCCTGCCCTGCAGCCTGATCTTCCACGGGCTCCTCTGGGTGTCGTGGTCATGGTAAAATCACTCTGTGGTCACTGCTGGAGCCAGCTATGCCCTGTGAAGTTGAGTGAGGGCTCAGCCCCTTCATCCTTCCTCCTCTTCCTCGGTGCGGGCACAAGGGCTGGGCTTGCTGGGCAGGCAGGTGATGATGTGTCAGTGGTGCCACACACCTGCCCGGGTGATGTGACTCTGTTCAATCCAGTGGGTTTGTCTGAGTGATGCAAAGTGAGTTAGATTTGGTTTTCCCGCTGCTTGTGGGGTCCCATCCAAACCCAGCCCCAACACCCATCCCAAACATCCCAGCTCTGTTGTCACTGTTCCCCCCCTGAGAACATCCCATGGGGAGGGAACCTGTTATTCCAACGCTCTCATCTTTTATTCATCCTCGTTTAGTCTAAATGTCAAGGGTTTGGGTTTTTTTTAATGGGGGAATTTCTCCTCTCTCTGTAGACTGTCCTTTGGAAATACAGCAGCGTTTGGAAATGGATGGCAGCAATTAGCATTCAGATGAAGGCATCCCTGACGAGCCTCTTAGCCGAACACGTTTTTAATTGTGTCTAAAAAAGGTCTTTAAAAATATTTAAAGCCAAGGGGGTGATTGGCATTGTCTGAGCTGCGGTGTGAGGTGCTCACCTGTGTCCCCTCCCTGCCGTGGAGCTTATTGGTCTTGTTTTTAGGGGCCTTTTTGACCCCCAAAACATGCTGGAGAACTTCACACCTGAACTTTGTTGTCTGTGCAGCATTAAAATCCCCTCTGGATTCACGGCAGTCGACTCCGCCAGCCGGAGCAGCCTCGGTGCGTTCTTTAAATACAAAAAATCTCGTGTTCGGTGCTAAAAATTCATCCTCAGATTTATTTAGGCAAAAGAAATCCCAGGAGCCAGCTCTGCCTGGCCACTGACCCGTGTCAAATAGCTTCTCCAGCTGTCCCCTGCTTTCCGTCCCCCACGGCTGGAATTGCTGGCATTCCCCGGCACGGCTGGGAAGGAGCTGGAGCCCCTTTGTGACTGGTCGTGGCTGTGAGACAGGAGGCTTTCCAGGAAGGCACAGATGGAAAAAGGGGAGGAAAAAAATCCAACCCTCAGTGGCAGGATCATCCCTCTGTGGTTTTTTGCCAGACCTGGAATTCCCAGTCCAGCTCTCGTGGAAGTGTGGGAGCTGGGGAAGGGCTGCCCGGGAAAGGGAGTGATTTTTATCTCCCATCTGCTTTGGAAAGTGGGGTTTGAAGCTTAATTAGGGCAGTGGAGCACTTCCACAACTGAATGTCTCATCCCTGATCAGGAATTGTGTCTGTCTGTAGGAGCTGCTGACCCTGGCCGGGTCACCTGACACGATGGAGATGTTCCCTGCTCCTTTGGACATGTCATTTTGGCTTTTTGCTCCCTGGGAAAACCCAAGCAATGCGTGAAAACGGTGCCTGTGGGTCATTCTGTGACAGCAGTGATTTTTCCCACGTGCCCAAGGGTGTTGGCTGTGTCTTCGTGTCCCTTTGCTGTCACTTCTCCGGGCTCCGAGACTGAGTGAGCCGAGATTCCTTTGTTGTCAGCAGACACAGGCACTGGTGTTTCCATTGGATTATTGGCCTCATATTTAACTATCTGCACCAGCTCATTTCCTCTTTCCTTCCTTTTTTTGTCCTCCCCCGCAGGTCCACTTTGATCAGTTTAAAGAAGCACTTATCCTCATCTTATCCAGAACCCTGTCAAATGAAGAGCACTTCCAAGAACCAGGTAAATACCACAATTACCTAAAATACTGCCTTTTCCTTGGCTGAGCAGACATGGGTGGCTCTCCTGGAGGAACGTAGAGAAAATGCTTCTTAGGTGCTGGGGTTGGCCATCCAAGCAGAAGAGCCTGACTCAGGGAGAAGGAGAGTTGAAGTCAGTTGTGGAGCCGTGTGGAAAAAGCATTTTGAGAGCTGTGAGATGTTTGTATCCCATTACCGTGATCCAAATGCCCGCAGGGGCACGTGATGTCTGTGTGTAGACAGCTCTAAGAGCACTCCCCGTGCTCGGGATGTCTCAGGGATGCAAAATGGGCTGGGATCCCTTCATCCCACAACGCTTGCTCGTGGTGGCCAGGGATGCTTTAGGAGTGGATAGCTCTGGGCAGGCAGTTAAATGGATGATTTAATGCTGCTGCTGGTGCTTCTTCCCAGCTGGGTCTGGTGTTGATTTTCAAGTCCATTTTATTGCTTTTGTATAGGAAGCTTCTCTGTGTTTCTCCCAGGGAACGGTCAGTCTGGTCCAAAGCGTTCCTGGACAAGGTGAACTCCCTGACAAACCAGGTTGGGGCTGGTTGGAGAATTCCAGAATGGTTTGGGTTGGAAGGGATCTTAAAGTCCATCTCATTCCACCCCCCTGCCATGGGCAGGGGCACCTTCCACCAGCCCAAGGTGCTCCGAGCCCCATCCAGCCTGGCCTTGGACACTCCCAGGGATGTGCCAGTGCTGTGAGTCCTCACTGCTGTGATTTTTTCCTTGCTTTGTTTCAGCGTGCCTTGAAAACATGGCTTTTTAGGCTTTCCTTGGCAGGAAATGTGGTTGCAGTCTCGGGGTGCCCTCTTTGCCCCCCTCCTCAAGTGCACAAGGAACTGGTGGTGCTGGGAGCACTGGGAGGTGTGGGCTGAGCCCCCCTGCAGCTCCAGCTGATATCACACCTGTATGTAAATCCCTAATCCCTGTCTTTGGAGCAGCAGGGGAGCGAAATCCCCCAAGGAGAAAACAGCTTAGGGAGGGCTGGGAGGAAAACTCCAGGTTTCCTCTCGTGGAGCATCAATGTCAGCTGGAGCATCCCTCTCTGGAGAGAGCAACCTGCCAGCAAAATTACAACTTTCCCCCTTAAATAGGCTGCAAAACCCCCAGGGCTGGCGAGATGTGATTGATGGATTATTTTTTTATTTTCCACCTCTCCTTTCCGAAGCTCTTAATGCTTAGAGGGAGATGGGTGATGACAGCTCTTGCACCAGGCGTTCCTTAATGGAATTTCCCAGCACAGGTCAGTGTGTGTGTGCTCGGGAGAAAGCAGGGGGAGCGTTGTGGGGTGTGGGGAGGGCTCGGATCTGCTCCCATCCCTTCCAGCCCCTTGGAGAGGAGCCGGCAGGGAGAGGGAGGCAACCCCAGCACCCCAGTGAACCAGAACTAATGCAGCATTCTGCATTTATTGGGGAATCATATGGCTGAGAAGCTCCAGCTTGATTGAAATGTAAATAAATCTTCCAGAAAAGGCTGAATTTGGGGTTATCGCCGGGGAAATTACGAGTGAAGCCTCAGAAGCCTCCTCGGGGACACGTTTGTCAGCTGGGTTTGGAATGGCAGGAAATCAAAGGGCACGGGGTGCAGGTAGGGAGCCAGAGCCAGGCAGGCCTGGGAGGCATTTTATTTTTAATGCATTTTGACAGGTTGGTTAACGCCAAAGTCTTTGCTTCTTTTAATTTAGATCAAACTGGAGATTTGGAGAACAAGCTGCTTTGTGCTGTTGGTGTCAAACTGTCAGGGAGTGTGGAAATGCTGGTGTTCCAGCCCGCCCCAGGCTGGGGGAAAATTGAGTTAAGAGCTCTAAATCATATCATTTAAATGAAAATTTAATTTGGGGGGGTGGGCAGGAAAGATTGTAAGGCTGTTTGCTGTGTCTGTGGAGTTTGATCTGGAAGGAAGCGACTGCGTGCTGTGATTTTTATCCAGGGATTTGGGTGATGGGAAGGTGCCTTGGGGCTCGTGGCTTTGGTCTGTTCTGCAGCCCCAGAGCGTGTGACACGGCCAAGGGGACATGAGTGGGGACAACATCCTTGTCCCTGTGGGTGCTCCTGGCTCAGGGAGGTGATCTCTGGCAGGGCAGCCCTGGGGTCACGGCAGGATCCCTGGGGTGGGGACAAGGAACCACAACTGCTGTGGTTCCTGCAGAAGCAGCCCACGGGGGTTCCTCGTTTTGGGAGGAAGCAGCAGGTGGGAGAAGCACTCAGGCTTGCAGGGGAGCAGCTGATAAATTTATATGAGGGGCAGGGCTGGATGGGATATTGGGAAGGAATTGCTGGCTGGGAGGGTGGGCAGGCCCTGGCACAGGGTGCCCAGAGAAGCTGTGGCTGCCCCTGGATCCCTGGGAGTGTCCAAGGCCAGGTTGGACGGGGCTTGGAGCACCCTGGGCTGGTGGAAGGTGTCCCTGCCCATGGCAGGGGGTTGGAAAGAGATGATCTTTAATGTCCCTTCCAACCCAAACGAGTCTGTGATCTCTGGCAGGGCAGCCCTGGGGTCACGGCAGGATCCCTGGGGTGGGGACAAGGAACCACAACTGCTGTGGTTCCTGCAGAAGCAGCCCACGGGGGTTCCTCGTTTTGGGAGGAAGCAGCAGGTGGGAGAAGCACTCAGGCTTGCAGGGGAGCAGCTGATAAATTTATATGAGGGTTTTTTTTCTTGGCAAAGAGGCAAAATTCCCTTTGCAAAGGGAAGACTGGCAGGGAAGGATGGTCCTGGCGTTCTGTGGGCACCTTGCCTGGGAAGCAGCCCTGGAAACCAAGGCGGGCAGAGTTCCCAGTGCTGCTGTCATCAGCTCTGTCCCCTCGAGGGTGACGGTGTGGGGACACAGAGCCAGCTGTGAACCAGAGCATCGCCTGGCTGGGCAAACACGGGCTCTGCTGGGAAGAGGGATGGGGAGCTTCCAGGAAAAGCAGCAGAAGACTTGAATGTGGTTTAAAGTAGTGATTATTTTAGCTCCTGGGACCTGGCTGGGTCCCGCTGCCACCGCTGCTCTTGGTCCACGGGTTGGGACAGTAAAATAGATTTAAGGGCGGGGAAAGGAAGAAAAAAAAAAATCAGTTATGTGGGTGATTATGGGGGGAGGGGGGGGAAATCAGGCTTTTTATTTGCTATAATGGGGAGGAAAAAAAAAAGTGCGTGGAAGCTCAGAGAGGGGGAGATTACCAGGGTGGAGTGGGGGATTACGGGAACACCCGGGAGAAATTAAAGAGCTGTTTGATGCCGAGGGCACGGGGGCTGCTGGGTTCTCTTCCTTCCCAGCACATGCAGAAGTGCCCTCCCAAAAAGGAGCCGGTGGGGGTGATGCCCTTGGAGGGGCATCCTTGGGGGGAAGGCTTTTCATGTGGCTGCAACACAGGTATCAAAGCACTGGCCAGACAGGGGTGGTTTAGGCACAGACAAAGCCTTTGGGTCGGAACGGGTTGGTTTTTGGGTCGTGGTGACCCAGCCGTGGCTCTTCTCCACCTCCACTGCTGAGCCTCAATTATGAAACAGGCACTTGGAGGAGTTCAGACGTACCTGGTGCCTCGGGGGGATTAGGATTTAGCAGATCCCAGCTGCCGTGGGCTTTGCCCAGCAGCTGGAGCGTCCCTGCCTCCCGAATCTTAAGCAGCAGTGAAATTAATTTCCCTTGGAGACGCCGGGATGGAGGGATGAGGGTCTTCCTGCTCTAAACCCCCTTTTGTCTGCGCTCCGGGGCTTTGATGCCGAGCCCAGGAAAGGGGAGCCCCCCCTTCCCACCCCTCCCCAAGCGTCTCAGGGCAGAGCAGGATTTTGAAATGACTTATCTGGCACAGGAAAGCAGAAAATCGAGTGGAAATCTCCAGCCACGGAGACGTTTCAGTGCTGAGATGGACGGGGTGGGAGCGAGAATGGGAATTGATGGTTTCTTGTCTGCAACGCTTAAATCAGGGAGGGCTCGTGAAGTGTAGACTTAAGGTGGGTTGGTTTTTTTCTCAGGGGCATTTTGGGGGCCACAAGAGCCCTGTGGGCAATGGGCAGGAAGGTGAATGGTTTGTTCTCTCGGCCTCCTGCTCTTGCCCCCAGCCCAGGGCAGATCAGACCTGGGTGTTTAATTAGGCACCAGCTCTGGAGTGTTGCCGAGGGCTGTAGGAGGCAGGGAGGGCTCAAGCTGTTTTCTTTTTCTCTTTTATTCCCAACTCTTGGTGCCTCGTCAGCCACGCAGTAATGGGAGTGTGAGCAGCAGCATCTCACCTGGTGGGAGAGGGGGGTACCAGGGGCTGGACATGGGCATCCTCCCCTCTGTTCAATGCAGGGGGATGAACACACAGGGCACTCTCATGGGCACTGCCTCACTGCAAGCCTTGGTTTTGACATCTCCCTCCTCTTCCTCCTTTCCTTTTGAAAAGCACGTGTGGATCGAGCGGCTCTTTCCATCTGAGGCTGCACCTGATGATCTCAGACATCTTTTCCAACCTTAGCGATTCTCTAATCGTTCCTCATCCGTTTGGTCTGGGAATGAGGAACTGTTCAGCTCATCACTGAACTTCCTGCTTTGGGGGAGCAAGGGTGGCTGCTTTTTGCTGGTTTGAGTGCTCAGCATTCCCTAAATATTGGGAATGGTGGGAGCATCAAGGACACGGACCACTGTGCTGGGTTGGGAAAGCAGGGGATGAAGAGGCTTGGAGGATGCTGCAGGTATGGGAGGCTGAGAGAGGATGGTGCGTGAGGCTTTCTGGAAAGGACATGGATTTGTGCTCCCAGGGATGGGGCTGCAGGATGTGCTCCCTAATGCCAGCGGTAGGGTAAGGGAAGAGCTGAAAGCCAGTGTTAACAAAAGCACCCTGGCTCTGGAAACAGGATTTCAGGGCACCTGAGCTATGGGATTTCAGGATCCCCTCAGTGGCTGGGCTCAGGCACAACCAGGTGGAAAGTCGGAGCAAAGCAGGAGTAAATTTTCCGCTCTCTCGCTCTGAAGGGTCACCTTTCCCTCCTGGGGATGTTCTCGGGCTTCACAGGTTTTTAATTGCAAAGACAAGCCCACCCAGGGTGCTCAGACCGAAAAAGAGAGAAAAATCGGAGTGCTTAAAACGCAGAAGTGGGGAGATGTTCTCAGTTCCCATCCTGGAGCTTTCAAGGGGCTCAGCGCTTGTATTTCATGGAATCATGGAATGGTTTGGGCTGGAAGGGACCTCAAAGACCATCTCATTCCACCCCCTTCCATGGGCAGGGACACCTTCCACTAGACCACACGCAGCAGTGGTTCAACGTACTGTCAGTGTGGCTGGGCTGGAAGTTGTTTGGGAAATCCAGAATGAAATTTAGCTTTAGCTTCACTATTGCTGAATTGCAGCTTCTTTCCCCCTCCACTCCACACCTTGCCCAAAACCAGATGGGCAAGGAGGTACGTCCCTGTCTTAGGAATAAAAAAAATGATTCCTGAAATAAAACAAAGCCCCCCAGCCCTCTTGCTGGGGAGGGAGGAAAATGCCGGGGTGAACGAGTGGCCACAAATATTAGCATTTCAGAGAGAGCTGCTGGATGGAGATTGTTCACCACCGGGCAGGCTTTAATAGGAGTGATAAGGTTTGCTTTTGTTCTGGGGCTCTTACTCAATCAGCCTGTCTCCTCGAGATTTTTCTATCGGCTCCCTCCATCTCCCAACTTTCATGTGCTGAGTCCCAGCTGCAGCAAATCTTGTTAAAATGGCCTTGTTCAAACAGGGGCTCCGGGTTTGTTCCCTAGAGCTGCACGGCGGCTCCGTGGAGCGCGAGGCTCCAGCAATCAAAGCGCTCCTCGTCCTGTGTATTTTATAATTCATTGCATAGCTAAGTTGTGGAATATTTTTCCCCCCCTCCCTCTAACAAGCTTGAAGCCGTTTTTCCCCCCATATCTAAAGGAATATTATCCGAGGAGGCGTTTGGGTAGGGGGGTTTAGAGACCCGCTGCTTTCCGTGTATCCTTTGTCAATGCTGGAACAGCTTCCCTGTGCCTTATTAGTATTGCAGGCTCGCATTTATTTGATATCAGAGCCCTCTGCAAATAAAATTTTCAAAAGCCGCTGCTCTTGCCGCTGCAAGTGGCAGAAAATAAAAGATGCTGGAGTCCTGGGGGGGTTCCGACAGCCAGGTTAGCAAACACCGAAACAAAGCGTGGCAACGGAGCCTTCCCCCTTAATTGAATCCCTGGTTAATTTGGTCCTTCCTCTAATTTGCCCCCTGCTCCAGACGGGCGGGCGAGTCTCACTGAAAACAGCCCAAAAGGTGCTTATTTATTTCCTGGTTTGATCCCCGTCTGCCAACGCTCCCGGATAATTCGGTCCCCAAAGGCCTCGGGAAGCCGGGGCCGGGCAGTGCGGAGCCCCTGTAATTAGCCGAGCGCTCCGAAGGGTTTTTTTGGGTACTGCGGTTGGCACGAAGGGCTCGGCACGAGCTGGGACGTGCCCAAATGTCTCCGGGATCAGCTGCCCCCCAGAGCTCCTCGCCTCCAAACTCGCCCCCGTTCCCTTTTTCCGCTTGCCCCGTTGTCTTCACGCTTTTAATGGAGCCGGAATTCCACTCCAGGGAAAGCGGGGAGGTCTCCCAGGTGTCCGAGGGGTCTGGAGGGTTGGCTGTCCCTAATTAAAGCTGCCCGGCGCTGCTAATGGAGATTAGTGCGAGGAGGAGAGACCTAATGGGCTTTCCATGCGAGGCTCCTGGCGGGCTCGAGGAGGTGCTTCCCCATCCTGTTAACTCGATCTGGGAATCGGGGAAAGGGGAGGAAGGGCTGATTTCACTTTGTGGCAGCTCTTTTTTAGGGGGGAGCAGACCCAATCCTAACCCGTCGGAGCCTTGGCGAGGGCAGTGGTCCCGGGAACAGGCGGCTCTTGGTGCTCGTCCAGCGTGAACGGTGGTGGGAATTCCGAGCGAGCCAGCCCGGGAGCTTGATCTGAAACACAGAACGGTATTATCCACGTGTTTGTGTGCTTGAACTTCCCAGATTCCTCCCCGGAAGCACAGCCCAAGTACATCAAGGGTGGCAAGCGCTACGGCCGGCGTTCCCTGCCGGAATTCCAGGAGTCGGTGGAGGACTTCGCCGAGGTGACGGTCATTGAGCCGCTGGACCAGGAGGCGCATCCCGCACGCGTCCCCTCCGGCGAGGAGGTGAGCAGGGAAGGGCTGAGCTTTGGGCTCGGCTTGTCCCCCACGCGTCACCGCTCCCGCATCCCGAGGGGGTCTGGGTGTCCTTGGGAGCCTTTCCCAGCAAAGGCACGGATCAGCCGTGCTCCCAGTGCTCCAGCCCCAAATTCCCATCCGCGTGGTTGCTGTGGGAAGTCGGGAAGGAGCCGAGGTTGGGGGGGATGTGGTCCGGGTGCTGGCACCACTGGCCCCTCCGCTCTCCTGGCCAGCAATTAGGGAAGGGCTGTCCCGCTGCCTCCGTGGCTGATGGAGCGTGGGCTGGGAGCAGACGGAGCACGTCCACATCCATTAGCTCAGCTGCCAAAATCCACCCGTGGCCCCGGAGGTCTCTGGCAGAAGGAACGGGGACGAGGGGTTGGTGGGTGGCAGAGCTGTGGATGCCTTGGGATGGTGACTTAAACTTGCTCAAAACCCCCATTTATTTATTTATGTATTCCTGGTTTTGTGACCGAAATTTGTGGTTTCCCTCTGCGGCGGCGCTTTGAATCCCGACAATCTCTCGCTCCCCCGGACAGGAAAGCCAAAGGGGCCGAGTGGTTGGGATTGGTGGCATTTCCCGGGAGCTGGGCTGCTTCCAGCCTGCCCGGGGTTGCCAAGTATTGTCGATTCAGGAGCACGGGGTGGGAGTTTTCCAGTGGGAAGGAGAAGCGCTGCTGCTTTCTCCCCTTCTCTGTCAGTTGGCTTCACTTGCGGGACGGGGCTGCTCTGCAGGACAGCCGACCCTGCAAGAGAGAAATATCCAGGTTTTCAGTGCTATTCCTATGCAACCCAGCTTAAAATTTAAAAAAAAAACCCCAAACCTCGAAGGGAAGCTTTTCCACCAGACCCAGCTTCTTTTCCCTGCTCTTGGTGACCTTTGCTCGCCACCACAGGGATGCTCATCCATCCCCTGGGGCTGCCCTGACCTTGGAATCGGTGTTTATCTGCCCGCATTCCCCCAGGGAAGCGATGCCCTTGATGGAAGAGGCTACTCTAATCTTGCTCCTCTGTTTTAGCTGTCACAGAGGTGTAGAAGGGGACTCTATTAACGAGGTCAGCTAATTAACCCAGCCGCTGTGTCACCGCGGGGGCTGCATCAGTCTCCTGCTGGCAGTGCTTGTTGCACCTTTTGGGGACGACGGGGTGGTTCATTCTCTTGCAAATTAAGCAAAAACCAGGCTAAACTCGTAAAATCCCTACTCTATCAGCGTCTCCTGTGCGTGGAAATGAGTTGCTGGGAGGTATCCAGGGCTCCGAGGGAAGTGTCGGAGCCTCCTGATGCGCTGATTCCCTGGCACTTGGCACAGCCCCCAGCCTTTTCCCAGTTCCTGATTCCCTGGCACTTGGCACAGCCCCCAGCCTTTTCCCAGTTCTCCCCTGTTGTGTGTACAAACATCGCCGGCGTTCCGGGCTCTTTGTGGCCTGAGAACTGGGACAGGGTGGCTTAATTGGCGCTTGCTCTCAAGCGGTGCCAATTAAAAGGGCTCAGGCTCTGTCTGAGAGGTTTCCTTCCCTCCCTCCCTCCCCTGTGAGGGGAGAGGCTGCAGGGCTGCTCTGGCAGGGATAGGCTGCCCAGGGAGGCTCCGTGACCTCCATCCCCGGGGGTTTTTTGGGTGCTGTTGGATGAAGTAATGAGCAGCTGGGTCTGGATTTGGTGTTGCCCCGGCGGAGGGGGTGGTGGGATGTGACCTGCAGGAGGTTGTCCCCCACGCTGGCTTCCAAACCTCACTGTAGAGCATCTGTCACCTCCCCTTCCCCAGCTGTTGGCTCTGCTCTGGGAAAGGTCCCTCCTACTTGGAGGTTCACAGAATCCCAAAATGGTTTGGGTTGGAAGATCATCTCATTCATGGGTCATAGGCTGGGACACCTTTCACTAAACCAGGTTGTTGCAAGCCCTGTCTAACCTGGCCTTGAGGTAGAAATTGCTGTCTCATCCCCGCCCTGTCCCTTCAGTGCCTGCCAGAGCCACTCACTCCCATCATCTCTGTGATTTCTTCTACACAGAGTTGTTTCCAGCACGCCACGGCCTTGGAGCAAAACCTTTTGGGAGGCTCGGGTTGAAACCCCTTGTCTTTGGGTCCTCAGTGGGGGGCTCCCGAAGTGGGATTATCCTTTAAAGCCAGAATTTGTGGATAACAGCTCGGGATAGCTCCCGCAAAAACGCGTTGTTGATGTGACCGGTGCTTTGGAGCTGCAGGCACCTGACGAGGCGGGTTATGGAGATTTGACAGCTTTTTGGGGTCTCTGCTCCAAGCTGCCCAGCCCAGGAGCTGATCTCCGGATCCGGGCAGGAGGGAGTTTGTCACCATTGGGGGTGGGGATGGCTCACCTCGCTCGGCGTGCGCTCCTGATCGTCATCTTAATTAGCAATATATTCTGGGGGAGAACAAAGGTCTGTCTGGCCGGAGCAGATGGCAGGGGGGGAGAGGTGGCTGCTGCCTCGCTCTGGGGGGAGGCCACGGCGGGCTGCAGATGCACTGAAAGCCGTGGCCATCTGCTCCTCAGGCCGGCCGAGCACGCGCCTCCCGAATAATACGGCATTCCCGGGATCCCCGGGGCCAGCTGTAGCGCTGCTGGGGCTGGGGGGAACAATGCCACGCCTGACATCGGGATGTTCCGGCCCCTCTTTGTGCTCCCGTCGGCGGTGGCCGACCCTGAGCCCCCGGGCACACAGAGGGACCCCCGAGCGCTGCCCGGGGAGGTCACACGAGCGTCAGGGGGTTGCCAGCCCTGCTGTGTTCAGCCTCTTGGGGTCTTTGGGGTCGTTGTGGTGTTGTGGAATCCCGCGATGGTTTGGGTTGGGAGGGAGCTTTTAAGACCGTCTTGTGCCGATCCCACCTTCTGCTGGACCAGGGTTGCTCCAAGCCCTGTCTATGCGTGGCCATAAGCACTTCCAGGGATGAGGCAGCCACAGCTTCCCTGGTTTGGGGCTCTTGGGTTTGAGGCATCCTTGAAGTGAGAGAGTCTGGTGCTATAAAATATATATATATATGATTAGGTTGCTTATACAGGAAGACACAGTGGATCTGCCCTCTGAGCATCACTGCCAGATTGCCCTCAGTGCCCCCCACCACCACAAGGACAAGGATGGTACCTCGGGCACTCAGAGAGACCCTCTCCCTCAAAGCAGGCTGTGGCAGGCACGTAAGGGCTGGGATGGTGTCAGCTCATGCAGCTTTTAGGCTGTTTTCTGTCTTTGCAGATGATAATTACGTAAGATCACAGAATGGCTTGGCTTGGAAGGGACCTTAAAGCCCATCCAGACCCACCCCTGCCATGGGCAGGGACACCTTCCACTATCTCAGGTTGCCCCAAGCCCTGTCCAGCCTGTCCTTGGACGCTTCCAGGGGTGGAATTGGATGGTACCTGTTGCCTCAGCTCCTGCTTTTTGTCCCTGATGGGACACTGATGCTGCGCCCGGTCCGGCAGCTGAAACGGGAACAAGCGGCGGAGCTAAAAAAAGTCCAGCGGCCTAATCCAGTTTCCATGGCAACGTTGTAGATTAATGGCTTTTGGCTGTAATCTGACCGAGGCGTATTGAACTTTTTCCTGTGATGATTTAGAGCCTCTTTACGTCCCGGGTGACTTTGCCTCCAAATCCGTCGGTCACGTGCGGGCAGAAGGATCCCCTCGTACCGGCGGAGAAGGAGCATCTGCCGAGGCTTCTGCTGAACCAGGAGCTCATGTCTCCTGGGAGTAAATACCCCGGGCTGGTACAGGGGTGGCGGGGATGAGACAACGTGCAGTACACGAGGGCAATCATCTTAAATCCTGTTCCTCTGCCCCGCTCCCGGGGCTGCCCGAGCCGATGGGGTGCTTGCCAGAGGGAGCAGGGGGGATTAAGATCACCAAGGAGTAGTGGGGTGTTTCGTCCTCGAGCTTGTTGGCAGCGCTGGTCTGTCTCCTGACCCAGAGCTGCAGTCAGTGGAGGAGTTTTGGAGTGGGCTCGAACAGGGACAACTGGAGTGCTGGAAGGAAAGGATAACCCAGGTAGCAGCTGCACGCAGCCCACGACCTTCCCTGCATCCCCATCACCTCGACCATCAACATCCCTGAGAGAAGCAGCATGATTTTCTCGGAGGGCAAACCCCTCCCTGCCTGCCATCGCCCTGCCAGGCTCTGATCTGTCACCTCTCCTGGGTCATTTGTGTGGCTTTGGGTGTCTCCTGCTGCAGCTGTGGTTTCTCCCCGCGGAGAGCTGCACGTGCCGGAGCGAGGCAGGATCAAAGAGCCGTGGATCGCCAGCCCAGCCCGCTGGGAGATGAAAGCCCCGAGGCGTTGCTGGAGCCCCGCAGCTCCTTCAGTGCTGATCTCGGAGTCCCTTTCATAAGGGTGATGTCTTGCAATGGTAATAAGTGAGGACCCTTTTGTTTTCTCCGCAGTGCTGGAAGACGCGAGACAGCGAGGAGTACGAGGCCGAGGGTAAGAGCCGAGAGCAGCCCCTCTGCGTGCTCGTTCTCCTTGCAGCTTTGAAGATCAGTCAGAGGGGCACATGGAGAGGTCCTCGGGCCAGCTGTGTGTGTGGAGCATCCCAGCCTGGCTGGAGCAGAGCTCAGGGGGAGGTGCACTTGGGGATGCCCCCAAGCTGGGGATGAAAGCTAAAGCAGAGGACCTTACCCTCTCTGCCTTCTTCATCCTGGTGTCCCTGAGCTCAGCACCCCTGTCCTGGTCCCCAGTGCTGCCCCTGGCTGTAGTGGAGCTGGGTGGGCACTAGGTGTCAGCAGGAACCAGTTGTTAATTGTTCCCTGGTTGTCACAGAATCATAAAGTGATGTCTTTTGCTTTGGAAGGGATCTTAGAGACGTTCAGTTCCACTCCCTGCCGTGGGCAGGGGCACCTTCTGCTAGGCCAGGTTGCTCAGAGCCCTGTCCAGCCTGTCTTTGGACACTTTCAGGGAAGGGCCACCACCTCTTTGCCAGTATTTTACCATCCTCGTTATAAAAACTTCTTCCTTTTAGTTGCTTCAGCACCTCTTCTGCATTTCAGCTGCTCCCTAACCCCTACCCTATGGAAAGGGACTATGTTTTTTCTCCTAAAGCTGTTTTTCCAACCCCGGGAGGAGGCCTTGCAGCTCCCTTTATCCCATGACTGCCTTGGGGAGGAGGGGTCCCTTCTCCATCTGTGCCTGCATGGAGAGCTGCCCTTCCCCTGGCTGCTGGCCCGTGTCAACCATTGGACTCATCCACATTCCCAAAGAGCCTCCTGGCCGCTGTCCTGGCTGTAGGTCACCCTGAACCTGCTCAGGCATTGGAACAGGCTGTCCAAGGCTGTGGTGGAGTGTTCATCCCTAGGGAGGGGATTTAAAACACGTGGATGTGGCACTCGGGGACACGGGTCAGTGGTGGCCTTGGCAGTGCTGGGGGAATAGTTGGATTCAATGGTCTTAGAGGGCTTTGCCAACCTCAACCAGCTGGTGAGTCTATGGACATGGAATTCCTTCCCCTGTGGTGGCACATGTGGGGTGAATGCTGAGCAGAACCTTCTGGTGGAGTCCGATACTGCTGGCACCTGTATCCATACCCCAAAATCCCCAGTGTGCTCTGAGCAGCATGAGCTCAGGCAAATGATCCTGTGGGATCTGATGAGCCACGAAGGAGCTCTGCCCACCACAGCAGCAGGTCCTCTGCGATGAGCAGAACCCCCAGATCTCCTGGTGGCCACTCCAAAAACCTGAGCGATTTCCACCCCCCGTTTCCAGGACAGCTGCGCTTCTGGAACCCGGATGACCTGAACGCCTCCCCTGGCACCTCCCCCAGCCCAGACTGGATAGAGGAGAAACTGCAGGAGGTGTGTGAGCACCTCGGGATCACCAGGGATGGCCACCTGAACAGGAAGAAGCTGGTTTCCATCTGTGAGCAGTATGGACTGCACACGGTGGCCGGGGAGGTGAGTGACCACATACGGACCCTCACGCCACTGCCCGTGCCTGGGATTTAGTGCATCCCCTCAAAATCTGTCCTGGTCAACAGGTTGCTACTTGGCAAGGAGTTTCCAGCTCCAGCTCCTGGTTTTCCAGCAATATTTCTGGTGTCAGACCATCAGATGTGGGTGGCTGCTCTTAGGAGAAGGCAGCTGGCCTTACGCTATTTGTGTGCGTGTCTTCTCATGCAGTTGCAGAGGAAAGTGGAATTTAAAAACATTTCTTGGATTCCAGGCATGTCTCCTTAATCCCAGGAATCTTCAGGCTAGACAGCAACTATGAGTTAAATATTCATAGGTGGTTGCTTTTGACTTTGTGAAGGCCCGAGGGCTGTTCCTGTCCTGCAGCAAGAGTCCACGAGAAAATGAATTCTTCAGCAAAGAAAGTCTCTTGTCAACTTAGGATTTAGGTTTATTAATAAAAAAGTCAGACTCTCTGCATCTTTAAACAACATGGCTTGTAACAATTCCCTCCCTAAGACACGTCTCTGAGCAGGTATTCCTTTGCAGCACCTGCAATGAGATGTTTTCAGGGTATTAAGGGAGAAAAATGGGAAAGAGAGAAACCGTAGACAAAGCAAATAGTGAGGGACTAATCTGACCATCTCTGGTCGTGCTTTTCAGAAAGCAGCCTGCCCTGAAGCATCAAGCACATCGATTATAACCTTGCAGTGTCTTACTGTGGGGTTTTTGCCTGGTCACTTGAAGCTGCCGAGGGTTTGGCATCTCTCAGTACATCGTGTTGAGCTCACCCTGTCAAGGGAGCAGAATGAATTGAGGGGCTTTTTTTCAGGCTGCCTCATTAAGTAGAGGTTCCAAAATGACCGGAAGCTTTTTTTTCGTGCTGTATGTGTCTGCAGTTTTCCATATGGAGGTTGCTGTGCCAGCATCAGGCTGATGTGGTAGCAGGTAACTCTTGCTCTGCTCTTCTTAGAGCCGTGGGAATAAGGTGTTCTCTCTCTGCTGGATTGTTCCCGTGCTGGTTTGGTGATAGGTGGGGTTTCCATCTCCTCACAGGTGCTTGAAGAGGTGCTCCACAACATGGAGCAGGATGGGACCATGAGTGTCGAGGACTTCTTTTATGGCCTGATTAAAACTGGGAAGTCGCTGACACCCTCGGCCTCGACTCCGTACCGGCAGCTGAAACGGCACCTCTCCATGCAGGTGAGAAACTGAGCTGGATCCTGGCAGAAGAGGACGAGGAGCCCTAAACAAAGCCCATTGAGCCTGTCTCCTCCTCTTCCTCGCTGTTTGTCCCTGGAGGGGCAGCTCTGAGGGTCCTCTTGCCCCATGGAGGCAGGACGTGGTGACAGGCAGCTGCTCCAAAAGCAGATTTCAAGTTGTCTCTCAGAAAAAGCTCCTTTGGGAGAGCTGGGGGAGATAAAGCAGTAGGTAAATAATATAGAGTTATAGAATCCCAGAGTGGTTTGGGTTGGAAGGGGCCTTAATGGTTGCCCTATTCCATGCCCTGCCATGGGCAGGGACATCTCCCACCAGCCCAGGTTGCTCCAAGCCCCGTCCAACCTGGCCCTGGACACTTCCAGGGATCCAGAGGCAGCCCGTATAAACTGGGTGCACAGGGAAGTGACACCTGGGGCAGGCTGGGGACTGTGACCCTGCAGGTCCCGCATCTCTTTTCCAAATATTATGAATTTTCTGAGAGAGAGTTTGAAATCCATTCCCTGTCTTGGCCTGGGAGCTGAGGGCTATACCCAAAGCACCTCTGCATGCACTCCCTGCAGCCTTTTTTGGGGGAGGGGGGTGACACTCAAACCCAAAAATGAGCAGTTGGGGAGCGTTGGGGACAGCTCCGAGCTGCTCCTCTTTGGCTTTGGTTGAAATCTGAAGCGCCCGGTTTCGCCGTGAGGTCAACGGGAGCGCTCCCACTGGGCTTTTGCTTGGCACTGAGGGGGAAGCGGGCATTAATCCCTAATCCCTGGCGGAGGGAAATGACATCTGTAAGCCTGTGCGGGCGCGGGGTGGGCGGCTGCCTGGCACTGCCCGTGCCCCATCACACCGTGCCCCTCTCTCGGCAGTCCTTCGACGAGAGCGGGCGGCGCACGACCACCCCCTCGGCCATGCCCAGCACCTTCGGCTTCTCCCTCTTCTCCAGCCTGGATGATGGGATGGGCTACGGCTGCGTGGAGGGCGTGCTGGACTGCTGGCACCAGGAGGGCATAGAGAACAGCCAGGAGATCCTGAAGGTAACCCACTGGCTCCATCTCGCCCCTTGGGCGTGTAGTGGTTCCCCCCGGTGCTGGATGCTGGATTGTAGAGGAATTACTTTTACCCCTTCTAAAAGTATCCCTGGGAAGCTGTGATTGCCCCATCCCTGGAAGTGTCCAAGGGCAGGGCTTGGAGCAGCCTAGGCTGGTGGGAGGTGTCCCTGCCCGTGGCAGGGGGTGGAATGGGATGATCATTAAGGCCCCTTCCAACCCAAACCATTCTGCCATTCTATAAAAATTCTCAGTTCCAGTGACAAGAGTTCTGTGACGTTTCCAATCGTTTCCTTTATGGTGCCTCCCAGAGAGATGGAAGCTAAGGATGAAAAACACAATGTGCTTTCCAGCTCGGTTCCAAGGGGTCGCCTGTATTGGTTAGAAAGTTGTTTAATTCCTTTCCCTCCCTGAAGAGCTGCACCTGCAAACCTCTCAGTACTGGGGTGACCTGGATTACTGCTGCTGCTGAGCTGGAGAGCAGCACTTGAAACCCTGCCCGCTCCTTGGTGTTCTGTTCCAGAGTAAAAGGGTGATGGGGGTGCCTGAATGCATCCCCTCCCTGTCCGTCTTGCTGTAAGCTGTGGGTGGGAGGAGATAACTTCACGTGGTGGTCTCTGTTCTCGCTGGGTTCCCTGTGATACCCTTGACTTCAATATCCACGTGGATGTTGCACATCCGGGTTGTAACAACCTTGGTTATTGGTCAGGGTTTAAAACCCACCTGTGGCCTGGGCTCACACGGGACAGTTTGAGAACATGGGACCATCTTCACCAGACTTGCGTGTCCACCTCTACTTTCTCTTCTGATGTTGCTTCCCACTGGCAATTTTCTTTGTTACTGGTGCCCCTGGGGTGGTTTCTCCAGTGTCTGAAGCTTTTCAGTCCCACCACAAGCCCTTGTGACCTTTGCTTTGTGCTCCTACAGAGTTAGGTTGAATCGTGAAATCGTTTAAGTTGGAAAAGACCTATAAGATCGAGTCCAACCATCAACTTAGCACTGCCTTGGTCACCACCAAAATATGTCCTCAAGTGCCGCATCCATCTGTGCTTTGAATACAAAAGGAAAGGCTTCAAGGCCAGGTTGGACAGGGTTTGATGCAACATGGTCTAATGGAAGGTGTCCCTGCCCATGGCAGGGTGTGGAATGAGATCATAGAATTAACCAGGTTGGAAAAGACCTCCGAGGTCATCAAGTCCAACCTTTGACCCAGCCATGATCTGTGAGGTCCCTTCCCACCCAAACCATTCTGCTATTCTATAAAATTCCAAGCAGCTGCTGATAATAAGTTGCTTTCTACGAGGTGGGATCCTTGCCATCAAATCCCCCGTTTTTGTGTTGCAAGAGCTGGTTTTGTTGGACACAAATGTCTCCCACCGCCCTCCTGCAGCGGCTGACACTGAGGGAGGGTGTCATTAGATCCTCTAGAGAATTAATGCATCTCATCGGGCCTGGGCTTAATTTCCTGTTGGTCTTGCAGCACAGCCAGACACTTCCCATCTCCACAGCTGGCAGCAGCTGTGGAACGCAGGGAGGTGGCAGAGATGTCTGCTCTGTTGCCCCGAAGGCGTCCGTGACAGATTAATTAGCGAGCAAAGATCTCCTCTGAGCCTCCTCCTTTCATCCTGTCTCTTCACATCCAGACATCTCCCAGCTCCTGCGGGGAAGGGAAGCTCATCCCGCTCTAAGGGCGCGCTGTTTTTTGCAGGCTTTGGACTTCAGCTTGGATGGGAAGGTGAACTTGACGGAGCTGACGCTGGCGCTGGAGAACGAGCTGCTGATAACCAAGAATGGGGTCCACCAGGCGGCCCTGGCGAGCTTCAAGACGGAGATCAGGCACCTGATGTGAGTCCCTGGGGTGGAGCTGGTGCGGGAGCAGCAGCTGGTGAATGGGGGCACTGGGAGGCTCAGCCCTCTCTTGGATTGCTCAGAAACTTCCAGCTGCCTCTTTTGTTTCTAAAAGAAGCCCAAGGACCGCAGACAAATGTAGGTGGAAAGCGAAAACTGAAAACAGGAGTGGGAACGGTCACTGCTGTCCCCAGTGGCCGTGGATGGCCAGGGAATGCACAGCTTGGGACACAGGCTGGTGCACTTTGCTGTCAGTCCCTTCCATCCAAACTGATTTCTTGCATTCCAGAGGTTTTGCACCCCCACTTTTTCCATTTCGGAGTCAACACACTTTGACTTTGCACTGGACTTGCCGTGCAGGTTTCTCTCTTGAGACAGTGTGGGAGATGGGAAACACTTCCCTCTATGTATATTTATTAATTTATAAACTATATACATGTATTACAGAGGCTCAAGTATTTCTTCCCACACAGCGGTTGGTCACTTTGGAGACCCCAGCTCTAAGACCTGCACCCTCAGTTAATTCCTGTTGTGTGATTGTTGCATCCCTTTGCCACGTGCCCAAGCTCCGGTTGCTTGTGGTGTTTTGTAAATATTGTAACAGTTGGGATATTCAGGATATTCATATTCAGATATGACAGGTTGAGAGAGTTGGGACTGTTCAGTCTAGAGAACAGTCCAGAAAGACCTTAGAGTCCCTTCCAGTCTCCAAAGGGTCTTTGAGAGAACTGGAGAGGGACTTTGGACAAAGGCAGGCATGATAGGACAAAGGGAAATGGCTTCACTCTAAAGGAGGGCAGAATTAAATGGGATATTGGGAAGGGATTGCTGGCTGGGAGGGTGGGCAGGCCCTGGCACAGGGTGCCCAGAGAAGCTGTGGCTGCCCCTGGATCCCTGGAAGTGTCCCAGGCCAGGCTGGACAGGGCTTGGAGCAACCTGGGCTGGTGGGAGGTGTCCCTGCCCATGGCAGGGGGTGAGACTGGATGGGCTTTAAGGTTCTTTCCAACCCAAATGATTCCAGGATTTGATGAATTCAGGGAGCTTGAGATCTCAGGACCTGTGGGGGGTATCAAGACATGTCCAGAGGTCTGGGTGCAAGTTCACATCTAGTGACCCAATACAGTTGATAAGACCCTTGGAGGGCTTTCCGAGCTGTCCTTCTCTGGTGTTGCAAAAACCTTCTTTGGGAGAGCAGGGAGGGGAGACCTAACCCGGGATGGCTCTGCTTCCCCTAGGGAGAGGTTTGACCAGGTGGCCAGAGAGAAGGAGAAGCTGCGGTCGGACCTGGAGAAGGCTGAGAAGCTGAAATCCCTGATGGCCTCTGAGGTGGACGACCACCACGCCGCCATCGAGCGCCGGAACGAGTACAACCTCAGGTACGCTGTCCCACGTCAGCAGCGTGCCCGGGTGGCCAAAAAGGCCAGTGGCATCCTGACCCGTGTCAGGAATAGTGTGGCCAGCAGGACCAGGGAAGTGATGAGGCCACACCTTGAGCGTTGTGTCCAGTTCTGGGCCTCTCAGTTCTGGGAAGATATTGAGCGGCTGGAGGGGGTCCAGAGAAGAGCAGTGAGGCTGGTGAAGGGACTGGAGCACAGGAGCTGTGAGGAGAGGCTGAGGGAGCTGGGGGTGTTCAGTCTGGAGAAGAGGAGGCTCAGGGGACACCTCATCACTCCCTGAAAGGAGGGCGTAGCCAGGCTGAGGTTGGTGTCTTCTCCCAGAAAACCAGCAGTGAGACAAGAGGGCACGGGCTTAAGCTCTGCCCGGGGAGGTTTAGGTTGGATATTAGGGAGAAATTCTTTACAGAGAGAGGGATCAGGCATTGGAAGGGCCTGCCAGGAGAGGTGGTGGATTCACCATCCCTGGAGGTGCTCAAGATGAGGCTGGATGTGGCATCAGTGCCATGGTCTGGTAATCACAGCGGTGTTGGGTCAAGGGTTGGATTTGATGGTCTCAGAGGGCTTTTCCAACCTGGCTGATTCCATGATTCGGTGATCATTCCTCCTTGGCATCACAGGAACGTGGTGGCAGAGGCAGGGCCTGCACTCCCAAATGTTTCCCACCTGCTTGTCCTAACGAGCTCTGGTTGCCTGTGGTGCCCCTGCAGGAAGCTGGACGAGGAGTACAAGGAGCGCATCGCGGCTCTGAAGAACGAGCTCCGGAGGGAGCGGGAGCAGATCCTGCAGCAGGCAAATAAACAGAGGCTGGAGCTGGAGCAGGAGATCGAGAAGCTGAAAACGGATGAGAATTACATCCGAGACCGCCTGGCCCTGGCCCTGAAGGTAACGGGGACAGGCAGGGCTTCCCCCAGAAGGGAGGGACACCCTGAGCAGGGAGCGATGCTGGTGGATGTCGTGGTGTGTGTTGAGCCGGCCAAAAGGAATTTAAGCAGCGAGACAGAAGCATGTCCATGACAGTTGGTTTTTGGGGTCACCTCCACGGATTGTTCCAATTCGGATCTCTGCCGCCATCGAGCGCGGAGCGCGCGGGTGCACGGCTGCCTTGGTGGCCCTTCTCCTGTCCAGCCAGGAGGTGAAACAGCTTGGCGAGGTTTAAAACGTTGTTCTGAGAACAAATGAAAACCACCAAACACCTGAAGCAAACTTGCTGTTGGACCTGCCGTGTTGGGAGTGGGTTGTGTGCACGTGGGTTTGTAATTCCTGTCCGTGGCCGAAGCCTGGGACAGTGTCCTGCACCAGCTTGGCTGGGAGAAACCCTTTTTTGAACGAGTTAACACGTGTTTATATTTTTCCCCTCCAAATGCTGAGGTTGTTGGGGTGGGTTTTTTTTGTCTGCTCCAGGAAAACAACCGCCTGGAGAGCGAGCTGCTGGAAACGGGAGAAAAACTGGCTGAATGTGAAAGCTTGGCGAGCAAACTGCAGAGGAACTTGGAAAATGTCCTGGCTGAGAAGGTAAATCCTCACTTTTCCCAGTGGGATTCCAGAATTAAACTGGTTTTATTGCAGTGGAGCTGCCGCTTGAACTGATGGCCGGAGGCTCTTGGGGTCCTTATCCAGGTGGGACCAAGGCACAGCTTGGGTTGCCTTCCAGCTAAGGAAATTAAAGATACTCCACCTTAGCTGCGATTTTATTCTAATTAAACTAGGAAGCCGCAGAAGGAAGCAATCATCCTGCAGGTCTGGAGGGATTCTTCTTCTCCCCAGTGCAGAATTTTGGATAAAGCCAGGGAAGGTGACCCATGAGGAGGGTTATGTAGCATCTCTGCTGAAATTAGGTGGAAACTGAGGTGAACGGCTGGTCCTGGCTGTGTTACTCGAAGCTCATCAGAATATCAGCTTCTCCAAAGGCATTTGAGTTTGCGTATCCACAGGCAAAGGTTCCTGTCCTGGGATTCCTACACAACAGCTGTTTCTTCAGCCTCCTTTAAAGCATGGGATTATTTGTCTCGCTGCTAGAAAACTGCAAGCAGAGCGAGTGTGAGGGCTGTGGTGGCAGGGAGAGTTTTTAGGGAGGTTGGTCATTGGGAAGTAGAGTTTCTTCTGTTAAAATCAAAAGAACCAGAGGGGAGAAGGCACAGGCTGCAGGAGTGGCGTCCACGCTGTGCTCCCCTGGGCTGATGGATGGATAACTGGATCCCATTCCTGTGTTTCAGTTTGGTGACCTGGATCCCACCAGTGCAGAGTTCTTCCTGCAGGAGGAGAGACTGGCCCAGATCAAGAGCGAGTACGAGCAGCAGTGCAGAGTAAGTGCAGCCCAGGGCTGAGACCTGGCACCTCCTTCACCAGGAGCACTGTGAGTCATGAAGGTTGGAAAAGCCCTCTGAGATCAAGGCCAACCATTCCCCCAGCACTGCCAAGGCCACCACTGACCCATGTCCCCAAGTGCCACATCCTTTTTTGCAGACACAGCAGCACAGAGGGGCTTGGAAAGCTCTTTCCACAGGGACAACTGGCTCGGCCAAGAGGAGGAGATGTCCCAAGAGTGGGCTGGGAAAGAGGGTCTGTGCATCCCTTGGAATTCAGAGTTGCAGGAGCTCACAGGAAAAATCAGATATATCCATATTTTTCTGGTTTTTGAAAACCAGTGCTATTAAAGTTAAAACTGAGAATGGGAAGTTTGTCTTCTCCTCCCCAAATCTTGTATGGTTAAAAGATTTCTTCACGGTGAGCCTGTAGCTTATCTATTGATATATCTAATTTCTGGTACCCGCCCATGTGTTGTCCGGGAAAGCTGTGGCTGCCCCATTCCTGGAAGTGTCCAAGGCCAGGTCGGAGCTAATGGAAGTTGCAGTTCACAAGCAAAAATTGCCTAGAAATAGGTGTTGAATTGGCACTTCCTGCTGTGCAGCTGATTTTTCTATTTTTTGAGCCTGGCAGGTACAAATGAGCCCCCAAGGTTCGCTTCGTGAGCCTTTCAGAGGTGCAGGGTGCTGTGTCTCCGTGTTCAGGGAGTCGCTTCCCTCAATCACCGCTGCTCACGGGGCAGAGCGCTTGGCATTTGGCACAAACACCCAGGATGTTCTGCTGGCAAGGGGGCAGAAGTGCCAGGTGGTCAATGCTGTAAGGAAGGGATTTCGTTCCTAATTTGATCTCTTGTTTCGGATTTCGTTTTTTTCAAGCGGCCAAGTTTGAGGAGGTATCTCTTGGCTGTTTGTAAAGGTCCCTGATGTTTAATAAAAGGTCACGGGAAGAAGGAATGAAGTGGAAGGTGCTGGAGCAGGATATACTTCCACCTTTAAGAATTTTGCATCTTAGAATCCCAGAACGGTTTGGGATGGAAGAGACCCTAAAGATCATCCCACCCCCTGCCATGGGCAGGGACACCTCCCACCAGCCCAGGTTGCTCCAAGCCCCGTCCAACATGGCCTTGGACACTTCCAGGGATCCAGGGGCAGCCACAGCTTCTCTGGGCACCCTGTGCCAGGGCCTGCCCACCCTCCCAGCCAGCAATTCCTTCCCAATATCCCATCCATCCCTACCCTCTGGCACTGGGAAGCCATTCCCTCCTGTAGTTTCGCTGACAGGAGGGTGACTATGGCACGATGGATTATTGACGAGTCCTTCCCTACTGAATGTCTCGTGGTTGGTGGGTTGGATGCTCAGCTGCTTTGGTTCCTTTCACTCAGGTTTCCTTTCCCCCCCTCGTCCCTTCCCACCTACCAGATCGATGAGCTGCACTCGGAGCTGGAGGAGTTCCGTGCCCAGGGCAAAGTGCTCAGGCCTTCCCTGAAAAATTCCCTGTCGGAAGAGTTTGACATTGACCTGAAGGGTCATGGCAACAGCGGGATTGAGCCCGACCAAGGTACAGAACATCTCCTGCAGCACCGAGTTCTGGGCTCTAGGGGTCTGTGGTGACCTCTTGGAGGTCATTCCGTGAAGACCTGCCCGGTGAGACTCGATCAGCACCTCTGTTCTGGTGTTTAATGCTGATTTGGAACGGGGCTGCGGGACTGTATTGGAAGCTGCAATTAATATTTGCAGTCACTCGTCTGTGTTTGAGGTGGGAATGTGGGAGCTGCAAGTGGCTGCCTAAAGCAACTTAAATTGATGAAGTAGTTCTGCTGAGAAGGAGGTAGTTATATATCCCAGAAATAATGTTTTTATGGCGATGGAAGAGATCACTGTGTCATTTCTGTTTCTAAAGGGCTTGGTTCAGAAGACTGCAACCCATTAAACATGAGCATAGAGGCAGAAATGGCCATTGAGCAAATGAAGGAGCAACATCACAGGGACCTGCATCACCTCAAACAGGAGCTTGAAGACACGGTACGTGTTGGCATGAGATGGTCTTTAAGGTCCCTTCCCACCTCAAACCATCCTGGGGTTCTGTGACCCCGGTAAGAAATAAAGCTTTGCAGGGGAAATCAAGAACGCGTGACTCGAAATATTCAGCATAATGAATATATAAAACCATATCATATAGAAATATGGAGGAGAAACATCTCTGCAGGACGTTCTGTGGAAAACCTACCCTGTTGTCCTTTTGTAGGTGAGCCACTATGAAAAGCAGCTGGATGAGACAAAAGCCCAGTGGGAAAAGGAGCAAGAGGATATGAGGAAGAAGTATGCCGAGGAGAGGAATGGCATGGAAAAGCAGATAAGTGGCCTTCAAAACCAACTAGCAGAGCTGCAGGGCGAGGCAGCAGCGCTCAGGGAACAGCGGGGAGAGCTCGACTGCAAACACAACGAGGAGAAGAACAGGCTGCAGACGTGCTTTGAGGAGGAAAAGGCCAACCTGCGAGAGGTGCTGAGGCAGGAGCACGAGGAGGACGTTCGAGCCAGACTGGAGCAGGCCAAAGAGAAGTTCAGGCAGGAGCGGGAAGAGCTGATCCAGAACGGGGTGTGGGTGGAGGAGAAGATGAGGGTCTTGGTGCAGACGCTGCAGGAGGAGAAGGGAGAGCTGGAGCGTGGCTTCCACGAGCAGCTGGAGAGGTTGGCGGAGGTGCACGCCCTGGAGAAGGAAGAGCTGCAGCAGGAGCTGCTGAGGAAGCACGAGCAGGAGCTGGAGGAGGAAAGGTGAGCATGGTGGTGAGGGATGGTCGTGGTGCGCTGAACCACCGCAGCTTGGTGTGGGGACAGAGGTGCACCTAGTGCAGATGACACTTAATTCCGGCTGGTTTATTCCCTGTTTTATTCCACAACACCGGGCTGCTCCACCAGGGGTTTTTTTTCCCCCTTCTGACCTTTCCCAAGCAGATTTTTATGTTAATTTTTAGCTCGCCCAGAGGCCACAGTGGTGTTAAAGCATAACCAGGCGTGATTAACCCGAGCTCGGTTCAGGATCCCGTGCTTGGTCCTTCTAAACCACTGGGCTTTCAGGGTTGGTAAAGAAAGAAAGGGATGGCTGGGAAATGCTTTTAGCCAAGACCGAGTGGCAGAAGAAACCGAAACCGTGCTGGGGGAGATGAGGGTAAGAACACCTGCCCCAAAAATCTGAGCGCAGGAACAGGAGGGCACGCGTTGCACCTGAAATCTTTTCTGAGGACGTTTCATGAGTTGAAAAGCTTTTCCGAAGCTTTTTCTGTTTGAAGTTTCACCAAATTGCCTCAAATTTAACTTTAGCTCTCTGAAACACCCATCCAATAGTACGAAACTCAGTGAAAAAGGGATTTTCCAGCTCGTTTTGTTCAGCCTGAAAAGCCATTTGAATCTCTTTGAGGTAGCCCAGAGTTTAGTAATATTTTATATTAACCATGTTTAGGAAAAAAATGACAAGTGACTATAACAGAAGAGCGTCTCATGCACAGACTCAGTTTTCTGTGGACACACAAACACTCGTGAATAAATATGAAGAGACACTTCAAAGCCTGGAAGGTCGTTACCAGCGGGAGCTGCGGGAACTTGCCGAGCAGCGAAGAGAGGAGAAATCCCAGTGGGAGTTTGAGAGGGATGAGATTGCTCAGGAGGTGGCTGAAGCCCACGAGCAGCTGAAGGAAAGCCTGGCGAGTGAAAAGGCTGCTTCTTCTGCCCTGAGCCAGGAGAGGGACCTCCTGGAGAAGAACTTCAAGGAAGAAGTGAACAAGCTGGTGTGCGAGAGGGAGCAGCTGAAGAAGGAGCTGGAAGACCTGAGGAGCGCTGCTGAGGAGCAGGAGAAAGGGCTGACGGAGAAAATAGCCCGGCTCCAAAGCGACCACGAGAAAGAGCTCAGGGGCAAAGACGAGCGAATATCCGCCGTGGAGGAAAACGGGAAGCTGGTGAGGCAAAAGCTGGAGAGACTGGACAGTGAGTATAAGCGAGAGAAAGAGGAGCTCAACTCCAAACTTCTCGCTCTGGAGAGCTTGAACAAAGACATTTGTGCACGAGCAGAGGCGGAAAAGGCCGAGATGAGCTTGGAAATCTCAGCCCTTCAAGGGGAGGTCCGGGAGTTGCGGTGGGAGACGCGGAGTTTCGCCGCCCTCCAGAGCCATTACCGGGCCCTGGAGAGCGAGTACGCAAAAGCCAAGAGCCGAATCGCATCTCACCCCGGTGGGGCACCCCTGGGGGATGACGCAGAAGTCCTCCAGAACCTGCAGAAGGTGCACGAGCGGGCTGTGAAGGAGAACGTCAGGATGGCTGCCCAGATCCTCAGGCTGCAGCACCGGCTCCGAGCGGCGCTGCCGGAGCGACCTCCCAGTCCCGGCTGCTCCGGCTCGGAACCGGAGGAAATGGGTCCCGGTTTTGAAGGGTCACCCAGTGATTGTCGAGATGCGGAGAAGGGGATGGATTCAAATGTCCTCCCGCCTTCGGAGGCTGATAGCACAGACCTGGAAGATGTGACGGAGATGGGTTCAGATCTGGAGGAAGGATGTGTGGAAGCCACGGCAGGCAGCCACGCGCTCACGGCGCGGCAGTGTCGGGTGCGGGGAAGTCGGGCAGCTCTGGATGCTGATGGCAGTCAGGATTGTGACAGGAGCCAAGAGCTGCTTTCCTGGGTGCCTCTGCTGCCAGAACAGAGAGATCTCGACACAATTCCCAGACCAGAAATGCCACACGACGATGCTGAACAGCAGAAGGCTCAGCCGCTAAATGGCAGAGTAGCTCCCAAAAATAAAGGGCTTGTTTCTGATGCTTTGGAGCTGCGGGTGGAGCTGGAGAAGGCTGAAGAACTGAGTGAAGCCTCTTTCGTGTTGGATCCTGCTCCTGGATCAATGAGCGGTGACCTGAAGAGCGTCGTAGCTCAGCTTTGGAGAAGGGTCGAAGAGTTGGAAGACAGATCCGTGGCACAGGCTGAGCTTCTGTCTCTACAGGAAGAAATTCAGGTGGAAAACGAGGAGCTGAAAGCTGAAATGGTACAGTTAATCAGAAGGAATAAAGCTCTAGAAGACGACCTGCACAGGCTGAGAGGCCTTCGCTGCAAGCGAGAAGAAAGCGGCGAGTTCCAAGAGGAAAACACGCAGCTCCTCCAGAAAGTTAAAGAATTGGAAGACGCCCAAGAGCGAGACGCTCAAGGAAACATGGATGTGCACAGCGACACGAGAGCTGGGAGGCTGGAAGAACATCCCACAGCATTCCCAGGTCAACAAGGCCGTTCCCCAAGCGATGGCGCGGCCAAGAAGGGGGAGCCACAAGAACCCAACCAGAGGGAGACGGCGGCGGCCCCGGTTGTCCCCGAAGGCCACGGCGAGGGGAGGAGCGCGGTGGCGGCGCAGGGCCTGCAGAGCACGTGCGCTGAGCTGCAGCAGAAGGTTGATAGCCTGAGGTAACGTAGCCCGTAGCCGCACTAACGCCGCCCGGCTCCGGCATTAACCGCTGTAGATTAACCGCGAGTAGCGCCCGGTGCCGCGGGCTCCCGACTCCTCCGGGCCCGGAGAAGCACCGCTGGAAGGAGCAGATGGGGGTGACCGCTCTCCTTGGCCGTGGAGCGACGTGCCGGCTGTCCCGTGGATGTCCCCACCGGTGTTGAGTGGGCAGTAGAGAAACCCCCGTAACCCCCAACTCCGCGGTAACGCTCGCGGAGCGCTTGTAGCTTGTACTAACATCGCCCGGCTCCGTCCGTGCCCTCCCAGCCCGCAGCGCTGCTCCCAAGGCTGGAATCGCTTCTGCTCGCGGTGTTCACTTGATGCTGGAGGCTCGTGCTGGTTTGAAACGCTCCAGGGCCTTCTGGTTTTATCAATATTTGAGTTAATATTAGAGAATTAGTGACTTTTCCCCCCCCTCCCCAGTTAGGAACCCATCATGTGTCCGGTCTGGTAAATCCCGTTATAACACAGAGGGTACCACAGGTTTTACCTGCTCGTTTTTAACTGCTGTATGTCAGCAAGGAGTTTTATTTTATTGATTTATTTTTTTTATGGATGAAGCGGTTTAGTTATTGTCCAGCTCCAGCTTCCTGTAGGAAATGGTTCTTTCAGGTGTCGTAGCATGGCTAAGTTATTTCTGTCCCATCGCCTGAGGACAGAAAAGGCACTTTCCTTCCAACAGTGTTGTTCCCAGAATTCGAGCTGGGGAAACAGCCTCCTCTCCTGGCAGTCTGCATACTGGGATGTTATTTGTAACTTAAGGACTGCTAGATGTAGAAACTTCTTAAATTTTAACTCGAACTATACAAAAACATGCCAAAAAAGCCCCCTTTTTTTTAACGAACTGGGGGCGTTCTTACGAAATAATTATAAAATATAAATGTACCATTTGTGCCTGAAACAAGCGGACTGTAGCTCTGCTCTGAAGCAGCACAGGCAGCTCAGGCTCCCGGGGTGTCTCTCACTGTGTCACCCTTCTGCCCCAGATGTGAGGCCGAGAAGCTCCGAGAAGAAAACGCCGTCCTGAAGAACGAGGTGACTTTATTGAGCGAGGAAGGAAGTGCCTCCAGCCTGAAGCTGAGGGAGCTGAACGGGTCCCGAGAAGAACTGAGGTGAGAATCCCACGGGGCGCGTGCCTTGAGGCTCCTGCCACGATGGTTCATCCCTTCTCTCCGTGTGTGAGGGGTTCTTCAAATGTGAAGTGGGCTTTTCTTTGGGGTGCTGTTGGAAATGCAGCAGCTGGCATCCCTTTCCGTGCCCGCGTTCCTGGCTGTAGGCACTGAGGTGACCCAGGAGGACACTCGAGCACGGGACCTCCTTGGGGGCTGAGCTGACGCAGTTATTTGTGCTTCAGCGAGGGCAGGGAAAGGTACACGGGGCAGATTGTTGCAGAGGTTTGGTCTCTGGTAAGCACAGGACCCTCTGTGATCCTGGGATGGTTCTTCCCTTCTGGAAAAGGCCTCCATGGGGTACCTGGAGGGGATTGAGCCAAGTTTACACTCGGCAGTGGCGCTGAGATATAAATAAATACCCAGAATTGCCGTTTCTGGCCACTTTAAAAACCAACCCGTTCTTAAAATCGTGGAATCGCTAAGGTTGGGAAAGCCCTCTGAGATCATCAAGTGCAACCGTTCCCCCAGCACTGCCAAGGCCACCACTGACCCGTGTCCTCCAGTGCCCCATCCACATGTTTTCTGAGCACTTCCAGGGATGGGGACTCCACCAGGACTTGACAGCCCTTTCAGTGAAGGAATTTTCCCTGATATCCAACCTAAGCCTCCCCTGGTTCAGTCTGTCCTCTTGTCCTATCTTAATTAACACATTAAGAAGTGATTTTGATGTTAATGAGGTTCTGTTTTCCCTTAGGCAGAAGATAGAGGCTGTGAGGAAGGAGAAAGTGGCTGTGCAGAAGATGGTTGACAACCTGAAAAAGCAGGTGTGTGGTCAGAGCCCAGAACCTTCTCTCTGGGAACCATCACTGTACAAAAGCTCTTCCTTGGATGGTCACGAAAGCAGCAGAAAATGAGCATTTGATAAGTTTAAACTTTGATAACTCTTCTTGTTGGGATTGGTTTGAGGCTTGCTTGACCTGCTCAGGAGACAACAGCTGTAACTATCCAGCTCACAGGCTCCAGAGCCCTTTCCAAAGTCTACCTGGAAAGTTTACTTTGTAGAAACACAAAGTTTAAATCTTTGTCTTGTGGTCTTTGCAGCAGTCCAGGAGAAACAGAGATGACGTGACTGCTTATTTCCCAGCTGGCTGGGTCTGGGAATTCTGCCAGCTGGATCTGAGTGGTCGCTACTCTTATTTTCAGGGTGGTTTGTTATGCTGGCCAAAGGAGAAGGTTTAAGGGGCTTTTACATTCATGGCCCTCTTAGTGTTGCTTAGGAGAATTCTTCTTGGAATAATCTCCTCGGATAACCCCCCAGAATCCACCTCAGCATGGCAAAGGGAAGGAGGCACAGTGGTGTGCTGGGTGACTGATATAACCGGTCTAATTAAGGCCAATTAGCTGGTCAGGGTCAGTGTTGGAGGGGCATTTGTCAGATCTTTAATCACCTTAACGGAGAGGAAATGTTAAAAAATCTCCTTCCCTGGGGAAAACCAGTCGGAGCTGACTCTGCTGTGCCCACTCAGGTGGCGGATCTGAAGAGCAGGAACCAACAGCTGGACTCGGAAAATACAGAGCTGAGCCAGAGGAACTCCAAAAATCAGGCAGATGTGCAGGATCTTAACCAACAGCTGGCAAGGGTGCTCAAGGAAAAGGAAAGGGAAGAGGGCAGGTGCACCCTGGAGGAATGGGAAAAGGAGAGACTGGTACTGAAAGAGGAGCTGGAAAACTCCAAAATAAAGGTATGGATTATAGTGGGACGACTGGATTTTCAGGTGCTGTGGAATTGGCATCCCTGTCTTGGGATGTGCGTGGGCTTTCAAAGCTGGGCTTTGCTAAGTGCTGGCTTAAAGCTTCCTGCACGTGGCAGGAAGGAAAGCCCAGCAGGAGCCGAAAGCCAGGAGGGGAAAGTGTGCGGGTTTGCCTTGGAATTGGAGTTTAGGGATGTGTCATGGGTTCATCCAGTGCCATCCCAGCTCTAACCATCGTCCCTGGCTGCAGCATCCCCTGCTCAGCCTTCAGTATCCTCTGGGAGGCTCCCGAATGGAAATCTGAGCCCTTTCCTTTTTGCAGTCATCGAATCTGGTGTCGTCTTTGGAGATGGAGGTGTCAAAAATGAAGGTGCAAGCTCATCTGCTGGAGCAGGACAACCACATCCTCAAGCAGGAGCTGGAGAAGACAAAACAGGTATGGCATCCTGTTGCCCAGAGAAGCTGTGGCTGCCCCTGGATCCCTGGAAGTGTCCCCTGGAAGGAAGTGGGGCTTGGAGCAACCTGGGCTGGTAGAAGGTGTCCCTGCCCATGGCAGGGGGTGGGATGGGATGGTCTTAAAGATCCCTTCCAACCCAGACCATTCTGGGATTGTTTGAGTGCCACCAGATAACTTTCACCATCTTTTAATGTATCCTGGGTTGGAAATAGTTACTTTTATGAGCTTTCTTTAAAGAAATTAAGGGAATATAACTCCTCTGGAGACAGTCTCTGGGTGCAATGTACAATTGTTTGAATAAGGCTGGGCTCGCCTGGGCTTGGCCAAATGATTTTTGGGAGCAGTGGATCTCCAGAGAGAAGCTTTGATCGAGGAACAGACAGGGCAAATGGGATCCACAGGAGAGCTGGTGAGGACCCACAGAGCTCCATGTGAGGGCTGAGCTCTTCCACCGGGTCCTCTCAGAGAATTCCTATTGCTGAACCCACCTGGAGATATGGATGGAGATCATTTCCTGGAGGGCTCAGTTGTCTCCTGTCTCAGCACAGTTCAACTGGCTGTAAATATATGCTAATGAGCACAGCTAATGAAGGCTACAAATGAGTCACCTCCCTGATTAGGGCTCCACAAAGGCATTTTCTGTGCAGTGTAAAACTCATTGGAGGCACCCGGCGTTCAGGGTGGATAATGGTCTTAAAAAGGACAAGCAGGTGAGTCCTGCTCAGGGATGAGGGAATTGTGGCAGGAGATGGAGTGAGGAAAGGCAGGAGAGGCTGGGAGAAGGCAGAGTGCTCAGCTGGGAAAAGGATCAGAAGTCAGTACAGTGGGTTTCCCTCCGTGTTGGTTTAGGGTGGGATATTGGGCAGGAATTGCCGGCTGGGAGGGTGGGCAGGCCCTGGCACAGGGTGCCCAGAGAAGCTGTGGCTGCCCCTGGATCCCTGGCAGTGTCCAAGGCCAGGTTGGACGGGGCTTGGAGCAGCCTGGTCTAGTTAAGGATGAACCATTCCATGGTTCTATGACTTGCACACCAAGTTCTGCAACAGCACAGAAATGCAGCTGTGAGGGGTTTGCTTTCCACAGCTGCCCAGATGCCCTGATCTCGCTGACCTTCAAAATGAAGTTTCGAGCTTAATTACGCAAAATGAAAAGCTGCAGAAGGAGAAAGAAGCCCTGAGTGAGGAGCTGAACAGATGTATGGACAAGGTAAGGAAACTGCAAACCCGCCAGCACCACGTGCTCTTAAAATTCTTGTGTCATTATCTGTGTCACCATCACCTCTAAAACTGTTCAGATAATTTTTTGCCAGGCAAAAGCTGAGTTGCCCCTGCCTGGGGTTTTTTTTTCTGGCTGGGCTGAGAGAGGAAAGCTTAAATTCTGGAGCAGGGCTTTGCTGTAATTTGATTGCACACTGGAGATACTGATCCCAACATCGTGTGGCCGTTCAGGCTGGGAGCTGAGGGGCTCTTTGCTTTCTTTGTGTCGCTGTGACTCCCTCTGGGTGAACCCTCCACGTCCAATTGAGTTGCAGGAGATGCTGAGCGAGGCTCCTTCCTTGCAGGTAGCTCAGGTCAGCTGCTTGGAGAGTGCACTTGGCAGCTTGGAGCAGGAGCAGAAATCCTGGGAGCAGCAGAGCCAGGCGCTGAAAGCACAGCTCAGCATCTCCCAAGAAAAGGTACAAAATTCTGGTTTTGTCTCTTTTTGTTGCACCCCTAGATCATCTCTCCTAGTGCTCTCTTTCACTGAACCCCCTCCTGATGTGCAGCTGAGAGTGGCTGCTTGGAGGGGCTTTCCAAGTGATGCTCTTAAAGGACAAGAGGAAACCTCTAAACCCAACAAGGGGCTTTCTCTCCCCCAAAAACAGGCGATGCTGTTCTGCATCTGCAGCCGAGTTACTTTTGCCAACCCACTCAAGCTGGTCACTCCCAAAATGCTGCAGCAGCTTTGCTCCTGCCCTCCTGGGGCAGGCTTGGCTGTCCCCAGGCAGGGAGGGGAGTGAGAATCTGGCTGCTTGGCTGAGCTCTCCTGGGCTTTCTCCTTGGCCATGGGCTTCCAGGGTGGATAAATAATTCCAGGGAAATCTTCTCTTCCAGCGTGTCAGAGCAAATGTTGAGGGCTGGGAAGAGTCTCTGTGAATCCAACCATTCCCCCAGCACTGTCAAGGCTACCACTGCCCTGTGTCCCCAAGATGCCACATCCACATGGATTTTAAATCCCTCCAGGTGTGGGGATCCACCCCTGCCCTGGGCAGCTGTGCCAGGGATGGACAACCCTTTTCGTGAAGAAATTTTCCCAATATCCAATTTAAACTTCTCTCGGTGCAGCTTGAGGCAGTTTCCTCTCCTCCTGTCCCTTGTTTTGTGGGAGCAGATCCCAACATTCCCTGTCAGGAAACTGGAGAGAGAAACTCAACGTTCCCAAAGGGTCAGCGCTGCACCTTCGCTCCTTCCATCAGAGGTCCTACAAACATGTGATACCTGGTGCCCACACCACAAGTCTTGGTGCCCACACCACAAGTCCTGGTGCCACAAGGCTGATCCCTGCCCGTTCCAGGTGCAGAGCCTCGATGACACCCTGCAGAGCACCAACCTCCAGCTGTGCCGACTGAAACGCGACCTGCGGGTGACGCAGCAGGAGAAGGAGGCGCTGAAGCAGGAGGTGCTGTCGCTGCACAGGCGGCTGCAGAGCACCAGTGAGAAGGTAAAGGGCTCCAGGTGCCTCAGGGCTCCGTGGGATCCTTGTGTGTTCTACAGGACGTGCAGATTTGAAGCTGGTTTTTAGGAGCCTTGTTAAGCGCTCGGTCCATCTCCCCTGAAAGGAAGTATTGCCCGAAATAACCCCCCAAATCTGGGCACAGTGGGTGAGTTCGCACCTTTCAGCTCCAGAAATGAACACGCCAATTGGCCGAGGGTCTCATTTCCAGTCCAACTCGGTTTTGAAAGGTCCAGAATGACACCAGCCTCTCTTAACTAATGGGGGAGGTTGTAGGCAGCAGTCTTGGGATTGGTATTAGGGGTTCAGTTGGTGATTTGGCTTGTTTGCCGTGTAATTAAGGAATATTTAACGTCCACGTGGAAAAGAGGCAGTTTCAGAGTTGTACGACAGGAACTAAATTACAGCTATTACTGAATAATGCGTGATGCTGGGTTCTAGTTTGCTCTAAACCAGAGCACAAATGGCTTTCTTCTCTTGTGCTGCTGAACTCCGTGCACTCACCGCGCACACAGTTATTATCCGTGCTTTTAGCAAAGGGAAGCACTCGGGTCTCTTGGGAGGAACGTGGGAATCCTGCCACCTCAGGGGCTGCAGGCGACCAGAAGCCGCCTCAACCCCCACCTGAAGGGAGGAAATATCTGCTTCTCTGTTGAAGGCCTAACCCTGCAATTCTGTCTGTCTTAAGAACCGGCTTGTGGAAGGGGCTGTGCCTCCCCCGGCGCTGCAGGAGCAGCAGGTACCGGTGCAGCGGGATGAGCCGGAGCGGCCGCCGGAGGGGGAGCACAGCCCGCTGGGGCAGGAGAACGAGAGGCTGCAGAGGGAGGTGCAGAGCACCAAAGCAGACCTGGCTCACGCCAGGGAGAAGGTAAGTGGTCACAGAAGGGCTGGGGTTGGAAGGGAGCTCTGGAGGTCATCCAGTCCTCCCCTCTGCTCGAGCGGGTTGCACGCACGGGGTCACCCCCGGGCGGGTTTGGGGTGTCTCGAAAGAAGGAGACTCCACAGCACTCTTAGGATGCTTCTCTTCTTCACAAGAAATTGCTGTTTGTTCTTGTCCAAGATCCTGGTCTGGCTTCCAGTTAACACCCTTTCATTTTTGAGTTGAAAAAAAAAATGATTTTCATATTCCCAGCGTTCTTCTTGAGCAATTGGCTCCTCCTTGGCTCGCAGTGTTGGGCAGATTATGGGGAAGAGGAGAGGAAAGGAGGAGAGAAGGACAAGATGCTCAAAGCCAAAATGTCAAAAATATCCCTGGAGATACCCAGAGAAGCTGTGGCTGCCCCTGAATCCCTGGAAGTGTCCAAGGCCGGCTTGGATGGGGCTTGGAGCAACCTGGGCTGGTGGGAGGTGTCCCTGCCCATGGCAGGGGGTGGCACTGGGTGATCTTTAAGGTCCCTTCCAACCCAACCCACCCTGTGATTCTGAGTCCAAAACCAATTGGTGCTCAGTATTTTAGGTGAAGCAGAGGCAATTAGATTTTTTTAAATGATCTGGAACACCTTTCCCCCTCTGTTCTTCCCTGCTCTCTTCAGATCCGACAGCTGGAATCCACAATCCTTTCCCTAAAGCACCAAAAGCACCAAAGCCAGTCAGGCATCGTCAAAGCCATAGAGCAGGAGAAGCTGAGCTTGAAGAGGGAGTGTGAACAGCTCCAGAAGGAGCTGTCATCTGCCAACAGGAAGGTCAGTTGGGGCTGGGGAGGTGAGAAGCTGTGACTTTCCTCTTCTTTTCCCCTGATTCCGTGCTCTTTGTCCCTGTCCCGAGCAGCTGGCCGTGCCCTCTGCACCCGCAGGGCGTGTGACACTGCGTGGCATCGCCCGTAGCAAAGCATTGCCTTTGCCCTGGGCTTCAGTCTTAAATTGTCTCTATATTTAAAACTTCACGACTTGAATATTGGGGAGGAAAAAAAAATAATAAAATAACCACCTGCTGTTTTTCTGAGGGAACTTCTCTTGTCTCTGGTAGATCAGCCAGATGAATTCCCTCGAACGGGAACTGGAAACCGGCTCAGAGAATGAAGGGCTGAGGAAGAAGCAGGTCAAGCTGGATGATCAGCTGATGGAGGTACTTCTCAACTAGTGTTGACTGGGGGGCTTTAGCACCGTCTCACTGAGCCCCTGGATTTATTTTAAAACAACTTTTGGACGTGTAGGAACAGAGGAAACTCATGGAAACTAGAACTGACCTCTCCTGAGGTTCAGCTTCCTCTTTGATGGCCAAGGTGTGAGTGTGACAAATGTGCTTTCTATCTGAAGCCTGATGGGAGTTATGATAAAGTCAAAGAGCGGAGGAATCGGCCCCTGTGCTCGAGGCAAGGCTCCAACCCTTCCCTCTCCTCCCTCCCACGCGACTCTTCAGGTGCCCTGACCAACCTTTGCGATGCTGCCCTCGGTGTAGGAACCCCTTCTGATTTACTGGGGGAGCAGCTTGCTGAATTCAAGCCTCGTTGCCTTCCCTAGATCGTGAGAAATGAACAGCTTACACGACTTACTGATGTTTTCACTCCCGCCCTGGAATTCACAGGCGAGATCCTTCCAAAGCCTCCCAATTCTGCTGGATATTAAACCTGTCCAACTCTGAGGAGCCCTCGTGTGTCCCTCAGGGCCAGCCCAGACCTCTGAGCCGATGTCCTGGGTTTGAGTTGAAAACATGACATTATAAAAAAAGAAAGAAACCACGATTTTGGCTTTTTCATATAAATCAAAGCATCTTTTAGGTGAGGCTTTTGCAACACTTTCTTAAGAGACTTCAAGACAGCAGATAGGAAACCACCTGTAACTGGCTAGAAAACTGTAAAAGCTTCATTAGTAAAGATGAGGTTTTTTGACAAGTTAATGAGAAGACTGTTTATATTCCCCGTGCTTTTATTTAGAGAGTCTTAATTAAGCTCAGGGAAAACACCAGGCACTGCTAAAGCCTTCAGTGCAAACCCCAAGCAGGGAAGTGCTTTTGCTCCTAAAATGTGGGTTCCAAACCCCCCCAGGATCTTGTTCCCCCTCTCCCCATTTCCCAGGCAGGTGTGGATGCCCTTTGGTGACTTCTAACTCTCTCTTTTGTGCCTGTTCTCCTCTTGTTCCTGGCTCACCTGCCTAGAGCTCAGTGGTTGGAAGTAGAGAAGGGTGCAGTGCCCTTTCTGAAATAGTGGGCGAAGGTAGAGCAATGATTTCTCATGTACCACCATAGCATGGAGAAAACATTTCCTTTTTTTGTTTTTCTATGCCCTTTTTTTGTTATTCCATTCATCTTTTCATGGTAAAGAAGCCACTCTTCATTTGAATGACAGTTTGGGACTTGGCGTCGTGACCCTGTGCCCCGAGGAGCTGCATTTCTAAGGCACTGCCCTGAAAATGGGGAGGGGAATAAAACCAACTGAAGTCAAATGGAATTAAAATTGGGAGAAAATGGAAAGTGGCTTCCTGCTACCCCGTGGCCTGTGAGCTTTGGAGGTGTTTGGGTGTTTCCCCGTGGTACCTGCATGCTTCTCCACCACACTCTGCTCACGTTACCTGCTCTGGGATCCCGACAGTCCAGCGGGTTCCTTGTTGTTCCATTCCCTTCCCCAGGTGGACACAGCAGGGCTGCATTGGGTGCTTTCATTAGTGTCTCATTAGTGTTTATTCTTAAGCTGCTCTTACCACTAATTGACTGTTTCTTCGTTAGATGCTCGTGTGTCTCACAACAGGACAGGGGCCCCTGAAGAAATCCCACCTCAGGCTCATTATTTGCACTGTTTTTGCTGTCAAGAAAAGAGCAGCTCCTTTCCAGACGAGCTGATTCCAGAGGAAAAACCCCCAGATAACATAAAATGATACAAATGGGTTTATTTTGAAGTGCTTCTAAACCCGTTTTCTGCTTCCCTGGGCCAGCAGAGACTTAGAGATGGTCACAGGGCCAGAGGAGCTGCACCACTGTAAAACATATTTACACTTAGAGGTGAACTCAGTAGTGGAAATGGAATTGCAAATTGAGGCCTTCATTTTGCCACCTGTGAAAGGAAAATTCAGAGTACAAAGATAATCTCAGACGCCTTTTCCTAAGGGAGCAGAGAAATGGTTTGGGGACAACGAGTGAGAATTTGAGATCAACCAGGGAAGAAATTATTTATGTGACACCGCTTCGAGCTGCAGATCAGCCTTTCTGAAGCATCAGGGGTCTTTACTCTGGAATATTTTAGTGTTATAAATGTTTGCAACTGTGAGTTACTCACCTGGGCTTTACTTTATTCTAAAAGAATTCCAAGTTATTTCCTGTGCCTGTGTTGGCTCTCAGTGTTTCTACACTTAGCAGGGAGCACAAGGCAGGAGTTGAAGGCAAGGCACAACGTTGAATTTTGAGTTTAATGACATCAGAGGGCTGAAGTGGCACTGAAAGTTTGCTGTGCTTTGAGAGTGTCCCCTCTCCACCCTAAATCAAACACGACAAAACCAACCAGCACAACCCTTCCTTTGGGAGCAGCTTTGCCGGGAGAGCTGCCCAGGCGGAGCATAAAATTAATATTTAAAACTAAAAAGGGCTCTTAAGTTAAAGCTCCTTGAGGGGTTCCACCAGGAACTCCGGTGTGAAATGATAAGCCAAACCCCCGAACTCCTTTAGGAACTGCATGCCCGCTGCATTCTGATTTTTCCTTGGAAAAACCTGGCTGTTCATCTCCTCCTCCTCCTCCTCCTCCTCCCTCTCGAGCCTCGTGTCCGTGCCTGGAGCGTCCCCGGCGCATCCGGCGGCGCTCAGTGGATGCTTCTCCCTCTCCTCCAGATGCTCCACTCCAGCTCCGGCGGGATGCGTAGCCGGAGCCCGCATTCCCAGGAGCTCCAGCAGCAGGGCTGTGCCGTGGTGCCCAGGGAGCAATTCCTGCAGCTCCAACACCAGCTGCTCCAGGCGGAGAGGAGAAGCCAAAGGCTCCAGGAGGAGCTGGAGAGTCGCCCCTCGGACACGACCGTGCCGCAGGTAAAGCTCCAGCTGAGCTCCCTCCACCCCGGGGAAGGATGGGCTGGGATGAGATCCGGGTTCTCTGGTTGTGCCAGTTCCCAAGGGGGGAGTCCGTGCCACCCAAACGTGTTTGGCCCCAGCGGAATTCCGGGGAGCTCGGGATGGGTTTGGGATCGTCGAAGCCCTTCCCGTCCGCATCCCACTGGTTTTGTTCCTTCCGTGCTGGGGGATTGTTTTGTGTCTTTATTGAAGGGCTGGAACTGCTGTTTTTAGTCATCGCCCGCCCTGGATCCAGCCCCTAAAATCCCAGTTTGGGCTGCTGGTCCAGTGTGGGGCTGGGCCAGTTGTGCTCGAGCAGAGTAAAGCGAATTAAACCTTTTTAGAGGGTCAATCTTCATGATTTGGCCCCAAAACAAGACATTCAGCGTTCCCAAGGAAAACCAGTTCCGAGGGCAATTCGTCCCATCCGCTTCCCTTGCTGGGCAGAGTCACTGCTGGTGGTACTTTGGTTTTTTACCTTTGTTTAGCTTGTAAAACCATTACAGTTTTTATTGGTGGCTCCTTTGTTCCAGTTGAATCCCAGGCAATAGGTAGGAAAGTTTGCACCTCCCCTGTAACAACGAAACCTGGGACTGATGAGCCAGATGAGCCTTTGCTTCAAAAAGTTATGAACCTTCTAAAGCTCTGGCTCAGGCCAGAGGTCCTGAAATAACATTACAACTTGGTCTTAAAATAATATTACAGCTTTCTCCTGGGGGAGAAGATAAAGCTCTAAATAACTTAGATAAAATACTAAATATTCGTGTTAGCTTGGATTTGTTTGGGGTAGGTATTTATCTAGATTAGGTTTGTATTTAGATAAATAAATAGGGTGAAATAATATGAAGTGGTTATGAATCTGTTAGCAGAAAAAAAAAAACCCTCTTGTGTTTTAAACTCAGATTGGAGTTAAAAATAATAATAATAAGGCCAAGACTTTGGAGCCCAGGAATCTCTGAACATGGCAATAGGGTATTCCAGAAAATAAAGGGTATTTCTGGGACAATAAATGCAGTAAGCAGGTCTTAAAGTTGCCAAAACACAGAGTAAAAACTTTTTTAAAGAAAGGCATAAAAATCAAAATGTTCCTTTAAAGAAAGACCTTAAAAGCAACTAAAAGGAGTGGAAATAAATTGACTGGAAGGTGTCCTTTGGTGGTCCCGTGGAGAGCAGCGGGTGCAGTTTAATTTTAATTTAGAAGTAAATCAGGCAATAAAAGCCCTTTTGGAGCAGTGGCAGCCGCAGGTGAATGTGCTGGGTCGGCGGGAGGGAGGACTTGGGAATTCCGCTCTGGAAAACCTCAACCATCTGTAGAGCAGCCCCATCCTGGAGGGAAACCCCTCCTGCCTTTCCTGGGAAAGCTGGAGAGCTCCGGGAATTCACGAAGCCTTTGCACATATTTGCTGTCCACGCACCAATACACTGAATTTTTGCCGGTTTTTTTTTCCTCTTTAAAGTGAGGGGATATCCTGATTTAAAGCGACTTTTCCTGTGCTTTTCCAGAGACATTTCTCAATTATTATTATTATTAAACCCTGCATTCTGTAGCTCTAAACCAGGCCAGCTTCCCTTTGGTTTGGCTGTGCCACTTCTGTGAGCACGTCGTGCCTCGATCCCCACCCTCCCCTTCCCTTCTCCCCCCGGATTCCCTTTGGGGTTTGGCCCTTTGAACGTCCCCCTTCAAAACTTCCATCCCGCTCCCTGTCCCTCATCTTCTGCTGCTTTTCTGCAGCTTTTTTAGATCCTAAAGCCGTGCCTGTTCTTTTCATTTATTTAAGGAATTAGTCCGAGTCCATCCCACTTTGCAGCTTTCGTTGCTTTTTTAATCCCGGTGCTCTGTGTTGTCATTAAACCAAATTAAATCAAATTAAATGAAGTTCAAACCTGTGCTGAGCTACGTTGGCTCCTCTGAATCCCCAGGGATCGTTTCTGCTGTGATTTGGAACTCTTATTCCTCGCTCAAAAACTTGATTTGGGAGCCTGGTAATGACCCAGAATTCTCCTCTAATTACCCACATACACATACAAAATGCAGGATATATGATATAAAACTGTGGCTATATTATATATATCTATCCCTAAAATGTGGGCTATAGTATATATATCTATCTATAAAATTTAGGCTATTTTATATATATGGATCTAAAGTGTAGGCTATATTATTTATATATCTATATAAATATAGGCTCTAGTGTATATATATATTAAAAATGTAGGCTATATTATATACACCTATCTCTAAAATGTAGGCTGTAGTATATATATCTATAAAACATAGGCTATAGTGTGTATGTGTAAAAAATGTAGGCTATATTATAGATATAACATGTAGACTATATAGACCTAAAACATAGGCTATATTTTATACATGTATTTCTATAAAATGTAGGCTGTATTTTATCTCTCTATCAAATGGAGGCTATACTATATATATACCTATGTCTAAAATGTAGGCTACAGCACACAGGATTATCCATGAATTTATCCATACAATGGCAGATAATTCCCTCTAAAAGCCTGTGCTAATTGCCAGGACTCCCTGCCCCCTTTCTGTGCCGTGCCAACCCCCCTTGGAGCCCCAGACACCCTCTATGCCCACCTTTCCTTTCCCTTCCCTTCCTGGTGGGGCTTGTTCCATCCCTCCCAGTTTCCCCAGTGCAGTGTGTGCCCTTCCCTTCTCTCCCCAGGCCCCGGAGCAGCGGGCAGTGCACGCCGATTCCTGCCGGAGGATCGGGCACCTCTGAGCTCTGGCTGCTCGGCATCCCTGCCCAGCACACACACTCACACCTCACACGCCAGCTGCCCTACGATGAGAAACTCGAGCATCAAATTATTCTTCTTCTTTTTATTTTTTAAAGGAAATTGTTCCCCCCCCCCCTTCCCCTCCTATTTATTTGTCGAGAAGATATTTTGTGAAAGCCCGGGGGGGGAAAAGTGGTTTTTCCGTTTTAATTTGCTTTCTATTTATGTTATTTAAAACGCGGAGCGGCTCAGCCTATTTTTTTTGTCTCAGGTGCTATTAATTTTATATGAGATTTGAAGAAAATCCGGGGCTATTTATACTGCTTTTTTGTACGAGATGTATAAACTTTTTAACGGGGAAAGACGCCGATTTTTTGGGATGTAAATGAAAAATAAAAGAAATGTTTTTTTAAACGTGACGTCTCTTGTCTTCGTAGCATCAATAATTTCGACTTTGTGCGTGAGAATTAACACATTTTAGATGAAATATTTGTATTTTATGACGAGGGCTGCCATGCCAGAGCTCCTGGGGAAGGTGTGGAGTGGGGGATGTGTTTAAGAACTAAAAGCTTCCCTTCAGCAGCGGGAGCTGTAAATTTAAGGCAAGAATTGCCACAGGACACGGCCGCGTTCTTTGTGTGGCCTCAGAGTGAAAAGGCAGCGGCAGAAGGGTGAAAATGGACACACTTGTGTGTTGGATGACATTCCTTAGCAGTCTTTGTGTCTCAAACGACTCGATTAAATCAGAATTTTGATCCTCTAATGGGTCAGCAAAGCAGCTCTGTGGTTTCTCCTGAGAGCCGGGGACCCTTTCAGCTGTTGCTCCACAAGGTCTTTCTGCTCCTGGTTTTAAGGACCTTAAAGCTGCCCCTTCCAATTAAATGTGGAATAATATGAAATGAGGCCCTTTAAGCCCAAAATCCAGGGATCCCAGGTACTGAGCCCGCTCCAGTTCCTCATTCCCACAGAACCACTCCCTCCAGGCTCCTGCAGCCCAACAGCAGGGCAGGCTTTGGGATTCCTCTCCAATTGCAAAGATTAACTCCTGAGAACTTGGCTTAAGGTCTGCTCAGGAGCTATTTTTTCATCTAGACCAATATCCACTCCAGCCACACCGGAGAATTGGATTCTATTCACCTCTAATCTGAATTTTTTCATTAAAATTAATTATCATATAATGCCAGACACGGAGTTTCAGGTGTCACAGCAAACAAAACGTGGAGTGGCCTCCGCTCAACCCCCCAAGGGCATCTTTTTGTCGTGGGTTGGGTGAGGAATTGCTCCCTTTTCTCTTTCTCTTCCCCCCCAGGTGTGATGGTTTTCGAGGTGATTTATTTGGGGAGGTTGGCCCTTTCTCAGAGTTGACCTTCTCAGATGAATCCCTGGGATTAGAGTAACAAACGAGCATTAAAAGGCTCCAGTTCCCTGCAGTCGGTGCCTAAAGTTCCCAAATACAAGAAAAGCGTGTTTGTAATTCCTGATATTTCTTATTTATTCGGGGAAACCTCACTCGAGGTTGGTGTAGCTCTCATGCCACAGTTACTCTGCTTTTAGTTGGACTGCCACCTCCCTGGAAAATAAAATTCAGGGGTAATACATGGAAATGTTATTGATCAAAACTCGTCTAAAAAGACATAAAAAATCAAGTTTGGGGCAGCAGCATCCTACTTTTTTAGCACATTGCCCAACTTCCAGGGCTCTTTGGACATGCCCTTAGGACTTAACCCGAATTATTTTCTAGAACTATTAACATTCTGCTTGGCCTTTTGTTTCCCCACATTGGACAGAAATCTGGCAGCACGGAAGAACAAGGCAATGAAACTATTCAGATGCGACTCTCGTGGTTCAAGCTGAATTTTATATCAATTTGCCTTAGATCTGGTGATTTCAAATGTAACTTAAACCTACCCTTGCAATGCTGCGATTCTCTAATCCTCTAATTCTCGCCACAACATTTGGCTTCCATGGAGGGTTTATTAATTCTTTTTATTGATTAATTTTGGCCCTAAACCAAAAAAGGTGGAGTGCCAGCTGGGGTTTTTTTTAGCATAAATGGGGGGGAAAAACCCAGCTGGTGACTAGGAACTGATTTTTAACTGCTGGTCCCATAAATGTTGCTTTCCAGGGGGGGCACGAGCAGCTTCTGAAGATGATGGAAGAGCGGATGATGGACGTGGAACAGAAACTGAGGCTCGTGAAGAGGCTTCTCCAAGATAAAGTGAATCAGCTGAAAGAGCAGGTAGGTATTCCAGGTTTTCCTCAAACCATTCCCATTCCTTCTGTGGAACAGAGTGGCCAGAGCTACCGAGGTGTTGTTTGGAGTGAGGTTCAAAGTGTTTCCCTTTTTTGCTTTAATGCTTCCGAGCTCCCGTGCGGCGTCTTTGCCCCAAAGCTTCCAGTTTTGGAACTGGATCCACCGCTCAGTAACTCCCCCCGATGAGGAAACAAAACTCAAATTCCACCTGAGGATCCCTAACTGGAAAAGTTGCTTGGAAAAAGAGGAAAAAGAGTTTCCTGGGGGGTTCAGGGAGGGCTGTTGCACCGTTTGACACCTCCTGCTCCAAACACACCTTGTTTCACCCCAGTTTGGGGTCAGTGGAAGTGTCTCTGTGGGATCCCCAGCCTCGTGGATCCCCTTGGAATTGGATTTACCCATAGAGGGCGAATGTTACGAAGCACTTGAAGTCTTCCCAATCTCAAAATACTCAAGATATTCACTCCGAATTTCCACGTTTTTACCAAATGAGACGAGCGGGGCAGGTTTTCAGTTCGCTCCTCCCCCTCCTCTCTTTGAGTTTCCTTCGAGTCTTGCCCATAAATCACCTTTGAGTTCCAAACCTCAAGCTCCCCTTCCCCACCCGCCGCAGCTCTCCAAGAACACCAAGGCGGACGCGGCGCTCAAGGACCTGTACGTGGAGAACGCGCAGCTCCTCAAAGCCCTGGAGGCCACGGAGCAGCGGCAGAGGTCGGCCGAGAGGAGGAACCACGTGCTGGAGGAGAAGGTCTCCAACCTCACCACCATCGTCCGGAGCCTGGCGGCGCCCGAGGTGAGGTCGTAGCCCCCGGCGCTCCGGGGGAGGCTGCTGGTCCGGGCTCCCCCCTGCGCCGCCCCTTCTGGGGGGCCCTGGGTGCATTTGGACTCGGATTTGGGTACATTTGGACTTGGGTTTGGATTTGGACGAGCTGGTTGCCCCCAGTGGGCACTGCCAAACGGGGGCGTTGGGTCGTCGCCAGGGTGGGTTTGCCTGGCAGGGGAAGAACCAAAGGCGCGCGTTCTCCCAGGGGACTCATTTGGATACCTCGGGTTTCGTTGGAAATGGAAATTCTGAGCTCCCTGTGCTGGCTCAGTTTAAGTTAAATTCTGAATTTCCTATGCTGCCTCAGTTTAATTTAAATTCTGAGCTCCCTATGCTGCCTCAGTTTAAGTTAAAATCGAAATTCTGAGCTCCCTGTGCTGGCTGAGTTTAAGTTAAATTCTGAATTTTGAATTTCCTATGCTGGCTCAGTTTAATTTAAATTCTGAGTTCCCTGTGCTGGCTCAGTTCAGTTTAAAATCTGAATTTGCTATGCTGGCTCAGTTTAATTTAAATTCTGAGTTTCCTATGCTGGCTCAGTTCAATTTAAATTCTGAGTTCCCTGTGCTGGCTGAGTTTAATTTAAAATCCAAATGTTGAGTTGCCTGTGCTGGCTCAGGTGGTTGAAGACTGACCTGTCACTGGGTTTGGAGCACGAACTCTCAGTCAGAGAATCCAGACTGAAGCCAAGGTCTAAAAGCAGATTTAAGTCACTGGATTCAGAGCTTTCGGGTGTTTTTGGCTCTCTAAAATATTCCCTGTTCCGAAGTTAGGAATGCTGACAGGTCAGGCTTCCACATAAATGTCACCATAAATGGCACTGAAGGCAGGACTTCCCTGGGATGCTCTGTGCCCTCCAAACTGGTCCTGGTGTTTCTAAAGCAATCTTGCTTTGGAATTCTGGGTTCTTCTCCGTGGCTTTTACTCTGCAGAGCTCAGGAAAAAAAGCTTTATTTAAAATCTACGACTGGAACTGCTGCCTCCAACCGAGTGTAACTATTTCATGTGAAGAAATGTCCCAGCTGGCAAATAAAGACTATTTCTATTTTTTTTCTTTTTTTTTTCTTTTTTTTTTTAAGCTGTGCTGCCAGACAACTTGTAAATTGTAGAGGCCTTAATTTTTGTGTCTGTGGAAGTGAGTTACAGTGAACAAAGGACGAGTGGCCCAACAGGAGCGAAGGTGGCAGTTCTGTTGCTCTAATTTGTACGCTCTTGTCTAAGCTGCGAAGTCAGCGGAGCAGCGCGGGGTGTTCAATAACCAGGAGAAGCAGAGGGGCCACTTGGATGCTTTTGTCGTGGAATCCCGGCCTCGGAATCCTCCCAAACACGGAGCTCTGCCAGGACGGCGGCGTTCGCTTTGACCCGAGGGCTGCCTGGTGTAGCGGCTCCTGGTGCAGGATTCAAACCTGTGATTAACTCTGATTAATTGTGAAGAAACACGTTCGGTGCGAACACGAAGAACTCAGGGAAATAACAACCCGAACCGGCTCCCTCCGGCGTTGTGTCGATGGCGACGGGGGAAGGTGAACACACGTTGGGAAGAGCAGGACACACCAGACTGTGTCTGGGGGAGCGTCGCCTTGGTCCTCCTCAGCCACCGGAGCGGCGTCGAGGTTTGCAGGGGGAGGTGGTGCCTCCCCGTGGGTCAGAGCAGGGGGCTGGGAAGGAGGCAGCTTCTTTGGGAACACCTTCCACGCAGAGGGCTTGGGCAGGGAAAGCGGCTGGATGAGTCTCCCGACCCAAGGGTCTGTGTGTAACCTCTTCCTGCAAACAATCCCGACCAGTAAGACACCATTAACCACTGTAGGTCAAACTGGGGGCAGGGGCCATACTGGCAATACTTGAAACGGGACCTCTTTCAAGAGGCGTTTGAGAACACAGAGGGAGAGAGTGGGATGTTTTGTCTCAGACACCACTTAGCGAGGTGGTGATTCCGTCAGGAGCCAGAATTCCCCATAAACTGGGATAACGGTGCCCGGAGGAACCTCTGGAAAATGGGTTGTACCTGGTACCGATGGGCACGTGGCTGTGGAGGACGTTCCTGTGGCTGTGGGGTTACTGTGGGCTTTGGAGGGCTGACGGACTGAGCTGCACACACGAGGCAGGACCTTCTCCTCCTCTCCCTCCTCCCTTGCTCTGGTCAGCCAACACCGTGGGAATGGAAATGCAATCGTGGAAGAACGTCATGGTGGAACATTCACACAGCGCTTATGAAATTCAATTATTTCACTGCTGTGCTTTTCCAAATGCCTGGAGCGGGGAGTTCTCCCAAGTCATCTCAAAAATCAAGGATTTGCAGGTTTTTCAAAGGCTGCTAAAACATTTTCTCACGTCGGCAATGTGGCGAGTTGACGTAAAATGTGAGGGGTTTAAAAGTTGAAGTAGTGAGATCTTGTTTCTTGTAATATTAATCAGTGATTGGTCTCAGTTATAGTAAATCTCTGTGTGTTTGCAGAGTGGGAACTGAGTGCACCCTAAAACCAGGCTGTGGAAATCAAAGCTCCAAAATACTTCCAGGAAACAAAGGAAATGAGGTTCAGAATTGCATTTGGAAAACTGTTATTAGCTAGCACTAATTTAGCACTCATTATTTTAACACTGCTTCATACCTTGGCCTCTGTTTACTTCTGCCTGTGACCAGGGTCTGAAGAGAGAGAATATTTCCCTGAAATTATTGGGCCATTCATTTCACAGGACTCCGTTTCAAAGGCTTAACTAATCCTTTTAACCTCCTGGTGGTTGCCAGGCTTTTCCAAACCAAACACACAGCACCAAAAAGGGAGCCCAGGGCTTGGAACGGGAGGGAGAAACTGAGAAAAAGGGCTTTTTGGCTTCTCCCTTTCTCCCCTATTCTACCTTGCTCTGCTTTTATCCCATTTCGCTTCAAAAAAAATCAGTGTAAACAGAGGAGAGAGGAGGAGGGAAACGTCCTCTGGGTAAATGTGTCTGAGGCAAAACTCCGCTTTCACTGGTGTATTTGTGGGAATTAATTCCCAGAAGTGCCTTTTTGCCACGAAACATTGTAGAGCCTTTCTCTGCTGTGCTGGGTCTGTCGCTCCAGGACATTTCAGGACAATCCCTTCCCGGCTGGAGGGATCCCAGAGAAAGGCAGCGCTGCTTACGGGTGTCGTGTCGCTTCTTGGTTCCTTGTCAGCTCTTCCACAAAGTCCAAGCTACTGAAAAGAACCATATAAACCTGTAAATTGCTCAGCATTAGTGGTGTTTCGTGCATGAATGTGTCTCCTATGCAGTACAGGCAGAAACCAAAGTCTTTAATGTCGTAGCAGTCAAAAGTCACTGAATTTTCGGGCCTCGTTCGTAGGACAGGTCTTGCCATGTCACATATGAACTACTTGATTGCCAGGAGGTGTTTGATGTGTTTTCAACTCCTGCTTTATGAATCACTGTGAAAATAAAGGCACAGGGACATTTCAGGTTGGGGGGTTTGGAAGGGCACAAGTTAGTTTTATGCACTAAATTCTCACAGTCGAAGTGCTGCTTGTCAGTTTGGGGCAATTTAAAAATCCACGTTGTGGCTTATTCTCCAAGTAGTACTTAAATACAAGGAAAATGGAATTATTTGGATTCTGATTGGGGAGAAAAGAAAGAAAGGATTGTAACACATCTGATTATAGCCAGGTTATGTGTTAGGTGTAGAGCAGGGGACAGTCCGGATCTATCAAGTAAAATCTTTGTTTACTTGGAGCAAATGCCATCCCTGTCTCTCAGGTTTTCCATCATTTACCTGTCCACTCTCCTGTTTGGTGTCATTTCATGACAAATGACTTCTGTATAAATGAAAACTAATGTACATATATTTTTTTTCTATGGAGTTTGTTTTGTTCTGGTGTAATATATTGTCCTTAGAACATGGTGTAAAACTGAGAGAGATGAACCAACTTAAACATTATTTATAATGAATGCAAAAAAAAATATACATTAAAGTATGATCCATGCTTCTGTCTTTTGGTTTCTATCCAACGTGAAAATCCTAGAATGCATAAGTTTGGGCTGGAAAGGACATTAAAGCTCATCCAGTTTCAATCCCCTGCCATGGGCAGGGACAGCTCCCACTATCCCAGGTTGCTCCAAGCCCTGTCCAACCTGGACACTTCCAGGGATGGGGCAGCCACAGCTTCTCTTTGAGTAGTATCTGCAAATTTATGAAACAAAGCTTTCATAATAAAAAGGACACCTATGAAAAGTAGTTTCTTCCATTGTGAATGGGTGAAATGGATTAAAAGGTGAAAATCTGACAGGTAGTGAATGCACCTTGAGTTATTGTCAAGGACAGCCTGCCCTCAGCTGAAGTTGCATTCCCATTCCTCACCTTTGTATGGAAAGCATTGGGTGCCGGTTGTTCACAGAACCATGGAATGGGTCATCTCTTCCACCCTCCCTGCCCAAGCAGGGTCCCCCAGACCATGTTCCTTGGGATTGTGCCCCGGTGGCTTCTGAATATCTTCAGGGCAGGAGGCTCCACACCCTCTCTGGGCAGCCTGTCTCAGAGCCTGGTCACTGCCCAGCAAAGTTGGTCTTCCTTGTGTTCAGGTGGAACTTCCCAAGCATCAGGCCCTGCTGTTGCCTTGTATCCCATTGCTGGGCACCCCGAGCAGAACCTGCTCCATCCTCTTTGAACCATCGCTTTCATTCCCCGAGCTGGAAAGGACACACAAGGACCATCCAGTCCAACCCCTGGCCCTGCCCAGACACCCCAACAATCCCTCCCGTCCCTGAGAGGATCATCCAAACCCTCCTGGAGCTCTGGCAGCCTTGGGGCCGTGCCCACTGCCCTGGGGAGCCTGGGCAGTGCCCACCACCCTCTGGGGGAAGGACCTTCCCTGAGATCCCACCTGACCCTGCCCTGGCACAGCTCCAGGCCATTTCTTTGGCCCCCTCCCTTCAGACACTTATGAACATGGATGAGTTCCCCCCTGTCCCCTCCAGGATGGGCAGCTCCTGCTCCCCCAGCCTGTGCTCGCACAGGAGCTGCTCCAGTCCCCTCGCCATCTCCACACTCCTCGTCTCCTGGACTAACTCTAGGAGCTCCGTGTCCCTTTGAACCTTCTACGTCTTCCTCTTTCGGTGACCCGTGTGAGGACAAGAGGAGATGACGCTCATCTGAGATGGGAGAGGTTCGCAGGATCCCAGGATGGGTCAGGCTGGAAGGGACCCCAGTGGGACACCTGGTGCCACCTCCCTGGTCATCCCAGAGCACAGGGCACAGGGTCGTGTCCTGAGGCGTCTGGAACATCCCCAGGGAGGAGACTCCACACTCTCCCTGGACAATCTGGGTCGTGTCCAGAGGGATCTGGAACATCCCCAGGGAGGAGACTCCACACTCTCCCTGGACAATCTGGGTCGTGTCCAGAGGGATCTGGAACATCCCCAGGGAGGAGACTCCACACTTTCCCTGCACAATCTGCTCAGGGCTGAGTCACTGCCCAGCAAAGAAGTTCTTCCTCCTGTCCAGGTGGGCCTTTCTGGGCATCAGTTCCTGCCCGTCCCTCTTGTCCTGGGGAAGGACAGTGGTGGAAAATAAGCCAGTAAAGAAGGCCAAGGGCGCCTGGTCTGGATCGGGAATGGCGTGTCCAGCAGGAGCAGGGCAGGGATTGCCCCCCTGTGCCGGCACTGCTGGGCCCGCACCTCAAATCCCGTGTCCAGCCCTGGTCACTGGGCTCGGGGGGACCCGGCGGGGCTGGAGCGTGGGCAGGGAAGGGAAGGGAGCGGGGCAGGGGCTGGGGGAGCCGGGGGGGCTCAGCCTGGGGAAAAGGAGGCTCAGGGGGG
>VWZF01002382.1:455092-500290 GCA_013396755.1 Sclerurus mexicanus
TGGAGTCTGTGGGGTCTGTGGGGTCTGTGGGGTCTGTGGGGTCTGTGGGGTTTGTGGGGTCTGTGGGGTTTGTGGGGTCTGTGGGGTTTGTGGAGTCTGTGGGGTTTGTGGGGTCTGTGGGGTCTGTGGTTTCCTCGGGTTCAGGGGCTCTCCAGGCTCCGTTTTCACAGGAGCCGAAGGGACCACGGGGCTTGGAGTGGCCTGGGCTGGGGAAGGTGTCCCTGCCCAGGGCAGGGTGGCACTGAAGGCCCCTTCCCACCCAGGTTATTCCACGGTTCTGTGGTTCTGTGCCCCCCCTCTCTCCAGGATGGAGGGGTGGTTCTCCCGGTGCGGGCGCTGTGCTTTGGGAGTGAGATAAGTGTCCTGCAGGCAGCTATCCCATGAAATCCCCTGGGAGGAGAACGCTCCAGGTGTTACCGGGACTCACCTGGCTCCGATGCCACAGCCCCGCTTTCCTGGGACCGCACAGAACACTGGCAAATACCCACTGAAAAGGCACCTTTTTTTTGGTGGGATCTTTGAAGGCAGCCCGAGACTGAGCTGTATTTATTTACAGTGTAACTGCAGGATTAGGTTGGAGTTCCCAGCTAGCAAAGTCTGATTTGCGGGCAGGAGGAAAGCGCTCAGCTTTTCTGGAAGTGTTTGCTGCGTGAATAGCTGGTTCCTCGGTCAACAGGCAAAATAATTTAGTCGTTTGATTGCACTGACTTAGTTCTTAAACGCAAAACCCCACTAATTTGTGTTCTCTTGAGCTGTGGGTGTGCCTGAGGGGTTCATAAGTTTACATAGTCATGCTCTAATAATCAGCTCTTACATGCTGTGAATTGGTCATTATAAATTTGCTGCTGACGCCTTCTGGGGTGCACAAGGTTTTCACCCCGAGAGTTACATTTTACTTGTAAGAGTTTGTTAATAAAAGTAATAATAGGCATAACCTCAGTCTAAGTCAAAGTTGTCATTTGTGTTGACTTACCTGGAGGGAAACTGCTTAATTTCTATCATGTAAAAGTAGAGAGAGGAGGAACGTTTCACTTACTGGAGGGTGGCAGTGAAATTGGGAAGGCAAAAGTGAACTCTCTGTGTGACAATTTGAGAATTGAACATGTGCAGAGAGGCAGCGTTTTTCTGGCTGGACTTTGCAGGATTCTGTTCCTGTGTCTGTCGTGGATTCCTGTGAATATTTGGGCATTATCTTGTTATTCCCAGTTCAGAACTAGTTCCCAGTGAAGCAGTAGCCAGGATATTTGGATTTTCTCGACATTTCTAATGGAGAGATACAAACCCTGACTGATGTAGGCACAGCACCGAGTGGGAGGTTTGGTGTTTTTTTTTTGTTGAGGTGTTTTTTGATGAGTTTGGCCTTGGTTTGTTTATTGTGGCTGCAGTTTTACTGGCACCAGTTTGTTGCTGGTGGAGGGTGTGCTGGTCTCTGTTGCACCAGTACACCCTGCAGCATTGCCATTCTGTTTGCACGTGCCTTCAGTGGATTTTCCACGTGGATTTTCTGTTGCACCAGTACACCCTGCTGTCGTTGATGGGACGGACGATAAAAAGCAGGCGAAGATCCCGAACAGATAAAAGTGAAACTCACTTTTATTATATATATTTTTTCCACAGACTTACTTTTATATATTTCCTAAGTGTACGTGCACTAACATTATTGGTGCTCATTACACACAAACAATCACTTCTTGGCCACAGTCACAAACTACTGTCTGTACAAACTTGTCCAGGTTTCTTATCATACGCTTCTCATGGGTTCTCAATCTCTGCAAGTTGTTTATCTTCATGGGCACACAACAATCTGGCCAAGGTCAAATTCTTCTTGCTCCGTCAAGGGATCTGCAGGCCAGCTGCAGTTTCCCACACCCTGCAGCATTCCCATTCTGTTTGCACGTGCCTTCAGTGGCTTTTCCACACAGGTTTCCCCAGTTTCAGGGTGGTGGTTGAATGCTTTTAAGTGTAAGCACGGGCAGAGTTCTGACTTCTCTTCCACGCTCTTCACCAGACCTGATGCCTTCATTTATCCGTCACGGTCCGACCATTCCAAGACGAACCGATATCTGCCCTCCTGACTCCACGTCTCCCTACGCCCCTGTTGGAGACGGAATCCTCTCCAGGAACCAGAGCTTCCTCCGAACTCCGGTGCAGAGGCCGCCTCACGAAATACTGAGGCGGGAGAGCAACAGACTGTCGGCCCCCTCGTACCTGGCCAGGAGCGTGGCCGATGTGCCCAGGGAGCTGGGCTCCGTGCCCAGGGAGCTGGGCTCCGGCTCGCAGCCCTTCCTGGCCGACGGCGAGAACGGCGACGGCGCCGCCCGCTCCTACTACTACGAGCACTTCTACGATGGCCAGAGGAGGCGGCCCGAGGACTACAGGTATTACGAGCACAGCAGCGAGCTCTTCCAGAGGATGGCCCAGAACCACGGGAGGCACNCTCCAGGTGTTACCGGGACTCACCTGGCTCCGATGCCACAGCCCCGCTTTCCTGGGACAGAACACTGGCAAATACCCACTGAAAAGGCACTTTTTTTTTGGTGGGATCTTTGAAGGCAGCCCGAGACTGAACTGTGCTTATTTACAGTGTAACTAGAGGATTAGGATGGAGTTCCCAGATTTGCTGGCAGGAGGAAAGCGCCCAGCTTTTCTGGAAGTGTTTGCTGCGTGAATAGCTGGTTCCTCGGTCAACAGGCAAAATAATTTAGTCGTTTGATTGCACTGACTTAGTTCTTAAACGCAAAACCCCACTAATTTGTGTTCTCTTGAGCTGTGGGTGTGCCTGAGGGGTTCATAAGTTTACATAGTCATGCTCTAATAATCAGCTCTTACATGCTGTGAATTGGTCATTATAAATTTGCTGCTGACGCCTTCTGGGGTGCACAAGGTTTTCACCCCGAGAGTTACATTTTACTTGTAAGAGTTTGTTAATAAAAGTAATAATAGGCATAACCTCAGTCTAAGTCAAAGTTGTCATTTGTGTTGACTTACCTGGAGGGAAACTGCTTAATTTCTATCATGTAAAAGTAGAGAGAGGAGGAACGTTTCACTTACTGGAGGGTGGCAGTGAAATTGGGAAGGCAAAAGTGAACTCTCTGTGTGACAATTTGAGAATTGAACATGTGCAGAGAGGCAGCGTTTTTCTGGCTGGACTTTGCAGGATTCTGTTCCTGTGTCTGTCGTGGATTCCTGTGAATATTTGGGCATTATCTTGTTATTCCCAGTTCAGAACTAGTTCCCAGTGAAGCAGTAGCCAGGATATTTGGATTTTCTCGACATTTCTAATGGAGAGATACAAACCCTGACTGATGTAGGCACAGCACCGAGTGGGAGGTTTGGTGTTTTTTTTTTGTTGAGGTGTTTTTTGATGAGTTTGGCCTTGGTTTGTTTATTGTGGCTGCAGTTTTACTGGCACCAGTTTGTTGCTGGTGGAGGGTGTGCTGGTCTCTGTTGCACCAGTACACCCTGCAGCATTGCCATTCTGTTTGCACGTGCCTTCAGTGGATTTTCCACGTGGATTTTCTGTTGCACCAGTACACCCTGCTGTCGTTGATGGGACGGACGATAAAAAGCAGGCGAAGATCCCGAACAGATAAAAGTGAAACTCACTTTTATTATATATATTTTTTCCACAGACTTACTTTTATATATTTCCTAAGTGTACGTGCACTAACATTATTGGTGCTCATTACACACAAACAATCACCTCTTGGCCGCAGTCACAAACTACTGTCTGTACAAACTTGCCCAGGTTTCTTATCATACGCTTCTCATGGGTTCTCAATCTCTGCAAGTTGTTTATCTTCATGGGCACACAACAATCTGGCCAAGGTCAAATTCTTCTTGCTCCGTCAAGGGATCTGCAGGCCAGCTGCAGTTTCCCACACCCTGCAGCATTCCCATTCTGTTTGCACGTGCCTTCAGTGGCTTTTCCACACAGGTTTCCCCAGTTTCAGGGTGGTGGTTGAATGCTTTTAAGTGTAAGCACGGGCAGAGTTCTGACTTCTCTTCCACGCTCTTCACCAGACCTGATGCCTTCATTTATCCGTCACGGTCCGACCATTCCAAGACGAACCGATATCTGCCCTCCTGACTCCACGTCTCCCTACGCCCCTGTTGGAGACGGAATCCTCTCCAGGAACCAGAGCTTCCTCCGAACTCCGGTGCAGAGGCCGCCTCACGAAATACTGAGGCGGGAGAGCAACAGACTGTCGGCCCCCTCGTACCTGGCCAGGAGCGTGGCCGATGTGCCCAGGGAGCTGGGCTCCGTGCCCAGGGAGCTGGGCTCCGGCTCGCAGCCCTTCCTGGCCGACGGCGAGAACGGCGACGGCGCCGCCCGCTCCTACTACTACGAGCACTTCTACGATGGCCAGAGGAGGCGGCCCGAGGACTACAGGTATTACGAGCACAGCAGCGAGCTCTTCCAGAGGATGGCCCAGAACCACGGGAGGCACACTTCGGGTAAGGAGGGGTGGCTGCTGCTCTGAGGGGAGATAAGGGGCTCGTGAGGGTTTAGGGGGGATTATTTATTTTAGGAGTTGAGGTATGTCGGATGTTTTCGTGGTGTTTCTGTGGGGGGTTTGATCACGTGTATCCAGAAAGGAAAAACAGTTTTCATTGTAGGGTTTATCTCTTGAATAAGTGGGGTGAGGTTGAGCAAGTGTGGGGGTTTTTAATGCCCAGTGTACATGAACTCCTCTACGCAAAGTTGTGTCAGTTCCTGGCGAAGAAGGTGTTTTATTTTTATCATTTTTTAGGGGACATCTACTAATGAGGTAGAAAGTAACCAACAGCTCTAAATTATAACATTGCAGCGTTATTATTGTTGTTGTTATTATATTTTACCTGTCATTGTCTTATTATTTAATTTGACCTGAGTAATTAAAATAATGTCTTATAAATAGTCAAAGGGAGGAATGACTGCTTGGTGTAATTAGCAAATTGGCATCTGGTCCTCCTCCTTGACTCCTTTCTTTTAGCTTTTGATATGGTTTGTAAATATCCCTGTCTTCCCCCTCTGTTCCACTGGAATTTGTCTTTGCTTACTAAAGAACAGCATAAGAAAGAAGAGTCCATTCAATACTACTTTTCTGAAATATTAGATTCTGTATTTGATGCTGCAAAAACATGTCCAAGGAGGAGTTTGAAACAAACATTTCAAACCTGTAAATAACGTACCCTCAACGTGAATTCCCTTGTCACTTGCAATCTGCGAACAAACTAGTATGAGTCTGTAATGAAATAAATGTCCTGTCTACAAAAATGAATGTGCCAGGGAGAACATCCAGCATTTAATGCTGCTGAGCTCCTGTGTGGAACTAGAACCTGCCAGTGCTTTGTGTTTCCTTTAGCACAGAAGCATTTCCATGAGAAGGGACAGCAGGATGATGTTAGAGCTGTCAGGCAGGAGATGCTGAAATACTCATTGAAGTCTTGCTGCCCTGCTTTATTTTGCTAAATACATCTGATTTTCCTCCATCTCTGCTGGTTGTTGCTCATCCAACAGTCATGAAACACTTACCTGGTCCAGGTAACGAGCATCTGGTAGACCGTGCTGGGATATTGTGGGAAGAGAGGCAGGAGGGGGGGATTTCATATCCCAATCCATCAGGTTAAGTTCAGAATTGCTACAGTAGCTGTGTCTGCTGAGGAGACCTCAAAAATGAAAGCTCTAGCATGAAGGTGGGGTTTAAACCATCAGATTTTTAAGAGAAGCTAAAAGCAGGGCTCACAGCCATATTCTTCTCAATTGTAGCTACATCTTCTTTCTAAACAGACTTTCTTTTCCCGTGCTGTGTGTTTCCCTGTGTCCCCTTGGCCCTGGGAATTGTAAAGTAGCTGCTGCTGTTTGTTTGGGCTTTGTCACTCAATCTCACGTTTGCCATTGAATAGTTTGAACAAATTCTGCACAGATTTCGTCAAGGGTGAGGATTTAATCTCATGGGTTTGTAGGGAGAGACGAGGGCGAGCCTTTGCTCTGCCAGAGTGGTCCCCTTTCCTCTGTGTTTTTTTCAATTCATCTCAGCATGGAATAGGAGCTCTGAAATTCCTCTCTGTTTCACCACAGTAAGAATATTGACTGATGTCCTTCATTTTGTACCTCTTTGCAATAATTGCTGGTGCTTTTGCTCAGTCGAAGAATTATGTGGCCCAAAATAAGAAAACCTTAGATTTTCTTACTTTCATCCCACCATGAAGCTTCTTTTTATTTAAACCATCCATGCCTTCAAACCTTGAGTGTTTTCCCTGAGCTACAATCATTTTTCTTTCATTTCTCATTCCTTTTCCCCTGCATTTCCAGAATCCTGAGACAGGCCTTTTGCTTTCATTGTCTTTGTCTAAATTACTTTTTCTTTCCACATCTCCACTGTTCTTTCTAAATGTTTGACCTGATAAATGTTTTTAATTGAGCTAGTTGTTGGCAAAATTGCCTGATACCTACAGTTTCCAAATGAAAGACTCTTCACTAGGTGGAGTCTGTAAATGCTACCTTCTGCTTTTCCCTCCTCTCCCGCCCTCCCTCTGAGGGTCCCCTCAGGCAGTTCGGGTACATTTTGGGTGGATTCCTAAGGAAATGTCGCCTGATGAACACAAGGTGTTGTTGCCGTTGGTGGTATTTCATGTAGGTGATTTTTGGGAAGTGAAGAGGTGCCTGTGAATTTCAGTCTTCACTGGGAATAAAGATTCACCTCTTTATAATTAGGAGAGAAGCTGGAAACACGTTCTTAGTGAGCTCTTCGGAGCGTTCAGCAAATTCCTGAAGGAAGTCTCGTGGTTTGCCAGCGGTTTGTTGACAGCATTACACGCTCTTTCATAGGCATTTCCCCCTGAAGTCATGTTTTCTCTGCCCTGATTCAATTCTCCCATGCCCTCCTTTCCTCATTTTCACTCACTTTGCTTTTACCTGCCAGTCTGGTGCTGCTGATTTTCCTGAGCAATGCTTTCAGTTGAGATACCTCCTGGTTTTACACGTTTACCTACCTCTGTGGCATTTCTTGAAGTCTTTTTTTTCGTTATCTTACTTTTTTTTTTTTCAGTGTCCTTTTCAAACTGAACTCTGAGAGCCTTTACCTGTCTTTCCTCGCCGTGTCTCTCCTCTCTTCTAGGTTAAAGTTTTGGGGAGGTCTGTGGTTGAAGTTATCCCTCCAGTGTAGATTGGAAGTAACTTGTAACCAAGACCTCAGAGTTATTTGCCCCTGTGTGAGCGGTAAGCTGAAACGTTCTTCTGTGTCTATGAACATTGCTGAGACTGAAAGCACAGCGGGAAGGGACTTTCCTGGGGCTGCATTGGAGTTTTGGTTCACTGGGGTGGCAGAGGAGAGAAACAATTAACAGAGGGCTTTGGGGAGAGGAGCTTCGTCCTCGAAATCGTGCCCCTTAAGCCTTGCAAACTGGGGTTCATGTTTAATAGAAGGGAAAAATAAATACAAGTCACTACATGAGACATGTTTAGAGCTAAAATAGCCACACTTTTGAGATGTGTGCACTTCTCTGGCTTTTAAACAAATGGCAGTCCCTGCCCTTTGCTTCCTTTGTGCTGATTTTGCAGTAACTTTGCAGCATAATTCTTGCAGCTTTCCGAGTTCTTCCCGTCATTTCCTCTTTGTGAAGTGGTGCTTGCCTGGAACACCCCATCCCCTCTGACAAAAGAGGTGCTTGTGCTCAGGAAGTTCCTTCACGTGCTTTGGAGTGGGTTAGGAAGGCCTGGGACCTGCAGACCTGTCCAGACAGAAATTATTGGGACTGCTTTGGGCTGTTTTGTTGTTACTTATTCCCTTCAAACTGAACAGTTTGTTCATCTTCTCTTCCTGTTCTTCATCCCTGTTTGATGAGGGGAAGGGAGAGGATTTGGGTACCCTGCAAAAAGGCTCTGAAGACAATTGGGCTAATTAAAGACAAAGACTGTTCAGCTTGATTTGTTCTTCAGCACTTGGAGATGTGGCTGGAGCCAGTTGAGGGGGGTTCCTGGGCTCTGGGACTGCCCTGTTCCTTCCAAAGGGGTTTTCCTCTTTTCCCTTCATGCTGCTCCTGGGATTTTCCTCCTGTCCTTTGCTGACATGGAAATCTTTCCTCCAAAGGACTCGGCCTTCTTTCCAGGCAGGGAATAAACCCCATTTCCCCAGGCTGGGAAAGCACTGACACATCAATTCCAGTTGCCTCTGTTCCATCCTGATGGAACAAAGGCCACTCAACTTCCTTGCTGGAGGGAAACGCCACAGGTTTTGCACATTTGGGACTTTGGTACCTTAAGATACATTTTTAAGGGAAGGAACTCTTTGCACGGGTGTAATGCACTGGAATGTGGTGCTCAAAGTTGAAGGTGATAGTTCCAGACCCTAAATTGAAGATCCTGTGTTTTAGAAATGGAAGGAAAACACAAAGCCTCAAAGAATTTCAATAATGGTGTTCCTTAAAAGCAACAGCAACCTCATTATATAGCATATACGCCCCATTATATATTATATCATAATAACCAGAGTTACCAAATCAGACTAGAAAAGCTCTAAAGAGACATTCTGAAAGGGTTTACAACTGCATAAATTCCCATGAATTGCTGGCCACCCTTTAGACTTGATGGTGCCACTCGCTGTCTGTAGAGAACATGCTCATCCTTAAACAGGGGAAAGGAGACCTTTGGAAGAAGCAGGTCATTTAAGCAACTCTGTTCCCTGGGAAAGCAGGAGGAATGAGAATATGTTTGGGATGCTTAAATGTGGTACCAGCCCCTGAGCCAGGGAATATCCTTGTCCTGTGCGGTAAAATCTTCCGTGGAGCTTTGGGAAAATGGGCCCAGAGCTTGCCTGGGATTTAAACACAGCAGAGGGTCATTCCTGGCAGTGTCCCTGGGAAAGGCAGTGTCCACACTCCGTGGATTTGAGGCTATCTTGGAACTTTCTTCTCTGCTTTAGTTTTTGGGAAGGATCACACAGGAATTTACTCTTAGTTCAGTCTTATTATTGATACTTATACGTGTGTGTATATATATAAAAAAGTCAATTTTCCTCTTCTCTTCTCGTTTAGAATCACAGCAGGAGCTTTTCCTCTCACCTCTGTTTCCACTCTCCCTTAGAGCATCTGCTGAGGTCTGTCAGCAAAACCAACATTTAATTTCCCTAATTAAACTCCATTTATAGGAAAAAAAATGTCTAAATTGTACTAATAGTTGATTTTAATGCCACAGTGGGTTGGTGGCTTCAAGGCACTAGGAACATCAGCATCTTAAACTTCCAACACAGCAAAAATTCCAATATGAGCTGTAATTTTAAGGGGACAAATGATAGTTACAACCTGAAATATTTGCAACCACCAGTTTACAAATCTGGCCCTTGACTCCACGTTGACATACAGGTTTATTTTAATGGTGTGGCTCTGCTTCTTCATATATGAAATCGAAACGGCAAAAGAATGTGTAATACATTTGTGGTCTGGTATCATTTTTGTTCTTTGCATCTTGGAAATTAAAAAAAAAATAAGCTGTTATTGGGAGAATCCACGTCAGGAGAACTTGGTGGTGCAGAGGATGGATGGTGCAACTTTTGACACAAACTTCCAAGTGTTGGGAAGCACACTAACCTTTGCCCTAAGGAATAAATAAAAATATATGTGTGTTTGCTGAATTCAAGTGGGAGGAACTGTAAAAAATACAGGCATGTGCTGGTTTTAACAGTAAAACCAGAATATGGGTGGGTTTTTTCCCCAATTTGTGTGTTCAGATCTCCTGGCAGCGTTGATTTAATAGTCACTGTTAAATAGTGACTACTGTATAACAATATAAATATGCAAATATAAATAGTCACAGGAATACATGAAATTGCAACCCAGCAGTCCCGTTAGTTGGAGAAAATCCAGGCTTTGTTTATCTAAAGTATTTTCCATATGAAACGTTTGTATTTTGTCACTGGAATGAAAACCAAACAAGTGACATCACTGGAGCGAGGGGCTGAAGCAGCTTCCCTGCCCAGCACTTCCAAAGGTCAGGGAGCCTCCAGGATGTTTCTTTTCTCTGGAAACAAAGGTTGCTTAATCCCAATTAAATGTGGCCACAGCCCTCAGCTGCCCTTTACAGGCTGACAAATAGGTAAGTACTGAAACAGGAGGGAATTCTTTAAGGCCAAGCAGTTCAGAGCATGAAAAGGCTGGTGGATGAGCACAGAGTTTTACAGGGCAATCTGAGGGGCTTTTAAATTTATTTTATATTCCTCCAGTTGCTTTGGAGCCTTCCTGTAACCTTATTGTTGATGAATGCCACAGTTTGTTAGGAACGAATCCACCCAGATTCCAGTCTGTCGTTTTAGGTGAGAGGGACTCTGCCTTTCCCTTCCCCTCCCTCAGAAACAATCACACCGAACTGTTAGTCCCGAAAAACAGAAGGAAAGGGCTCTTTTCCCATCAGTGAATGTGGGACGTGTGGTGGAGGCACTTTCTGACTTCTAAAGAAGTGGGAAAAGTGGCTCCCAAATCCCTTACTCCGACTGAATAGATGCATTTGGTCGTGGGATGGAGAGATAACTGGGATTTCTTTAAAGCCAGAGGCTGTTAAATGTATCTGGGGGAACTGAGGGTGACTCCTGAAAGGCTTTAAAGAAGTGAGTTTGTGCCACAGAGAGAGACCTGCAACATTCCTGCTGATGTCACCGTGGGATTGTGCTTGGGAGGGTTTGGGGGTATTTGTTCATTAGTTTTCTTTGATTGCCATTATGTCTTGAATGTCAGCCAGCTTCCTAATTATCCACAGGGAGGGATGGGCAAGGAGCTGTGTTCTTTGAGTGCATCTCTCACCATCCAGCACGTTAATTGTTCAAATGCTCAAGTGCTGGTGAGCAGTCCCTTGAATTTAGTGATGCCTGTTGTGTTTGCAGGGAAGAGGTGGGAATTTAATCACCTGCTGGTTCCTGCTTGTCCCCCCTCTCCTGTTTCACCTGGTCCTGTTGCTGTCCTGACTGGGGCATGTGTTGGATGGTTGTGATTTCTGCCTGTAACTGGAAAAAAAGGGGTTTTTGTGGATTGTGTGTTGACAGATGTTACCGTTCCTGTGAAGCCTTAACCGAACCCCGATGTCCCTTTGTTTCCAGGCATCGGCAGGGTTGCTGCTACATCCCTAGGAAACTTAACAAATCACAGTTCTGAAGACTTACCTCTTCCTCCTGGCTGGTCAGTGGACTGGACTATCCGAGGAAGGAAATACTACATCGACCACAACACCAACACCACCCACTGGAGCCACCCCCTGGAGCGGGAGGGGCTCCCTCCGGGCTGGGAGCGCGTGGAGTCGGCCGAGTTCGGGGTCTACTACGTGGATCACATCAACAAGAGAGCTCAGTACAAACACCCCTGTGCCCCCAGGTAAGGCCAGGCACGCCCTCCTCCCTGCTGGGCCTTCCCTCCAGCCAGGGGAAGGGCAACTGCCTTTGGCTCGAGCTTCTTTAGGGAGGTGAGCTTTGCTCGTTCTCTCCACTGAGGTTTTCAGAAGCTGTAATTGGTGGGGGTTTGTCTCCTGTTTTTGTCATAAGTTTAGAAACAGGATATTGCCCCTCTCTCCACCAAAGCAGCTCCTCAGCTGTCAGTAAAGCAGCAGAGCTGCTGAGAACAGAATTGAACTGTAGACTGGAAAGAAACTCCAGCTGATGTTCCCTGAGCATCTGAAACATGGATTAAGGCTTGTCTAGAATGGAAATTGCTGTTTTAGCTACTTGGAATTGCCAGGGAAAATAAAGTTAATACAGAGCAAATCTAACAGCTGATTTCTGTATTTTGCTGTTGCCCAGGAAGAGAAAGTTCTTTAACGTGTGGCACAAGAGATAAATATGTATTGTATATGAATATACGAGGATGGAGTAACTCATCAGCTGCTGCCTGAGTCCATTTGTCCTGACATCTTAAATGGTGCATTATTTGGCTGAATCAATACTTGTTCAATGTTTTAAAGCCACACCCAATGCCTTTTTCTGCTCCGGTGAGCGGGCCTGAGGCGAATCTCACCGTGCTCGCTCGGGGCAGAGCCGCTGGGGCAACACCCCTCGTGTGGCCGCACCCCCGGGCTGTGCCCGTCTCATCTGTGCTCTGACATTCCACCCCGGGCGCTGTGGGCAGAGCTGCCAGGAGCTCACGGCTGTCCCCTGTCCCTCCCCAGCGTGCCCCGCTACGACCAGCCGCCCCCCGTGTCCTACCAGCCGCAGCCGGCCGAGCGCAGCCAGCCCCTCCTGGTGCCTGCCAACCCCTACCACACCGCCGAGATCCCGGACTGGCTCCAGGTCTACGCCAGGGCTCCTGTCAAGTGAGACTTTTGCCTTGTTTCTGCCTCGTGCATGCCACGCTCTGAGAGGGAAACTGGGGTTTCTGGGAGGGAGGGTGGAGCTGGGGGCTGCTCTGTAGCTGCAGCGGATCTCTTGACACGGCACGTGAGGAAGTTGGGCCAAGCCTTTGGGAGTTTGCTTTCAGGACTTGCTTAAAGTCCCCACGGGACTCCTTGCAGCTCACAGAAAGCTCTGTCGGGGTGGAGGGTGGCACTGCCTTTCAGTTGGTTTGTGAGAGCGGCACCGCGTGCTTCGAGAGTGTGGGAACCATTTTTAGGGTGTAACTGCCTTGTGTCTGTCTTGCTCCTCTTTTAAAAAAGCACTTTTCTTTTACCTTTAAGAATTTTAAACCATAAAATCGTGGAATAACAGAATGGTTTGGGTTGGAAGGGATATTAAAGCTCATCCAGTGCCACCCCTTCCATGGGCAGGGACACCTCCCACCAGCCCAGGTTGCCCCAAGCCCCGTCCAACCTGGCCTGGGACACTGCCAGGGATCCAGGGGCATCCACAGCTTCTCTGGGCACCCTGTGCCAGGGCCTGCCCACCCTCCCAGCCAGCAATTCCTTCCCAATATCCCAGCCAGCCTTGCCCTCTGGCAGTGGGCAGCCATTCCCTGTGTCCTGTCCCTCCGTGCCTTGTCCCCAGTCCCTCTCCAGCTCTCCTGGAGCCCCTTTAGGCTCTGCAAGGCCAAATACAGACTGACATCTCTATTTCTATTCCAGAAACCTCATTAAAAACTCAGTGGTAAGAAAAAGTCATTTTGTCAAAGAAAGTGCTGTAGGAGCAGGGAGTCTTCGCCAAGAAAAGATTTGAGTGAGGAAAATGAACCGAATTACATTTTCTAATGGGTGCAGCTCTGCAGAAGAGTAACACCAAATATAAAACAATAAAAAACCCAAGTATGGTTTAATAGTTATGAAATCATGTCCTTTTTCATAAGGAGAACATGGAGAAACTCAGTTTTACAGCAGCGAGGAGGTCAGTCTGGAATGGGAAATTCAAGCTGTGTGTGATGTTCAGTGACTTCCACTAAAAATAATTCCCTTTTTTTTATTACCTGCTTCTAGTAACCAGAATTTGAATGGGTTTTATTACTTCCTGTGACTGCTGGGTTTGCCAGCAGCCCATAAAGATTTAAATTGCCCTAAAATCCCCCAGCACATGGAGGCACCAGGGCCACTCGGAGTTCCTGTAAGCTCTGGGAGGACTCGTTTCCTAGAAATCCTTTCACGTTTGGCTGCAGCTGCTCTGCTTCCTTGAGGCCTTTGGCACATCCACACCGTGTAATTCTGAGCATTTCAGCCTGTGCTGTGTGGATTCTGGGGGATGCTTGAAACAAATGTAAGGCAATTGAAGCAGTTTATCGGGGATTTCTTGGTATCGAGTAGGCCAAGTTAAATCGGTTTTAAAATTTTAAAGCTTTTCTTTATCAGCACAGTTTTTGCTCCTGTTTCTCAGTGTGTGATTGATTTGGCTCATGGCGAGAGGGAAAGGTGGTGTCCCTGTGAACTCCACAATCAGGTGCTTCCCGAGGTATTTGTACCTGGAAACCTTCAAAACTCTCTTTGTCAATACAGAGCTCCAGCTCTTAAACAGCTGCAATTTGGTTTTTTTTCTTGTTTTGGGGGAAAAAAGGGATTTTAGCAGTGCAGCCCTGTCAGGACTAGGGATAACTTTAATACAGAGGCTGTTATTTAGGAGGTTTATAGCTCATGGCATTGTTAAAATGCCTCAGAGCATCTCTGGAAGTCACCTGCACGCCTTGGTGCTTCTCTGCTGACCTTTCACAGGCTACTGCACCCCACTGGCATAAATTTACTCATTTTGGCTTCAGCCCCCCCTGAAGTGAATCCGTTTCTGCTGTAACTCAGCTGCTCCAAATAACTCTGTCAGTCCCTGAGTTTCTCCAGGTCTGTCAGTAATCACAGCCCTCAGCTGCCTATTTCCAGGTTAAGAAAATGAGATTGTGAGTGAACTGTGCTTAGAAACTCTGGGAAAAGCAGGAAGGGATGGTCAGTGCAGGGATGATGGAACCACCTCGGGGCTTGCTTTTCTCAGACTGAAGCAGCGTGAAATATCTGTTGTAGATTATCGCTGCTCATTAACCAGGAGGGGTTAATTGGAGGGTTTGGGTGTCCAAGAGTGCTCGTTACAGCAGAAGGAGAACACTTTGGGAACAGAAGTGGGTTGTGAGGGCAGGCTGGCACTGTCCTGTCTTCTGGGAGGTACCTGCTGCAGTAATTCGTGTGTTACTCTAATTTTAGCAGATGTTTTATGCTAAATCTTGGAGGCTTGTTGTGCATGGAGTTGCTGGTCTAATGCTTCCAAAATGCCTTTTCTTACAATCCCAGAATGGTTTGGGTTGGAAAGGAGATTAAGGCCCACCCAGTGCCACCCCTGCCAGGGGCAGGGACACCTTCCACCAGCCCAGGGTGCTCCAAGCCCCGTCCACCCTGGCCTTGGACACTGCCAGGGATCCAGGGGCAGCCACAGCTTCTCTGGGCACCCTGTGCCAGGGCCTGCCCACCCTCCCAGCCAGCAATCCCTTCCCAATATCCCAGCCAGCCCTGCCCTCTGGCAGTGGGAAGCCATTCCCTGTGTCCTGTCCCTCCATGCCCTGTCCCCAGTCCCTCTCCAGCTCTCCTGGAGCCCCTTTAGGCTCTGCAAGGGGCTCTCAGGTCTCCCTGGAGCCTTCTCTTCTCCAGGTGAGCACCCTCAGCTCTCCCATTCTTTCTATTTTCTGTGTTGGTTTATTGTGATCAGTGAAGGGGATCTTTCCTATTTCTGGAGCCTCGGTGTGTTAGAGGATTGTGCCGTTTCTCCCACTCCCTTTAACACGACTCCCCAGTTTCCTCCCCCAAACACACCCAGGGGACGCCGCACCTAAAGCCCCTTCTCCCTCCTCCCAGGTACGACCACATCCTGAAGTGGGAGCTGTTCCAGCTGGCAGACCTGGACACGTACCAGGGCATGCTGAAGCTGCTGTTCATGAAGGAGCTGGAGCGCATCGTGAAGCTGTACGAGGCGTTCCGGCAGGCGCTGCTGTGCGAGCTGGAGCAGCGGCAGCAGCGGCAGCAGTGGTACGCCCAGCACGGCAACTACTGAGCCGGCCCTCACTGACTGAGCGCGCTCCACAGCTGTGAAAGGGCCGGCTTCGCTCACCTCGAAACTCTGAAGAACAACAACAAGTGCTTTTGTTGAAAAGGCAGCTTATTTTTGTTGACGTTGCACCTTTGTTATTATCCTCTTGAATATTTTTCTACATGTATTATGTGTTGTTTATAAGAACGGAGATTTGTTTGTTAATCTTTCTGGGGTGGTTTTTTTTTTCCATGCGAGGAGTAGTTTGTTATCCTGCAAACCAGCGTGGAGTTTGATCAGAGCCCTGAGCCCGGTCTCCTTCCTCCCAGTCGGCTGCAGTATTAAGAGCTGACTATATACTCTTTAAGGGCAATACATGCAACTGCGTGTGAAATGTTCTGGCTTCCAGACCTTGTCCGAATCCAAGTGACTTGGGTGTTCCCTGGGGATTTGGGATCCCTCTCCTGAGAGCGCTCTGCTCTTTGTTTACAGCTTTAATGTACAGAACACCCGCCCTGTTCCTGCTCAGTACCACCAGGAGCCGAGCTCAGATCCGAGCGCTCTGCCGAAGCGAAGCCTCAGTTGCCTTATTTTTTACTTCAGCTCCAGATTTACCACTTGTCTTCGCTCAGAGGGGGAACACTTGGACCTTCCTAAAGACCAAGATCTCTAAGCAGAGTTTTTTCTAAATCCTGGCTAAACTACATTTCACAAAATCTGACCCACTCCGGTGGGAAGGCAATGGCATTGTCACTGTGCCACCCCATGGGGAAAATCAGGGATGTAACAGCAATTACTGTTCTTTTCTAACGAGCTTTTGTCTTCTATTACAGATCCTCATTTGGGGAAAATCTTTAATTGTCCACCTACCCTCTCCAGTATTTCCATTTGGTTCATGAATTGTCCCGAAATGTTATTTATGGATTCTTTTCAGTGCAATAAACACTGCAGACAAAAAAGTACATTTCTTGTAAATCCTCTTCATTCAATAAAAATCATTTTGTTCCATGAATGAAGGGCTGTGTGGCTGATTTTTTTGGCCTTCTAGAACATCAAATAAGCTGTTCTTAAAAGCAGTAAAAGCCACGTGGGGTTGGGATGCTCTGGGTCTGTCAGTGGGTGAATTTCCCTTAAAACGCCGACTCTGAAAGCCAAAACGAGACCAAAACTAAAAAGCCCCAGAGCAGAAGCTCTTGCCTCCCTCGGAAATAACTTCTCCCTGCAGAACCAACTTCTTAGGAACCAAAAGCAAACTTTAATAGTCCCGACAATAAAAGAATAGAACTGTACCACATGTCCTATGCACTACCATGGATAAATATGTACAGAAATACAGTGACACTTCCTCCAACACAGCTACAAAGTGACACTTTGTGCAGACAGACAGCAGACCGGTTCCTCACACGTGGCTAACACAGCAGAAGTGCCCTTACAGTGTCTGATAAAGCAAGTTAATACACCTTTCATTACGTTTATGGCATTAACTAGTTAATGGAAGGAAAGAAAAGAACTCGGTTACATGTTACAACTCATTCGAGTACCTGAAATAAACTGGCTTCTGGATAAGCTTCGGCCTTTTTAGTCGCAGGATCACGTAACTGAGAGTTTCCTCAGTGGTGGCTAATTCAGAAGGGGGAGATAAGGCTTTGTCAACGAGCTGGGAGTCGCTGGCTATGAGAGACCAAAGCACTTGGCTGCGGCGGAGCCGGGCGGACAGACGGACACATGGACAGACCCGCGCTGGTCCCTGCCGGCTCCCAACGCCCCGGGGACGCCGGCGCTCCTGCTGCCGGCGGGACCATCGGGGGTGGACACGAGGGTGAGGGGGTTGATCCCAGGAGGCCGCGGCGGCACCTCCGTGGAGGGTGAGGGTGTGGGTGCTCCATCATGCGCCGTCGGGGTTACACCTTCTTCCTGTCGGAGGCGTCGGGCTCTGCGCGCTGCGCGGGGAAGGCGTGCTGGTACAGGTGTCTGTGGGTGGCGGCCGCGCTGTACAGCTTGTACAAGGCCTGCGGAGACACACAGCTCGCTCACAACCCCGTTCCCGGCCCCGTTCCCAGCCCTGTTCCCGGCCCAGCCCAGGCTCTGCGTGTTCGGTGCACCATGACAAGTGTCCGACACACGGGGATCTCCAGCTCGATGAGCCGGGACCCAGGAATGGCTGGAGCTGTGCCAGGGGAGATTTGGGTTGGATTTCAGGGAAAGGTCCTTCCCCCAGAGGGTGGTGGGCACTGCCCAGGCTCCCCAGGGCAGTGGGCACGGCCCCAAGGCTGCCAGAGCTCCAGGAGGGTTTGGATGGTCCTTTGGGGCACAGGGGAGATTGTTGGGGTGTCTGTGCAGGGCCAGGCGTTGGGCTGGATGATCCCCGTGAACTCTCTGATTCTACAGCTCCAGTTTTCCGAACATCCCACCCTTCTGAGCTGTATCAAACCAATAATTTGGACCATAGATAAGAGACTTCCAGGGGTTGCTCTCCCGTACGCTTCAGGCACACGGGTTAAATTCCTGCAGCCTCAGCATTTGCTTCCCATCACACCCAGGGCTGGGACAGGTCATTGTCCTGGTCATTTTTCTGCCGATGGTGCAGATTTTTCCCTTCTGATTTTACCCTTTTCCTTTAGTCCTGGAGTGACTCCAGGGTGAGCACCAGAGCCACAGGCTGCCTTTCCCCCCCAGAGCTGGGCTGGGACCAGGCTCGGATCCCATGGAGGGGTGGCAGGCAAGTAACACCCCCGTCCTTTCATCCCTTTTACCCCCCACCTTCATCCCAGAACAAAAGGACAGGAGATGCCAAGGCTGCAGAGGACTTGGTGTGACCAGCTGTCATGGCTCCGACATTCCCACTTTAAATGGACTTGTCACTAGGGGAGGAAGAAAGAACAATCCAGATCCCACCAGCTCCTGCTGGGGATTGGCGAGCCAGGATTAGCTGTGGAAGGGGTGGGAGGAGGCACCTGACAGGGTGTTCTTCATGTGCTTGGGGTGTGAGTGAAGGAGAGGCTGAAGCTGCAGGAGAAGGGTGGGCGATGAGAAAAGTCCATCCCAAAAGGGCCTAAGGGAATGGAGGTGGTTTGGGATTGACTGGGAACACTGGGCTGGTGGAAGAGACTTCGCTCAGCTTCTCTGTGTGTCTTCAAAATTCACCTGCAAACCATCAGAGACCCTGCAGCATTTGGGGCTATTTTAAGGGGGTTTTTTATGCCAAACCAGTCTCAGCACCAATTTTTACCTCGTGCTGGTTCGGTATCAGTGAGGTACCAAACCCTGGCTGGGAGGAGGAATGGGCTGGTTTTGAGCTGCTTTATTTTCTTTTAAAGGAACTCCCCACAAAACTCAGTGCCTCTGAAACGTGCTGGCACTGACACATGGCACTGGGAGGCTTTGGTGACACGGCAAAGGGTGGATCTGTCAGTCACACACCTTGGCCAGGCTGGGGAGGCACTTGGCTACAAAGCTGCTTTAATGGCCTTGAGCAGTAAATGCAGATTAGTGAGGAATCTGTCTTGCTTTAATCAGATGCTGACAAGGCCCTGCCTGAAGAAGGTTCCAGCCCTCCGTGCCAGCCTGGCAGGGAGCTGGGCACTGGCATCCTGCAGCACTGGGCAAGGGGAGCCAAAAGAACCTGGCCCAGGAGGGGCTGCTGTGGCTGTGTCCATAAATCAAGGAATCACAGAATGGTTTGGTTGGAAGGGACATTAAAGCCCATCTTGTCCCACAGCAGGGACACCTCCCACCAGCCCAGGTCACTCCAAGCCCTGTCCAACCTGGCCTTGGACACTCCCAGGGATCCAGGGGCAGCCACAGCTTCTCTGGGCACCCTGTGCCAGGGCCTGCCTGCCCACCCTCCCAGCCAGCAATTCCTTCCTAATATCCAACCTTAATCTACCCTTTTCCAGTTTGAAGCCTCCCCAGGCTCTGCATTCTGCCTAATCCAGTGTGGGGTGGTTTTTCCAAAAAAACAGCACACTCAGCCCTTCCAGCAGCACAGAGAGGTCTCCCCAGGCTGGGGGGTCCTACCCAGGCACGGAGGCTGCCCAGCTGGTGGGGGACCCTCTCTGCAAACCTGATGCTCCAAAACAAGCTTGGGTTTGGGTTTGGCCTCTCAGCACAACAGGAAAATGCCCAAACAGAACGGATGGGAGACGAAAATTCCCATCATAACGTGACATTCCCTGCCCAAATCTCTCCCCCACTTGGCTCCCAGCACCGCCTGGAGCGCAGTGCCCACATCACACCCTTCCCAGGCATCCGGATCACAGGGAACGAGCAGAGCTGCTGCCCAAGAACCCTCACAGCCCCCGTCCTCCACACACCCAACCGTGCACGTGGCTCCAAGAGGCTTTTCCCGGGAGCCCCCGGGAGCATGCGGAGAACAAAGAGCCACTTACCTCGTTGGTGCTTCCCTGGGAGAGGCATTGGGAAGGGGGAGACAGAAAGAGAGAGAAACGTCTCTGTGTATCACGTGTGTCCATGGCAGCACATGGAGCTCAGCCCTGGTGCCTTCCTGGCGGGCTCATCCCAAACAGGCAGGACCCCTCGCTGCTCCGTCCCTCCTGCCCCCAGTCCACTTCCCTGGGACACAGCCACGAGGGTTTGGGATGCCCCTGGGACAGCCCTGTGGCTCGTGGTGGGCAGAGTCCCACTGCCCAGCCCAGCTCCTTTTGCAGGGAACTTTCCCCCTGGTTGGAAAGCCACAGAGGCCAGCAGGAGCCATGGAGCAGCTCCAGGCACTTTCCCCTCTTTATTTTCCCCCAGCTGGGTACGTTGGAAGTGGGCAACAACTTCCTCCTGCCCGTGTCCTGTTCTTGCTGAACTCCCACTGCTTCCTGCACTGGGATGGGCAAACGCTGGGTTTAAATATTCCAGCATATCCTCAGGCAGCTGGGAAGTGTCCCTGAGCAGAGAGCCCCTGCAGTGGGGGTTACTGGGGGTGCTCAGGGGACAGGGAAGCCAGGATGAATCCACCTGGGACTGCGGCCTGAGCAGCACCACTACCAGCTCTGGAATGAACTGAGCACGACATGCTTCCACTTCTCCTCCCAAAGCTGCATGTTCAGCTCCAGCAGCACAGGGAAGCAGGCAAGTATGCTTGCTGTCCATGGAAACCTTGCTGGTGGATGAAAAGCAGGGAAGGGGCAGGTGAAGGTCTGGAGAGCGGCCCTTCCTGCCAGGAATCAAGGCCATGATGCCTTGTGAGGGATGAGCTCACCCAGCTCTGCCATGGGAAGAGCCTGTCAGCTCTCTGGGCACAGGGACTGCAGCCCTGCACGGGGCAAAGGGGGTCAGTGGGAACATGCAGGGTCTGGGCTTTCCCTGGCAGCTCTGCAGTGGGAAGAGGGAAGGGCTGTAATGGGAAAGCCGGGCCTGGGGCCAAAAGAGGCAGAGCCAAGAGCTGGCCTTGACCTCCAGCTGACCCAGGAGAGCCAAAACCCATGTCCTGAACCTGGGGAGGGAGATGGCTCTTCCCTTGGACATACACAGACATGCACACACCAAGCACACACCCCGGCTCTGAGGATCCCAGTGGGATCCATGGCAAGGCTGCCCCATTCCCACAAGGTCTGAGGCTCCACAAACTCACACCTGCTGACAGGGAAGACAAGTCGGGAAAAGAAGAGCCAAAACAAAAGAGCTTGCTGTGAGTTTTCTCATGCCCGGCCTGTGTCTACACAGCTTGTTGTCCACGCTGGGCAGGATCCAGAGGCTCAGGCTCAGGGATACAGCTCCAGCCTTGGTGTTCACCCTGCTCTAACATCCCTAAGACACCTCACCTTACAGCAAACCCCACAAACCGATCTGGAAACAGTTCCTCTGCCCCTCCTCTCCCCACCTGGAAGATCTAAAGCGTGGATTAAAACTCAAGCCAGGGCTCAGGTCTCCCCTCACTGATCACAGCACAAAGCAGCTGGATCTGCTGGATCTAACAACCCCAAAACCCCAAACCACCTCAACGGGGAGGCAAACCCCCTTAAGAACTCAGCGGGGTTGGGGGTGTTTGGTTTTTTCATTAGTTTGTTTAAACCAAAAGCTCTTTATCCTACCTGGTCCCACAAGGCTGCGGCCACTTGGTCTATTACTGCGCCCAGTTCTCTGTACTCCCCAGAGTATCTGATATAAGCCCAGGTACAGAGCGTGATAAGCGTCAAGCCCATGATCATGTTGCACAGGCTGGCAATGATGTCCAGGCCAACGAACCCGGTGACGCCGGCGATGACGTAGGTGATGAAGATGACGACGAAGAGCGTGGCCGGCGTGCGGGCGGCGTGGAAGATGTTCTTGCTGTCGTTGTGCTTGATGTACTGGATGTAGAGCTCGTCGATCTCGGCCTCCAGCTGCTGCAGGTAGCGGCGGCTGAACTCCTCCCCTCCCATCTTCTTCACGGCGCGGAACTGCCTCACCGCCTCCTCCCTCAGCTCCGCGTGCTTGCTCTGCAGGTCGCTGGGCGCCAGGAAGGGCTTGTCCCCCCCGCACACCTGCCGGGGGAACACCCGGGGTCACTCCCGGGGTCCCCGTGGCCCGGCAGGGACTGCTCCCGGAGCGGGATGCCCCCCCAGCTCCCTCACGCTGGGCCCAAACCCCACCATCCGCTGGAGATGGGGATCCCTGTCTGGAAGCATTTGCCTTCTGCACCAGGGTATGGACTCGTTAGGTTTAAGGCCCAGTTTGGCCAGGCGGCTCTGTGGGTTTTTTCCTGCCAATCTCCAATGTTCTCTGATCCAAGCCTGTGATGATAGGGATGAACAGAGCCTGGAAGTGGCTGCGGACAGCCTGGGGTCTGAGCTTCACCTCAAAACATCCCACCCAGCCCCTCAGCAGAGCTGAGAGAGGGGCTGACAGGGCAGGGCACTGCTGGAAGGCCAGTTATAATGAGTTTATCCCCTAATTAGCACCAGCCATGGCACAGGTGACCACGCCACTCCATCACATTTTTGGGGAACGCTGGGATGAGGATGCAAACTCAGCAGAGGCCCTGTGGTCTGCAGAGAGCTGCCATGGCATGCAGAAGCCACCATCTGTCACTCAGCCTCTCCTGTCCTGCGGTACCAGGCTTTGCTCTCCCACAGCCTGGGAGAAAGACCCTTTTCCACCAGGAACATCAGAGAGATCACTCCTGGCCAAGTCCATGGAGGACATTTCCTACCAGGAACCCAAGCAGGGAGGTTTGCTTACAAGGACAGAGTTGGGAGTGTTCAGCCTGGAGAAGAGAAGGCTCCAGGGACACCTGAGAGCCCCTTGCAGAGCCCAAAGGGGCTCCAGGAGAGCTGGAGAGGGACTGGGGACAAGGCGTGGAGGGACAGGACACAGGGAATGGCTGCCCACTGCCAGAGGGCAGGGCTGGATGGGATATTGGGAAGGAATTGCTGGCTGGGAGGGTGGGCAGGCCCTGGCACAGGGTGCCCAGAGAAGCTGTGGCTGCCCCTGGATCCCTGGGAGCATCCAAGGCCAGGTTGGACGGGGCTTGGAGCACCCTGGGCTGGTGGAAGAGAGGTTGGAACAAGATGACCTTTAAGTTCCCTCCCAACCCAACCCATCCCAGGATTCCACGGATCTGTGACAGGAGTACTGTGAACAGACACGCTCAGCACCACCCACCTCTTCCATCCTCTTGCTGTAGGTGTCTTTGGCAGTGGCAACTGCTGCTAAGTTGTTGGCTTCTGCTGTGGCCTGGAAGGGCAAAAGGGGCACAGAGTTTAGGTGCAGAGGGACAGGATTCAGCAGTGGCACAGCAGGGAGTGGCTCCCTGGACACTCATGGTCCCCACGTGCTCACAGCCAGGACACTTGTGTGACACCCACCCTTGCTTAGCCAAGGGTGCTCTCCCAGCCTCCAACCAATCCCAAGTCAGATCATCCCATATTTACACATCCAAAAGCCTGCAGGAAGAGAGGATTCCTACCCTCCAAGCCAGAGCAAAGAAATTGGCTTCAGCTGTGGGAAACAGCAAGGAAAGAGATGAAAGGCTCAGCCACAGCTGCACCCCCTGGAATGCTGGTTGGCTCCGAGAGTGGAGCAGCAGCCTGGGAGCCAGTGGCCAGGTGCAGAGCCCTGTCACCTCCCCGTGTGCCCCCACGGATGCTCTTCACCTGTGGGGACTCATCCAGCTGAGCTGGCCCATGCTTTGTGCATCAACAACTCCCACAGCCCATCCAAGGGGCAATTCCTAAGCCACGTGAGGCTCCTGACTGCCAAATACTTCCCACAATGCTGCTCCTTGGGGTGTTACATTAAGGCAATCACAGAAGATCCAATGTGCTGCTCTAGCTGGACTCCTCTGGGAATTAATGGGAATGAGAGTGCATGAATTCCCACCAGCTCCCACACACGTACCTGCAGCATCGACTTGGGGTGTGGCAACTCTTCCCCTTGGTAGATCTTGATGTATGCCTGGAAAACAGGAAACCACATGGAACGGAACATACACGAGCAACACCAACCCCCCACCCAGCTCCAGACACAGCTCTAACAGGATTTAAGAGGAGGATGCTCCTGGCACAGGATAGCTCTGGTTGGAAAACGCTACAGAACGTGGCTCAAGGTCAACCCAGGGTGTCCTGGGTCACTCACTCACGGCTCTCCCTCCACCACTCACACCAAGCGTCCCTCCCATCGGATCTGCACCTACCTCTGTCCTTCCCTGAAGGAGAAGGAGCCAGAGGCAGGTAGCTCTGGAGAGTGGGTGGTGACAATTACTCACCCATGTCTCGCATGGAAATGTCCCAGTAGTCATGACAACAAAAATAAGCTTTTTCCAAAGGCAACAACAGGAAGACAGCCCTCAGCTTCCCCCCTCTAGTCCTCAGGGGAGGAAAAACAGCTCCTCCCACTCTTTGGGCTCCCTGTGTGGTCAGGTGTTTGCCCTCAGGACTATTAGGGCTGCCCTGGCTGCTCTTGTTGCCCCCTTTAGCCACAGCAAAATGCCACAGTTGAATAAACCCAAATAAACCAATACCTTAAAATACTCCACAAGGCCTCGACAGGTGATATGGTTTCCATTGATCTCCTTAACGTCCAGGTTCTCGGGACTAAGAAGCCAAGGAATCAAAATCTTCAAGTTCTTGATGAACTCATCGTCTATTTCTGGGAAGAAACAAACCAAATGGCATCGCAGAATGGTTTGGAGTGGAAGGGACCTTAAGGACAACCTCATTCCAACACCCTGCCACGGGCAGGGACAGCTTCAGCTACAAGGTTCTTTCCCCAAGGGTGGCTGGGCACTGGAACAGCTCCCCAGGGAACGGCTACATCCCCAAGCCTGCCAGAGCTCAAGGAGCATTTGGACAAAGCTCTCAGGCCCTGGTGGGATTGTTGGTGTTGCCATTTAAACTGAACTATATGGGACTGGAGACAGAAAACACAATGCAACAGCCAGACATTTGGAAGGTAAGGAGAGCAGGGAAGATCCCCCATGTTCCTCCCACCAGAGCACAAAAAGCTGAGTACAGCTCTGAGGGGACAAGAAAATCACGTCCAAAAGCTGCTGACAACTCCTGTCTGCCCCAAACCGCCTGTTCAATACTACTCAGCACCTGAATTAAGGGGGAACTCCAGAGACCAGCTCAGTTCCCACCAGCACATCTCCCTCCTGCTCCTTAGCATGGGATTTGCCAGGAGAACAAGTCTGAGCAGTAGCCAGAGAAAATCAGGGGAAAACTACCACCTGCAACTGTCTTGCTGATTTATTTTCAGTGGCTAATGGGCCACTTCACTGCTGAGATTGCAGCAGCCTGGAACCAGCCCCACAGGTGAGCAGCTCACAACAGACACCTGAAAATACCCACAGCACGTGGCTCCTTTTGGGGTGGAGAATCTCACCAAGGCCCCTTTTTTTCCAACCTGCTGAACTAAGTCTGCCCTGGAGGGAAACCACTGATCAGATAAGTCAGCAGGATTAAATATTCCCTGGAAAGCCTTTTCACAGTGAAATAATGTTCTCGTGGAACCGGCCTTCCCCCCTCCAGGAGCACCAGGCTCCGCCACTCCCAGCCTGTGCTGAGGTGCAGGTGAGGCACAGGAATTAACTGCAGGCTTAACACCATGGCCATAAACTTCCAGCCCTTCCCAGTTTGCCTCTCAGTGTCCTGACAGTGAGTATTGCCAGCAGCTCCCAGATCCTTCCAGCCTCCCACACCTCTCTGCCTTCCATGTCTGTCTGCTGGCCTGGGAAGAAGCAGATGGGTATGTGTACGTAGCTGGGAGGAGAATCCAGCTCCTCTCCCAGAAGTTTTCTCATGGAAAACGCTTATAGAGGTTTCAGGGATAAGCAGGACACTCTGCCAGGCTATCCAAGGTGTAACAGCTTAAAAACCAGAGCTCTGCCTTCGTACCTTTCAGTTTTCCATCGAAATTGGGGTTGGTGGCCACTTTGAGGCCGGGGTGAGGTAAGAGGAAGCAGGAGATTTTGGTGAAGCAGGAATGGATGTGCTTCCTGACGTTCTGCAGCTCTTCGTGCTGATTTCCCGAGACCTGCAGGAGACAATAAATCACAGAACGTGCTGAGCTGGAAGGGACCCACAGGGATCATCCCTGCACACACCCCAGCAATCCCCCCTGTCCCTGAGAGGATCATCCCAACCCTCCTGGAGCTCTGGCAGCCTTGGGGCCGTGCCCACTGCCCTGGGGAGCCTGGGCAGTGCCCACCACCCTCTGGGGGAAGGACCTTTCCCTGAGATCCCACCTGACTCTGCCCTGGCACAGCTCCAGCTGCTCCCTGGCTCCTGTCCCTGGTCCCCCCAGAGATGAGATCAGTGCCACCCCTTCACTTCCCCCAGCTTGGGGTGAGGGATTTTCCTTCTGGTGGGAATACTGGGATAACGCTGGGCCAGCAGTGCTGGCAGGAGCACGGGATACTCCACACTGTGGCTGCTTAGAGAGGGCAAAAGCAACACAGAAGGACATCCCATAAGGATTTACTTCACAAGGACAAAGACAAGGCTCTTCCAGAGACTGAGGAACTGGAGTATCTCTGACCACATGGCCTGGGGTGTGTTATTATCCTTTGGAAAATGGGCATGGCGGTGTCTGACTGGAATACAAAAACATTTGGGAATTCCCACTAGGGCCTTTCTTGTCTCACATTTAATTAGGTGTCTCCACTCCCAAATCACCCCTGCATCTCCTGATTAATCCCACTGGAGCCCTCGTCCATCACTTTCAGTGTACAACTACCTATTACTAAAGCATCATTCCTGGTCTCTTGGGAATCTGTTGCCTCTCCCAGAAGGAGAGTTCCAGGGAACTGGGCTTGGGCAGGAGTCCAGCACAGCCCTCCGCTGAACATGGCAAGGAAATTCATCCTCCCCAAATGTCTCTCCTTGGATTTTAAGGCCCTGGCTCAGCGTGACCAGACCCAGCAATGCAGTTCACACCTAACACCCAGTGCTGTGGCCATCCAGGTGAATCCTGGAATCCTGGAATGGTTTGGGTTAGAAATGGTTCCACCAGCCCAGGTTGCTCCAAGCCCCATCCAACCTGGCCTGGAACCCAGAGCAGATAGAATGTACCTTCAGCCGCTTCTCCAAAAATCTTGCACCACCGTCAGATCCATAGGAAAATTCATAAGGAAAGCTCCAGTCACGAACCAGGAATATAAGGGACTGTAAAACAGAGCCAGAGGGGTCAGTGTCACAGAGCAGCCACCGAGTCACAGCGAGCTGCTGCTCAGAGCCCACAGCGTTGGCTGAACCCCACCAGCACCTCACCCCCATTTCATGCCGCAACAAAACCTTGCCCTGAGTCTTTTCCCAGCTCCAGCAGCATCTCCTGCCTTTCCTGGTGGAAACAGAGGCCTCCCTGTGCAGGGCCACCCCATGATGGCACTGAGACCATGCAGACAAGAAGAGGGGGGAGCACAACCCAAAGTGCTGCACCAGTTTGACTCCCTGGCTGGGAGAACCTCATCAATCATTTAAACTGCACAACAAGAGAAGAGATTGTTGCTAACCAGGACAAAAGGCAGCAAGCTCCCTAATTCCAGCCACATTTAGTTCCATCCTATGGGAATTTTACAGGCTCATTTTTTCAGCCTTTTTCACTGGGCAGCCTTCCAGACAGACTTTTAATGAGAAGCAGATGCAGAGGAACGAGGGTGAATAAGAAATCACTGGCTTTTGTAATCTGTATTGAGGCATTCAAAGTTCCTGGGCAAGAAAAAAATAAATACCAGAAGGGTCAACTTTGAATTTTTAAATGAAATGTTTTCAGAAAGAAATCAGGTCCCCAGTGCCTCGTCTGTGCAAAGGACCAACATCCAATGTAAGAAACAAAGGGTTTGGAGGGGCAGGTCCAGGAGGGTCTGAGAGGGATGCCGGGGCTCCTCTCATGCACATGAGTAAGCAGGTCAGCAAGTGGAATCCATTTCACCAGAATTTCCCTAAAATTTGTCTATGTTTAGAACAAAAACCTAGCAGAGGGGGGGGAAATATTTCCATTCTTTATTTCCTTTCCATAAAACATCAGAAAAGGTTAAAACCAGAAAGGAGAGAACAGTGAGCTGGCCTTTTCTAACCACTGCACCCTGTGAGCTGCTTGGGGACACGCTGTTCTCTCCAAGACCATGAGATGCTGAAGAGACATGCCCATGTTGAGGGCTTTCCCACAAACACATTGTGCATGCCTTGAACTGGGAATTAGGACTTTTTTCCTCAAGCAGAGCTGTTCCAGAGGGGCTGTGTTTGCCAGGCACCACGAGCAGCCTTTGGGAAGGCACCACAGTCAGGGCTGAGGCTGCCACACTGTCAGTGTGAGGACACACTGTGGAGAGGAGGGAGCTGAAGGAAAATGTTCTTTTTCCACTGCCAAGCCTCACTTCCCTTCCAGCAGGATCGATGCAACTGCAGGGTTTTTACCATCATACTTGGAGAATCAGGGAATCACAGAGCGGGTTGGATTGGAAGAAACCTCAAAGCCCACCCATTCCCACCCCCTGCCACGGGCAGGGACACCTCCCACCAGCCCAGGGTGCTCCAAGCCCCATCCAACCCGGCCTTGGACACTCCCAGGGATCCAGGGGCAGCCACAGCTTCTCTGGGCACCCTGTGCCAGGGCCTGCCCACCCTAATTTTTCCTGCTTCTTAATTAAAACACCACTCAGATGGCTTTAAAAACATGTTTTGCAGGAAGCAGCACATGCTGGGGTGTGGACAGGAGATCTCCAGTGCTCACCTGGCCACACCACCATCAATCCCCCTACCAGAGTTTGTCACATCCACGAGCAGTTCTTTGATATTGTCCCCAGATCATTAATGAAGATGACATTGAATCAGGGAGAGCCTGGGGGGACCCCAAGGAAACACTTCTGAAGGATGAAGATTCCCTATTAAAATTAGTTCAGCGTGCTCTGGCATCTATCAGTTAATGAGTTTTTAATCCATTAACAATGGATTAAACCAGACAATGCTGACTTCATTTGCTTTTAATCAGCATCACGGGGAGATAAGGCTTAGGGAAGGAGACATCTCATGGTGAGAGTTACCTTCATCAACCAAACTCGTGTCTTTTATAAATTGATAATGGGATTGTTTGACAAGACTCGCCATCCACAAATGTGACTTGACAGCAATTACAGTCTTTGGTAAAATCAGAGCCTATTATGCAGCCCTAATGATTTAAGCACATTTAAGTTTCTCCTTACAGCCTCCTTTTTAGTGATGGAGTAGGAACTGTCTCGCTTTCACTGGAATCTTTGGCTGCATTATCCCCGTAGTTTTTAAATAAGGAGCAGGAATATTCATTTAAGGTCTGCCTTTTTGCTGTACCATGTTACAACTTTCTTCAAGCTCTTGTTTCTACCAGCCATGTATTTTTCCTGGTAGTTTTCACATCCTTTGTCAGTCATCTGCCCATTCCAGCATCTAATATACCCTCAAAATTCCCTAAAATCTCCATTTGCCTGTTTTTTGTATTTTTTAACCTTTGAATTTTATTTCCCCTCCCTGACCACAGACACCCATAAACCCCTCAGTCCTTCCAGGACAATAATTCTTTTTTTTAGGTTAGACAGTAAATGTAAAATAGCTGTAACCCATTCCTAATCACTCTGAATTTTTACAGCATGTTTCATCCCCTGCTATTTTCCAGTTTGGGAAGTTCCCAATCCCCCATGCAACTACCACCCCACCTACTGTGGCTGCCCCTTTTTTGAACACCAGCTTTTCACAGGCTGGGAAACAACTGTCCCTTATTTGAAGCTAAAACCCTGGTTAAACTGAGCCTTCCCACAGCTCTACTACTCCTGATCCTCTCATTTTGCCAGGAGCAGGGATTCCCTGGCAGGAAGGTTCAAACCCTGCAGAGCAAAGGTCGGGCAGACTCTCCAAGTACAGAGTGTGACAAACCTGCTGCAAAACCAACTGCTCTCCAAGCCTGGCAGGACAGGGCAGAGCTCCTGGGATGGCAAAGGTTCAGAGAGGAAAGAAAGAGGGATGTTGGAAGTATTTGGAAGCACAAAGGCTTTCCTTGGAGCAGCTGAGCTGGTCCCCAGGCAATCCCATCTCCTCCCATCCTGCAGTGACACCTCGTGGTGAAGCCAACGGGCTCGGGGACAAGTGAGCTGGCCAGGACTCACCTGGAAAGGCTTCAGGAATGTCTCCTCCATGGCCAGCCGGCCATACTCGGTGAACAGCTGGAAGCAGAAGGAAAGAACAGGACTGTCAGCTTGCCACTGCACAGCCAGGCTGTGGGATACACGGGGACAGGCACTGAGCTCTTCTCTCTGTGAGCAGGGACAGCACCCAGGGAAGGGCTGGAGCTGTGCCAGGGCAGGGTCAGGTTGGATCTCAGGAAAAGGTCCTTCCCCCAGAGGGTGGTGGGCACTGCCCAGGCTCCCCAGGGCAGTGGGCACGGCCCCGAGGCTGCCAGAGCTCCAGGAGGGTTTGGACAACGGGACAGGGAGGGATTGTTGAGGTGTCTGTGCAGAGCCAGGAGCTGGACTGATGATCCTTGTGGGTTCCCCCCAGCTGAGGGAATTTTCTGACTCTGGACTAAGCACCATGTGCAGAGCTGGAACACAAACTGGCTCTGGGCTCCCACTTCCCAGCCCAGAGGCACCCGGAGCCGTTAGGGACAATCACCGTGCTGAGCCCTCACGTGAAAGGTCTCAGCCTTGTCTGGCTGCCAAATCCATGGCAAATGGCTCAGATCAGCTGCCTGCTGTTGGTTCCACACCAACCAGAACCTTCACGTGCTCCAGGGGCCCGCTGGAGCCCTGCTCCCTCGAAACACTCCAGGAAGGAGCGGAAATGAATTCAGGACTAAGTAGTTTCCCTGCAAACCCCTGCTGTGCAAAGGCTCTAAAATCAGCCTACCAGCAAGATTTGAAGCCTCTCCAGTCTCTCTGGACTCTAATTTCAAACTGAAGGCACGAGAATGTGTTTCACAGATGCCTGAAATTGGGTCAACTCGCTAAATGACAACAGCTTAAAATCCGAACTGAAAGATCAGAGTTGCACTGGATAAATTCAGTGTTAAAAAGGTGTTATTGTCAATAATATTTACAGACTGAAACAATTCAGAAGGCTTCAAATGCTGATTTTTTCAGCTGGACTTTTGCTTTTCCTTAAGCTCCCGAAAAAACTACCTAATCAATCACCTAAACAGAAGGGAAAGCAGGAGGTAATTCCAGGAAATGGGCAGGACACCTGTGCCACAAAAATCCCATTAGCTGCTTGTCTCCAACAGTCAGGGCTGGAATTACCCTGAGAGGGGTCACCTGTACTGAGCCACTACCAGATGGCAACATCCAGGGTTTAGAGTTTACAGTCATGGAATAGAACCCCAGAGTGGTTTGGGTTGGAAGGGACCTCAAAGATCAACCAGTGCCACCCCCTGCCATGGGCAGGGACACCTTCCACCAGTCCAGGTTGCTCCAAGCCCCGTCCAACCTGGCCTTGGACACTGCCAGGGATCCAGGGGCAGCCACAGCTTCTCTTGGACAGTGTGTCCCAGGGCCTGCCCACCCTCCCAGCCAGCAATCCCTTCCCAATAGCCCATCTAACCCTGTTCTCTCTCAGCTTTAAGCCATTCCCCCTTTTCCTGTCACCCCAGGCCTTTGTAAATCGTCCCTCTCCATCTTTCTTGTGGCTCCCTTCAGGTCCTGGAAGGACACAATTAGGTGACCCCAGACCCTCCTCTTCTCTTCTCTTACCTGCAAGTGCTGCAGATCATCCTCCTGCACATTCTGGGACAAGTTATAAACCTGCATTTTAATAAGAAACCAACTTCAGATCCCTCAGAATGGCTTGTCCTTCAGGCTGACACATGTTTGATGTGGTTAAAGCCTCACCCACCACCACAGGGACACAGGCAAAGTCCCAGCTGGGGGCTGTGCTGGTACAGTCATGCTCCAGCTTGGAAGAGCCAAATAACCCTCCTGCTCCATTTTTAGGGCGTGCTGAGCTCTGTACCACGACACAGCTCCCATCCCACTCACCTGGATGGTGGGAAGGGACACCCTGCCAGGCTCTGTGGTCGCTGCAGCCCAGAGGTTCTTACCTGGATGGAGCTGATCATTGTGCTGAGGGCAAACACGGTGGCCGAGTCCCGCAGGGTGGACTGGCTGTCAAAGGTGCCCTGCGTGTCCATGAGCAGCACGGCGACCTGGAGGGCACAAAGCTCCGTGTCAGCACCCCTGGGGCACTGCCACCCCGGCAGAGCCACCTGCCAAAGCGGTGCTGGGGTGAACGGCAGCTGCATTTCGTGCTTGGAGTCTCACTGCTTCTGCCTCAGAGTCGGTGGTGGTGGAGGACAAGGGAAAAGAGCAGCCCCGGACACTCTTGGCAGCAGGATGACTCCAGCAGGCAGGGAAATGAATGCAGGTTTGCTCCTCAAACACTCGCTGTCTGTGCAGGTGAGTCTTTTCCTGAGTCTGCGTCAGCTTGGTGTCACAAAACCCAAGCACTGCACCCAGAACACCTTCAGCCAGCACTGGAAATCACACCCTGAATGACTCAGTGTCACTTTGGTGTCAGGCTCTGCGTTAAGGAGTAGATAAATACAAAATACTCCTGCAAGCTGAATTTGCATCCACTTTGCATCATATTTGACCACCCTGAATGGAGAAACTCCATTTTACAGCTGCTGCTCCAGGAAAGGGCAGTAGTTTGCAAGGACCTCAGATCCATGATGTGTGGAACTAGTAGAGAAATAAACTCTGGAAGGCCCAGAGTTAGAGGGACACCTGCAGAGCACATCAGGGACCCCTGGACAGCATCACCTCTCTGCCTCAAACCCATCCATGCTAAATCAGGGACAAGGTATTGAAAACCTTCTCTAAGCTTTCACAGCCACCTAAGACAAGGCAGGAGAACCTTAAAAGCTGGAAGAGAAAAATGAACTGACCATCAGCAGAGAGACACCCACCTTTGTCCCATCAGGCTTGTCCACCAGGAAAACCTCGCTCCAGATCTGAATGCCGGTGGTCTCCCGCTCAGATCCTCCTCTCCAGGAGAAACCAGTCAGAGGCTCGTTGTAATCTCCCACCCAGTCCACAGCATCCTGCAGGAAGGAGCAGAGGAAGCTGCTGTGAGTTCACATCTCACTCTGGTTTTGTTTCTCCCCTGTGCTGCCTCTGCCCCAGTGCTGGAGGGGGGCAGTCCCTGGGAGAGATTTCCTTATGAAAAGATTAGGTTAAAAATCCTGTAAGAGAGGCTTTTCCTTCCTTTCACTGGTCAGGCCTCACCTTGAATCCTGGGTTTGGTTTTGGGCCCCCATGACAAGAAAGACATTGAAGGGCTGGAGTGTGTCCAGGGAAGGGAAGGGAGCTGGGAAGGGGCTGGAGCAGCAGGAGGGGCTGAGGGAGCTGGGGGGGCTCAGCCTGGAGAAAAGGAGGCTCAGGGGGGACCTTCTGGCTCTCTGAAAGGAGGGGAGAGCCAGTGGGGTCGGGCTCTGCTCCCAGGGAACAAGGGTAACAGTCTCGAGCTGTGCCAGGGGCAGTTTAGATCAGGTATTAGGGAAAATCTCTTCATGGAAAGGGTGATCAGGTGTTGGGACAGACTGCCCTGGGCAGCGGTGGAGTCCCCATCCCTGGAAGTGTTCAAAACCTGGCACTTGGGGACATGGGTTAGTGGTGGGTTTGGCTGAAGAGGTGGACTCAGTGATCTTAGAGATCCTCCCCAGATTTGATGATTCCACGATTCAGGGCATCAGATGTGAACATTCCTGCTCCAAAGCCAAGATCCCACGGGAGACCCATGTGTGCACAAGGCTGTGGAAGGATCTGCTCTGGTTTATATTGTGAAGCCCTCCTAGAGCACCAGCTCCTGTCCAGCTCTTCCCTGGGCGCCACGTGGGAGCAACAACCAGCAATCCCATGGCCCTGGAAGAGCCACCCGAGCTGCAGCCTCACCTTATTGTACATGTACCGCAGCATGAAGTCCATCAGGAATGACTTTCCTTTCCGAAAAGCTCCCGCCACGGACACGGCCACGACCTCTTTGTCCCTGACGGCCTCGGAGAGGAGGATGCGGTTCAGGGCGGCTTCGTCCAGCTCGAAGGAGTGGTCATCTTTGACAATGAGGACCTGCACTGGTCCCGCCTTCCTCACGGATTCCTCCTCCTCGGAGCTCCACTCGTACGTCTTGTCTGCAAAACTGCCTGTGGAAACAGGGGAAACAAAGAGCCCTTTGGTTCCTTCTTCTGCAGAGTCACCTGGGCAGGGCAAGAGGCCAGGCAGCCCAAATATCCACCCCGAAATGGGATCATCTGGAGCAGATGACTGCTGAACCTGGCCTCAGACATCCCCATGGAGATTCCTTGAAACTTGGGGGCCACCTGTGGTCCCTGCAGGCAGGGAATTCCCTGCTGGAATCTCCCTTGACTAGACACACTGCTGGTTGCTTTATTGTCCTACAAGAAGCGACTTGGAGAACAAACTGCTCTGTTATCCCCTGCAACAACTTCTTACATACACAGAGACTGTCACAACACCTCCCTCAGCTTTTCCTCTGCTGGAAGAGAGAAGTCCAAGCCTCCCAATCATGCCTTCTACCACGTTGTCTAGGGAGCTGCACCAGGTCCTTCCCGAGGGCTGACTCAAAAATGGACGCAGCACTCCAGCTGAGGTTCCCAAGGAGCTCACATCCCTATCCAAGGATGCATCCTGTGCCACTGCTGCTCCTACAGCCTTTCAGGAAGGTCTCGTGGGAACAGATTTTGGGACCTGCCACTCCAGCCCTGGGGTTTGCAAGAGCAGGCCAGCTCCAGTAATTTTCCTTTCCTCGTCTTTCCAAACTTTCCAGCCCAGGAAAAAGGTGCTGAAAGTGATTAATCACACCAGTCAGCTCACCTACAGCCACCCTGCCAGCAGGGAAAGGAGCGTGCGATGGAAAGTTCCCCCACATTCCGACAAAAACTTCCCGATCCGCTGGCTCAGGCTGTAACTTTCCGAAGTTGGGCCTCAGGCTAAACCCCCTCAGTCTCTGTTTCAGCCCCTGACCTCAGGAACCTACTTTTCAGCCACTTCGAGCACAAGGACTGTGTGTGCACATGCTAAAACACAAGTTATAAACTCCCAGAGGAATGGGATTTGCCCATTCCCGGCCTCTCTATAAAGAAGCCTCCAGCAGCAAACTTCATATTTTAAATAACAGCAGTTCTTTTGTGTGGGGTTTTGATTTCCTAAGATCCCGCAAGGAAGCGTTGGGATCATTAAGCCTGGTTGCCAGGGGATTTCTGGTGGCTCTTGGACATATACTACGAGCTTTCTTTGCTCACAGTTTAAAGACAAAGATCTTTTCTTCCCGACGGCGCTTGGAGGTTTTTTAGCCAAACGAAAGTCCCAAACGCGGGATTCGCCACCAGACTCAAACCCCTTCAAACACCAGGCCCTGCCCTTAGGGGGCCTTCAGGAAAAAAAAACACCTTCCCATTTCAAATCCACGGATCCAGGATCCAGGCACACGTTGCCCAATGAGTTGAAGTGCTCAGAGCAGGCACACACCAAGCACCCTTCCCAGCATCCAGGATTCCCACCAGGTAAGTGTGGCCAGGGCCCAAAGGGCCACAGGCTCTGGGCTCCTCTTAAGCGCTGCCACACGTAAAGGAGAGGGAATGCCTCCTGTCCTGTGGGGTTTCCCAACACTCTACTTGGGTAAAAGGGCCCAGTTTTTATTTCCATTTTACAGCTGCGCAGAAAGGACAGCGGGGACATCCTTGGATAGGATGTGACTCATGGCAGAGGCAGGAAAAAGTCTGTAAATCGAATTAAACTGAAATATTTCTGACTCTGAGTAAGGCACCAGGGTGAAACAGTTGTGCCACCTTCCCACACCAGACAAATCCCACCTCTGGGCACGCAGGCAGAGGGCAAGTGGGACCAGCATTTTGGCTGGAATCCAATTCCTCTGCTCTGGAGCAAGGTTGGAAAAGCTGGGCGTGTTCACCTGGAGAAGAGAAGGCTCCAGGGACACTGAGAGCCCCTTGCAGAGCCTAAAGGGGCTCCAGGAGAGCTGGAGGGGGACTGGGGACAAGGCATGGAGGGACAGGACACAGGGAATGGCTTCCCACTGCCAGAGGGCAGGGCTGGATGGGATATTGGGAAGGAATTGCTGGCTGGGAGGGTGGGCAGGCCCTGGCACAGGGTGCCCAGAGAAGCTGTGGCTGCCCCTGGATCCCTGGAAGTGCCCAAGGCCAGGCTGGACGGGCCTTGGAGCACCCTGGGCTGGTGGGAGGTGTCCCTGCCCATGGCAGGGGGTGAAACTAGATGAGCTCTACAGTCCCTTCCAACCCAAACCATCCTATTATTCCATGACTCTATGATTTAAAATTCTTAAAGATTAAAGAAAAGTTGTTTTTTAAAACAGGAGCAAGACAGACACGAGGAAGTTACACCCTTAAAATGCTTCCCATACTCTCGAAACACGCGGTGCCACTCACAAGTACACTGAAAGCCAGTGCCACCCTCCACCCTCTGACAGAGATGCACCATGGCAGGACTGAGGACAGTCCCTGCCGTTGGAAGGGACATGGGACAGCTGGTGCCAGATTCCCTCTCCTGCTGCCTGCAGGAGATCTCCCAGGTCTTCCTCCCCTCCGGTTCAGCTGCTGGGAAGAGCAGTGCAGAGGAGCGGAGATTGTTCTGTCCTTTCCAAGCATCGCAATGTGAAGGAAAATAATTTTTTCAAGCAGATGCTGGCAGATTTTGGGAGAGCTACTCCAGACACAGGGCACAGTCCAAAGCAGCCACGGTGTCCTAAGGCACATCCTTGTTCCCAGCACATGAACACCAGGAAAACCAGGCTGTTGGCACAACACAGGCCCAAAACACAAAGTGTTACCAGCAAGATATATTGATTTCCCAGTTCATTGGAGACATCAGGAGAGAGGGATTATATCAAGCAGGTCTCTGAACTAATTTCGTCTCTGTTCTCTCTGCTTCTTTCATGTATGCCATTCAAGATAGAACCCTATCTTTTTCACATTTATTTTCACATTTCAAAACTCTTTCATATTTGTTTCCATGTGATGAAATTTCCATGTTCTGCTTATTAGATTATCTGCCCCGCTGGAGAGCAGGGATTATTTTATAAGATGGCTGCACATTACTGGAAATCAGTTCTTTTAACTGGTCTTTTCTGGCCAGAAATGAGTTATTTGCTTTGAAGGAAGTTGTACCTGCCAATGGCAAAACACCATGCGGCCAAAAAGGAAAGCAAGGAGAGCTCAGCTTTCCTAAACACAGTTTTGTTTTCACTCATTTGCTAACTTGACTCCTCCTTTCCCTCGGCTCTCTCCCGGCGCCTTGCGATTGCGTCAGTTCTCCAGCTGCTCATTCAGAAATTGTCAGGACACAGTTCCTTTTCCCCATTTCATAACAGCTCATTGCCATGACTCTGAAGCGGGGTGGAAGCCACGTCTCTTTTCCATATGGCGATTCCAAGTGGGAAGGAGAAGGAGATTGGAATTTGCATTCGTACTTACTGGGTTGTCAGACAGCATAAAAAAAAAGCAGTAACATTCCCCAGCTGGTCTAGGACTTCCTTTTGGATAAAATTAATTACATTAAACCAGCATATTTCACATTGTACCTATGTACAGACTGACAGATGTGTCCAATGTGTTTAAGCACCAGGAGAGGAATAAATCAGGTAAATTGCATGCCACTAATTATGCAACCTTTGGTGAGTGCTTGCTGAAGCCTGTTCTTCCTTAAGTATGGAAGAACAGGCCACAGAAGTGCTGACTGCTTCCCAGAGAGCCACTAATAAATCAGCCTTGTCCTCAAATGAGCCTGCACAATAAATACACTCCATTCCAGAGGATGAGACGCAGCCCTGTCCCATCATCTGTGCAAACACAGGGTGCCTCAGCAGAGCCCGAGAGAGCCAGTTTGCCAGTCCTGCTCGTGCTTCCTTGGATTCCAGGAGTCTCATCAACCCCAGCACTGCCTGTGGAAGGCAGGGGCTGCAGCCTGGGCTCTCATGGCCCGCTGAGACCATGGAATCCCAAAATGGTTTGGGTTGGAAGGGACATTAAAGCCCATCCCACCCCCTGCCATGGGCAGGGACACCTCCCACCAGCCCAGGTTGCTCCAAGCCCCGTCCAACCTGGCCTTGGACACTCCCAGGGATCCAGGGGCAGCCACAGCTTCTCTGGGCACCCTGTGCCAGGGCCTGCCCACCCTCCCAGACAACAATTTCTTCCTCATATACAATCTAATATTTTATTTTAAATCCACTGCCCCTTGTCCTATCACTACCTGCCCATGTACAAAGTCGCTCTCCCTTTTTTAATAAGCCACCTCTAATTACTGGAAGGCCTCAGGGAGGTCTCCCAGGAGCCTTCTCTTCTCCAGGCTGAACACCCCCAGCTCAGATGTCACACACACAAACACACAGATGCCACGCAGTGCTGTATTCTGAGGGTGTTCAAACCAAGTCACTGCACCGAAAAACACAATATACCAGGGAGAGAAAAGAGAGGTTTGATGGGAATCTTTCACTTGTTGTTATTTCCTTGGAACAGAGTATCCCTGTATCGACTGTGTCAGGCTGCTTATCAGCAGCTCTCCGGGGATCAGTTCGATGAGCAGTGATATCCCTGTGGGTCCTTTCTGCAGCTGCCTTTTACACCGCTGACATATCTCAGTGCCACCAACCCCACCACCAGAGCCAAGCCCTGAACAGAGCTCACAGTCAGCCTCCATCCCTCTCCAGAGAGCTTCAGCTTCCAGGAAGCTTATCTGCCCTCCACAACGGCTCTGGCAGAGACACACATCCCTCTCCAAGCCGCTGTGTCCCTTGCACCGATCCCACTCCATGTGCCTGCTGCTGGGACACGAGTCCTGCTCCCTCAGTTCGTGCTGCATTCATGTGCCACATGACAGGCAGGGATGATCAGCAGGGCCCGGAGGAGGCTGGCAGAGGCAGCAGTGCTCTGAGCATGCACCACGAATCCTCTCCTCCTCTCCCAGACAGGCTGGCGCAGAGCTCTGCATCCAATCCAGCTCACGAGGGAAAAATGGGAAAGAAAGCATGGAATCAACGCATCTCCACAGCCAGGGCAGAGGGGATTTGTCCAGCAATAACCTGTACAAAGGATGCACGCAGGGCACAGCTGCATCCCCAGGTGCTGAGCCTGGCCTGGCCAGGAGTTGGCAAATTCCCTCAGCACGGGGCTGCCATAAGGTGTCTAGACTGAGGAGCTCCTGGGAGAGTGTACTGGGGAGGATGAAGCAGCACCATGGCTGGGCAAAGCCCTCTCTCACACCAGCAGTGCTCTGCAGTCCTGCCTGCACCGTGCTCCCCAAGGGTTCCTGGCCAGCAGGTCAGAACGGCTCCGAGCTGGGTTTAACCACACACACACACTCACCACTCCCTTCTATATCACAAATATGGAATGCTTTGGGTTGGAAGGGACACTAAAGCCCATCTCATCCCACCCCCTGCCATGGGCAGGGACACCTTCCACCAGCCCAGGTGGCTCCAAGCCCCGTCCAACCTGGCCTTGGACACTTCCAGGGATCCAGGGGCAGCCACAGCTTCTCTTGGACAGTTTGTCCCAGGGCCTGCCCACTCTCCCAGCCAACAATTTCTCCTAAATAACCCATTTAACCCCGACTTTGGTCAGTGGGAAGCCATTCCACCTTGTTCTGTCACTCCAGGCCATTGTAAATAGTCTCTCTTCATGCAACTCCTGCATCCAGGTCAGTGCTGGCCACGCAGCCACACAACACTCCCTCCACCCTGCTCACACCTCTGCTGGGATTTGTGACACTCTCACAGAGTCAGAGGACCCCAGACCTGAGCAGGGGAAACACCAGGTCCTGCCCATCAGTAGCACCCACTCCCCAGAGCCACTGAGCCCCACCTGAAGTGACACCAGTACCTCTGCCAGGCCCCAGCCTCGCTACACTGTCCCCTGACACCTGCGGCTGGTGGTCTGGGAAATGCAGCAGGGAATGGGAAGGCAGAGCCAGAACTTAAAGTGCTCAAGGAGGAAATCACTTGCACATCCCCAGACTGGACGTAATCACAGCTCTGCCGTGAACCTGTGGAAATGATGGGTCAGTGACAGAGCCCGTGATGAAGATCTGCAGCCAGGGAGCCGCAGGGCATCGCTTAGAAACAGGTGAAGAAAACTCACGGGGAAAAAGGAGCCCTGTCCTTCAACAAACAAGAATGGCAGGAATATTGGAAGGGGCTGCCCAGGCAGGTGGTGGAGTCGCTGCTCCTGGAGGTGTTTAAGGAAAGGCTGGATATGGCACTCAGTGCTCTGGTCTAGTTCACAAGGTGGTCACAGGTTGGACTCAGAGGTCTTTTCCAACACAATTGATTCTGTGATCCTGTCAGAGGCCACTCTTGGCAGTCTCCCTCTGAGATCCCAAGCTGTCCTCTCCAAACTCACGGCAAACTCTTACACCCCAACAGCACAGCAGTGTTAACACCCGTGCCCAATCCAACCTGCACTCCCACCTTCTCCTGGCGAGCATCCCACTTCTCTGCACCCCAGGATTCTTGGAGCAGGGAGCTGAACGGAGTGGCTGCTGCTGCTGCCAGGCCTGGTACTCATCCTTCTCATCCTTTGCTTTTTTTGGAGCAGTGGAGTGCACCTCCTTCCCTCCAGCCCTGAGTCACCAGCTGGCAGCTCCGGCTCCAACTGGCCAGCTCAGCCCCTTCTCCCTTTGGCAGAGGGAACAAGGAGATGAATGAGTCTGCTGATAACACGAGTGGTTTAGGACCTTCCCCCGTGAAAGACTGCTGACAGAAGCAAGAGCTTGGATGATTACCAGCCACCAAACCTGTCTGTTACAACATCTCAGATGCCAAAGTCCAATGTGAAGCTTTTTAAAGAGGACACCTACTACCACTCACATGAAGCTCCAGTGCTCAGCTGGCCCTGAAACAACAGCAGTCCCTGCTGCTGTGAAATTCCCAGGCTGAGCTCCTCATTAGCATGCTTTGGAGACACAGGCACACAGTGAGCTTGGGAATGAAGCAAATCAGAGATCATCTTGTTCCAACCCCCTGCCAAGTGCAGGGACACCTTCCACTAGATCAGGCTGCTCTAAGACCCACCCAACCTGGCCTGGAACACTCCCAGGAATACATGTACAAAACTCCAGCTTCATCCCCAGCACACATCTTCTGCATGATCCTTCACCTGCTCTGTTTGTCAGCAACAGCTTCCCTTCATCTGCGCCACCAGGACTGGATTTAGTCATTTCTGACGTGAAATTACTTTTGTTGTTAAAATTGCCTGAAAACTAAGTTTGGTAAACATGCCACAAAATCCTAGGTTATAGCATGAAAAGCAATTACACTCTGGAGGAAACGTTTAGGTGTAGAGAGAGCTTTAAATACGCTTTGTGGGCTTGGTGGAGTTCAGCCCCTTCTCTAGAGCCTCCACCCCAACTGGGAAATCCATGTTCAGTTACTTCCCTGCTGTGACACTTCACCTTCCTCCAGCTGATGGCAACTGGGAGCATTTCTGGCAAAGGAGCAAAGGAGCTGGGGTCTCTCTGGACTGAAGAGACTTCCAGAAATGATCCATGGGACATTTTCTGCCTCCCAGACCGTGGCAACACCTGCCCCAGACTCCCTCCCCTGCTGGAGAAGGTTCCAGTCAGCGATCCAGGGCAGTTATGATAAATCCTGCTGCCTCTGAACATCACCCAGGCCCTAAACTATATTCCCCTGTGCTGTTTCTCATCCATGGGCTTAGCAGGGAAAATGCAGCAAGACACAACCAATTCCACACGCTGCTTCCCACTTCCATTAATCCAGCAGGAAGCCAAGGCCGGAGCCTCTCACAGCACGTGAGGTGTGACGAGGGCACTGTGTCAGTGCTCCAAAGCAGGCTCAGGGTATCCTGGTTATTCCCGTAAAAGGGAAAGGAAGGCTGCTCCTGCTTCTGCTCTTCTTGAGAAGGATCCCACCATGCTATTCCAGTTCCCCGTAAAATGCTGCTGCCTGCCCAAAAACCATGGGAGAGAGACTTTGGACAAGGGCCTGGAGTGACAGGACAACAAGGAATGGCTTCCCAGTGCCAGAGAGCAGGGATAGGTGGGATATTGGGAAGGAATTGCTGGCTGGGAGGGTGGGCAGGCCCTGGCACAGGGTGCCCAGAGAAGCTGTGGCTGCCCCTGGATCCCTGGGAGTGTCCAAGGCCAGGTTGGACGGGGCTTGGAGCACCCTGGGCTGGTGGGAGGTGTCCCTGCCCGTGGCAGGGGGTTGGAATGAGATGGGATTTAATGTCCCTTTCAACCCTAAGAACTCCAGGATTCTCTGATTCTCTGAACCTACTTTGCTTTCAGTGTTGCCCTGTCTCTTCTTTCAAGTCCCAGCACCTCCTTTTTTCCCCTCATTTACAAGCCACACATTCAGTTGTGAATATTTCTGGCTTTTTGTGTAAAGGCCCCTCTGTCTGAAACATCTCAGCCTTCCCTTGTCAGGTTCCCAGCATTCAGAGTCACAAAGAAATGCCATGAAGTGGAATCTGAAAATCCACCATAAAAGGTCAGAAATCAAATAACAAACAGAAAGGAAAAACAACCTACCAAACTCATCCTTTTTTCCCAGTTTAACCCATTGCTGTGCAGCCTAAGAGTGTGGCAGTGATGATCTTAGCCTGGCTTGTGCTGGAGACAGTTCTTTGGCCCTTCTTGGCTCCCTTTAGGAACATTTATAAATCTCCTATCCAGCTTGAAAACCCTCACCAAGAAGCAGCTATTACCTCTGAAATCCCTTTTATGGTTTTAAAACTGAATTCTTCGCGGGGTGGGTCATTCCAGTTGCAACACTGGCTGCTATGGGGAAACATGAGATTTCACACAATTTGTTCCAGTCTGTGCTGTTTAAAGGAGCAACTGGGAGAGGGGATTTCTAATGGTTTTACTGGACGGGGGGGAGCAGGCTGTTGAGCATCTGCAACTGCCAAGCACAGTTTCAGGGCAAAATCAGTGCAATCTACTACAAACCTTCCCTGAGCTGGCTGGACTTCACTGTGCCAAGCAGGATTTGGACTAACAATCCTTATTTTGGGAAAATCTGGGTCCCCTAATCACAGCAAGAAATCATTTGGGATTTTTTCATCATCTTCATCTGCCTCAAGCATTCAACTCGCAGCTGTTTTGAGGTGGAGCACTACTTAGCATGTTCAGGAAGAGCTTTAAATGAGGCATAGCCTGATGCTGACCTTTAGCCCAAGGCTAAATCCCGCTCTGGATGCACCACACAGCCCTACAGGAGCTCCCAGGGATGTGCCAGCGACCCAGTTTTCACCAGGGGCAACACCTTCTGGGTGCCCTACACTCACTCACCCCAACATGCTCCGTGAGCTTTAAAAAAGCCAATTATTTTTCTGAAACAAAGGAGGGTTACACCGAGCAGCTGCCAGTTTCCAGGCCTGAGTAACTGGGACAAAGTTTGATCCGTTCCAAAATAGCGTTAATATTTTTAATGACCCATAAGCCCATTTTTAGAACAAAGCAAGGACTTTCTCCTTTCTGCCTTAGCTTCAGGAAAAGCCTGAGCCTCCTCCTGCAGCAGCTGAGAAAACGGAGCAGTGGAATAGTCACCCCATGGACTGATGTCACTGGACAATGCTGCAGTCACTGGATGTAAACACAGCGTTCAGTGCAGCGAGGTTTTGTTATACAAATAGAATAAATAAATTTATTAAGGGAGGCTTTTTTTCCCTCCCTCCCCTCATAAAAAATAGAGGCATTTTGCTCTCCTAATTTCTTACTTGCAATGCCGACCAGTCAGAAAACCCTCTAGGAATAGGTAAATGTCTATGGGATATATATAGGGTATGATTTTGAGCTGTGGAGAAGGTGGCTGATCCCACAGAGATCGAACCTGGATCCATGGATGCTTCCAGATCCTTGCAGAGAACCTAAGGGAGAGTTCATCAACCCAGTGACACATCACATTTCACCGGAGCGGGGCTCAGCAGCACAGGCTGAGGGATGTGCCCAATTGTCTCGCCGGACCCAGGCTGTACTTCCCAAGATGACGTTTCCTCCACTTACACGCGTTTCGGGCATCATTTGCATTCCCTTCTCCAGCTCTGAGGACGCGAGGGGAAAGCACCAGCGCGTGTACGTGTGTGCAATTCCCAACACACACAGGGCTGCCACGTCTGTCACACGCTCTGCGAGACAAAGCTGAGAACGGCAGCGCGTTCCCTGGCAAGTTTTCCCTCCGGTTTACCCAAGGATCTAAGGACCTGCGTTAAGTCACGCTTAAACACGGCACCAACTGAGCTTTGCTCGTTTTCCGTCCCCCCTTCTCTCCCAAAAAGCCCCCCACCCGCTCGGCTGGCTCGGGTCACACGCTCCGTTAGCCCAACGCTTCCTCGAGCTTGTCTCTGAACTGTTAATCACCACCACGGGAAATCCTACACGCATCTACGCAAATTAGGGTGCAATTTGTGTATCTAAACATCACAGCTCGGCTCACCCGCTCTGCCTGACGAGCCAGGGTACCTGGAGCACCGGTGGGTGAGCTCACGTGGAATATGACTCCGGAGGAAATGGCAAAATTACCCTCCCCAGCAGCCTCAAATAACGGCAAAAGGCTGGATAAAACCCGACTTCCTACAGAACAGCGTGCGAGTGGAAGTGGGTGAAGCAACACCAGGAGCCCCTCGCTGGGTGCAGCCCACCTGTGGGACCAGCTCTGGCTCCAGAGGGAAGCAGCAGCTGCTGGAGGATCCAGGAGGCTCCAGAGGGAACCGAAGCCTTGCAGGAAGACGCCTCAGAAATTCGTCCTCCCGTTCACCCCGCTCGGCTCCCTGGCAGTGCTGCTCCCAAATCCCTGGGCCTTGGGGAGGGTCGGGAGGGGATGGCTTTGGGATGGCTTTAAAATGGCCCCTCTCTGGCAGGTGTGACATGACAACAAAGCCCTGCAGCTTCCAGAAATGGGAAAAACCCTCTGGAGGAGCGAGCTGCCTGGGAAGGGCAGTGGCTCTGACCGAGGAAGGTGGGGTGGGAAGGATTCCTGCTCCTGGGATGAGGTGGGATGGGGATGAAGGAAATCCTGCTCCTGGATGAGGTGGGATGGGGTGAGGGGACTCCTGCCTCTGGATGAGGTGGGATGGGGTGAGGGGACTCCTGCCTCTGGATGAGGTGGGGTAGGGATGAAGGAAATCCTGGTCCTGGATAAAGTGGGAAGGGGGTGAGGGGAATCTGTCTCATGGATGAGGAGGGGTGAGAGTGAGTGGGATCTCCGCCCCTGGATGAGGTGGGATGGGGTGAGGGAATCCTGCCCCTGGGGGAGGTGGGGTGCGAGAAAGGGTCCCTCGGGCTCCTGGGTGAGGCGGGGTGGCGGCTGAGGTGCCATCCCTGCGTGGCACCGAGGGGACAGCAGTGCCGGGGCTGCCAGGGCTG
>VWZF01002382.1:510495-545579 GCA_013396755.1 Sclerurus mexicanus
GGCCGCCCCGGCGGACGGGGCGCAGCGCAGCACCCTCCTTTCCTTTCCTTTCCTTTCCCTTCCCTTCCCTCCCTTCCCCTGCCCTCCCTGCCCCGCGGAGCCCCGGGGCCATGGGCCGGTAGGGCCGGGCCCGCCATGGAGCCCGCCAGGCCCGGCGGGGACATCCTGCGCAGGAACCCGCAGCAGGACTACGAGCTGGTGCAGCGCGTCGGCTCCGGCACCTACGGGGACGTGTACAAGGTGAGCGGGGCCGGGGGGAGCCCCGAGGGGCCGGGGGGAGCCCTTGGAGCCGCGGCCGCCCCAGGGCAGGGAGGGCAGAGCCCGGGAGAGAGGTGGGAGCCAGGTGCGCTCGCCACCCCTCGCCCCCCGGGCACGCCGGCAGCCCTTGGGCCCTGCCGGAGCACGGAGCACCCCGGGTGTGCAGGTGAGCACCCCGGGTGTGCAGGTGAGCACCCCCCGGGTATGCAGGTGAGCACCCCCAGGTGTGCAGGTGAGCACCCCCCCGGGTGTTCAGGTGAGCACCCCCCGGGTGTGCAGGTGAGCACCCCCGGATGTTCAGGTGAGCACCCCCGGTGTGCAGGTGAGCACCCCCGGGTGTGCAGGTGAGCACCTCCAGGTGTTCAGGTGAGCACCCCCCGGGTGTGCAGGTGAGCACCCCAGGTGTTCAGGTGAGCACCCCCCGGGTGTGCAGGTGAGCACCCCCAGGTGTTCAGGTGAGCACCCCCGGGTGTGCAGGTGAGCACCCCCCGGTGCCGCCGAGGCGCTCGGGGTGCCCGCTTGGCCGGAGCCGCTTCCACTTAAGGCGGCCGATTAGCAGGGCGCGAGTTTATCCCCGAGGGTAATAATAGCCTGCGAGGGCCGGGGGCAGATTAAAGCTCCTCGGGAGCCGGGGCGCAGTTCCAGCGCGGAGGCAGAGTTAGTGCAGCACACCAGGCAGGGGCGCTTGAAATGGGGCAAGCCAAAGGTGTCCCCAGCCACGACACCGGGGTGGAGAGGGTGGTCTTCAAGGTCCCTTCCAGCCCAACCCAGTCGGGGAGTCCGTGGTTCTGGAACGGTGCAGGAGCGGTGTATCCCTTCCCTGTCCATCAGGGATGCTCCTCACTCATCAGGGGTGTTCCTCACCCATCAAGGATGCTCCTCACACACCGAGGATGTTTTTCACACACCAGGGACGCTCCTCACACACCAGGGATGTTCCTCACACACCAGGGATGCTCCTCACCCATCAGGGATGCTCCTCACACACCAGGGATGCTCCTCACCCATCAGGGATGTTCCTCACACACCAGGGATGCTCCTCACCCATCAGGGATGTTCCTCACACACTAGAGATGCTCCTCACCCATCAGGGATGTTCCTCACACACCAGGGATGCTCCTCACCCATCAGGGATGTTCCTCACACACCAGGGATGCTCCTCACCCATCAGGGATGTACCTCACACACCGGGGATGCTCCGCAGCTTTCAGGCTCGGGCAGCTTTTAAAGAAGGCCTTACGTTTTGCAGCCCGTGCCCGGTGCCAGGCGTGTTCAGGTGCCTGGGGAGGGAGGCTGTGCGATGTTGTCCTTCCCAGGGCCGCTGAGTGTGTTTAAAACAGACCTGCCCCAGCCGAGCGTGCAGGGAAAGGTGTGTCCTGTGCCACATGAAAGGCAGCGGTAATTGCTCCTGCTGGGGAGGGCTCCTCGCTAACCTTCACATGGAAGGCTTAGACACGGATCCTGTTCCCACCAGCCCTTTGAAATGGTTACTTATGACCTCGGGGAGTTATTTTTCAAAGTCTTCGTGGTGCGTCTTTACCTTCCTCTTTCATTTTTCCCCCCTCCCGCGGTGCTGCGCACGGATCAGTCAGCTCCCTTCCTAGGAATTCCAGCACTAAATCCTTTAAAAAGGACATTTCAGCCATCCCAAACCTGGAACTCGGCATACCTTGGGCTGCTTTGTTCGCGTGTGCCTGCGTAGCACAGGGCAGCAGGACAAGAAGGAACCAGGCAGCATGACAAGAAATAACTGGTTGTGTTGCAGGGAAGTATTTTTGTGTCGTCTCTTAGTGGAAAAAGAACTATTCTGCTTCTCATTACCCTGGTAATTAGTGGGGAGCTGTGCTGACATGTCACCCAGCTTCCGGTTCCGGAGCTGGTTTGAATTCATGGCTCTGCTCTGTGCCATGTAAACATATCCCCTTTAAACAAAAAAAAAAGATAAAATCCACAACCCTCTCCCCCCTCCCCGCGTTCTTTGGGTTGTGAAAAATGTGCCTTTTACTCCTGAGACGTTTTCAGATAAGGAATAAACCCAAGCCTTCTCCCAGTGCAGCCTGGCAAGTTTAAAGCCAAGCTTTTGGCAGCCGTTTTAGACGTTGTTATGAGTCTGAAACAAGTATAAAGTTAATGAGTTTAAAGTAGTTTGAGAGGCCACATTTGTTTCTAGGTCATTGGTTTGCTCTTTGTTTTTGTAAAGCCCTGCAACAGGGAGGAACTGTATTGAGGGAATACTGAATCAGATGGCACTGCCTCTGATGACAAATATGCACAGCAAACTTATTTTTTTAAAGTCATTGATGTGATGATAATTTTAAAAGGAAGGTAAACCTTTCCTTCTTGGAAACGTTCTACTTTTATTTCCCTTAGTCCCTGGTAAGTCTCAGTGCAGATGGCACATCTTGTGCTCGCTGAGGGCTGTCAGTGGTGTTTACAAAATGCATTTATGAGTGAATATCCAACTGGTTTTGTGTTGCAGAGCTCGGGGAGCGTTGGCTAGAGAGAGCTCTTAAATTAACGTGGAATTTTCCCCTCGCTTCTTCAAGCGGTTTCTCTGCTCCTTGGCTAATAATGAGTCACCAGTGTCTCCAGCACAGTTGTTTTTGGGATGTCTAAGCGAGGCGGGCTCTGACTGTGGGACATCTGCCTCTTCCCCGGATGCTTTTTGGTGGTGGTGGTTCATGCTTCAAATTCTTCTTGGGGCATTTGGTAGCTTTTAGAGTAACTGGCTCTTTTTTGGGTGGTGAAGGAGGAGGTTAAGCAAATATTTCTCTTCACTGTTAGGTTACAGAAGAATATTTAAGGCTTTTCTGAAATCTTCCTGCCCACTTTGCTTTTCATTACTGCCCTGAAAGCTTAAAACTGAGCTGTGTTTTCTTAGTGTTTGTGGGTTTTATTTCTCTTGTCTGTCACAAGGCACACAATGGTTGATTGTAGGATTGCTGGTAAGTGCTGGATTGTTGGTGTTGTTTTAATATTTATTTTTTCCCCCCCTAAAATGCATTTCAGGCTGGGGGAGAAACCATCTGTAAATAAACTCTTTTCTTGTCTATTCACAGCGTGTTTAAATAGATCCATAAAATAAATAGCAGTCTTGGAAGTCATCTCCATTACAATCCTAATGTGTTAGTTAGCTGTGGTGGGAAAGCTTTTTTTCTTTTTGATAGAAGATATATTAAGCCAATCCTGATCCTTTGGAATAATTTCATCTCTCAAAACATCACATCAAGCTCTCTTAAATCGCTGACTTTGGAAAGAGGTTCTAATAAGGAATATTAGGAACTTAATGGAACTTGATAATATGGTGACAGTAATTCTTTTGTCCCCACTCTCTCTCAAATCTAATCTGGCTTTTCTGTTTGCCCACCTTAGTCAGACGCTTGAAAATCCCAAAGCAGTATTTAAAAATGATGTCATTTTGCTCCCGCATCTGTTTCACGCTGAAAGGGATGTTTTGTGTGTGTGGTTAATGCAGAAACAGCCACTTGACCGGTGTCTTAGAGCAGAGAATCAGCAAAGAGGCTGGAAAGTGTAAATGGAATTTAATCTCCAGCACTGGGAATTGGCTGGTCAGGTCCCATCCCAGGTAAACTCCCACGGGGTGGTTGGATGTTGCCCAGGATGGGTTTTCACACCAGCGTGACCTGTCAGTGAACCCGCAGCTTTTCGGCAGGGCTTTGTGGGCTTAATTGGTGTGAGGCTGCTTTGATAACAAGGTCACATCCTGGGCTGTACCAGCACGTGTTCCTGCCGTCCACAACATTTTCTGGAAGCACCTGGAAGAGCTTAAGGCTGGCCTGTTTTGCTTAGCTTGTGGAGTGGGGTTGCGTCAGAACGTGAAGGTTGAATGTGGCTCTTGGAGTTGGTGTCCTGAAAGGAGCTGGGAAATGAACTGCGTTAGGGGGATAACTCTCTGGAGCTGGTTCTTCCTGAGATTTCCTTCGTGGACTTTTTGTCTGAGTGCCTTTCAATGGCTCCGAAGACGTTTGGTGGAGAGATTTAGGGAAATGTCCAAGGCCAAGTTAGACAGGGCTTGGAGCAACCTGGTCTAGTGGAATGTCAGGGGTTGGAGAGGGATGAGATTTAAGATCCCTTCCACCCCAGACCGCTCACACGACTTGGCTTTTTGTGGTTTTTAATGCCGATGCCCCGAGGAGAGTTGTAACTAATCCTCGATTCTGCAGAAGGGGCACAAAGGGCTGGTTGATGGGCCTGCCTTGTTGAAGGCTCTTGTTTGGCAGCTGAGCTGGAAGCTGAGGGATGTGCTCAGCCCAGCACCGAGAGCAAGGAGCAAACTTGACCTTGGGCAGCAATTCTAAAGCTGCCTTGTTTGGGGCTTTCCAGGCAGGGCTGGGAGCAGCGGCTCTCTTTGAGAGTAAGCACAGGGGATGAGGAATGCACCGAATTCATGGCCTACTAGCAAGAGATGCGCTTTTATTGAATATCATGAACATTTCTTGCCTTCTTGAGTCGCCTGCTCAGTCTCTCTTCTCTTGAGATTATTGTTATTATTATTTTTTAACCTCTTGCATCAGATAGGGGCATTAATGTAGAAGAAGCCTGCACTGGTGTGCCACAGATCACTGCTGCAGGAGGACAGTGAGCAGTGAAATTGGATTGTGGCACGCACAGGCTCTTTTGCTCAAATGCAATTTAAAACAAACAAACAACAAACTCATTTTATTTTGTGCTGTTTTGTTTTTGTTTTTTTTTTAAAGGTTGCCATAAAAATGAGGCTGTGTTCAGTTTGAATCAGGTTTTGGCCCTGCTCGTGTGGTCACTGCCTTATTCTCAGAGCTCGGGAGTGGAATTCCTGGTGCAGCCCAAGGCTGTTAAGAGGCTGTATTTGATATTTAGGAAATAATTCTTAATGTCATTCAGATTTCACAGATGAGTTAAACTGCGTTGCGACTTAAATCAGGGGGTTAAGAATGGAGTATCAAAGCTTTCCTTTGATACCAGAGTAGTCATGGCTGTGACAGCTTTTAGTCACATATTCCCAACTTTGTACAAAGATGTTGTAGCAGCTGCCAAGCAACTGGATTGGCCACCCCTGACTCAGCGCTTCTGTCCCTGGTGGATTTTCATCCCTGCCACATATAAATGACCATAAACCATCTGCCACACTGGGGGATTCCACTCCTCCTCTGCACATCAAAGCCTTCTGGTCAGCAGTGTTTGCTGGTGCCATGCCTGAACTCTGTGTGCTCTTCTTTCCATGAGAGGGGTGTTTGGAATGGCGTGGAACCAGCGCCGTTGAGTTTCTTCTTGTTCCCGTGGAGTTCCTCTTCTGGGAAACGACAGGCTTTTCTTCTAGGATGAAGGCAGTAGGATTGGTATTTTGAGAACTAAGATGCTCAGTGGCTTATTGGCATTCTCTGTGGGGTATTTGGGAGTTGAATGTGAAACCCTTGCTTTTCCATTTGTAATGGTTAGAGTGTTTTTTCTTAGTAAGCATCTGGCCTTTGACGTGGGACGTTTGAAGCTGTTTGACTCTGTTACCTCCTGTCGCTCATGTTTATCAGGAACTGCAGCGAGAGGACAAGAGGTAATGGGTTCAGACTGAAAAAGGGAAAGTTGGGTTAGTTGTTGGGAAGGAATTGCTGGCTGGGAGGGTGGGCAGGCCCTGGCACAGGGTGCCCAGAGAAGCTGTGGCTGCCCCTGGATCCCTGGGAGTGTCCAAGGCCAGGCTGGATGGTGCTTGGAGCACCCTGGGCTGGTGGAAGGCTGTTTCTCCCTGTCTCTTACTTTGAAGAGCAGGTAGTCTCCAAAATCTTAAAAATAAGATCTGGTTTCTTTTCAACACGAGATATCTACTCAGAGGAAGTGAATAGTGCAGTTCATGCATGCCCTTTGAAACACACACCACCACCCCCCAAGAGCAGGGGAGATCTCCAGGAAGGAAGAACAGACCGAAGGTCAGAACATTTGCACACCAGGATCTGCTCCATCTCTGTCTCCAGAAGATGCAGGGGTCACTTTCGTTGCCAGCAGGCTTGGATAACTTTGAAAGCATCCAGGATTTATGGGATGAGGTGCCTGAGCGAGTCCCAGTTCTGTCAGCAGAGGAGCGTGGTAGAAGCACAGGGATCATCCCTGTCAGAGGGAGCAGCTCTTCCTGTCAGCAAGGCCGCGACGGGGTTTGGCAGCGTGTTCCGCTGACACCGGCAACTGTCCGGCCACGCTCCAGCTGGAAAAACAACCTCCCGTGCCACCTTCAGTCCTGGCTGGCACCTGGCATACAGCTGGGAATGGAGAGGAGGGGCAGCATGGACCCAGGGTGGTTCCAGTTCACAGCTGTGCCAAAGGCTGAATCTCCCTGAAGCTGCTGTTCAGCTCGAGGCAGCCTTGGGCTGATGGCTTGAGATCGGGCAAGGACGTGGAGTGACAGGACGAGGGGAAATGGCTTCACACTGACAGGGTTAGGTGGGATATTGGAAAGAAATCCTTCCCTGGGAGGGTGGGCAGGCCCTGGCACAGGGTGCCCAGAGAAACTGTGGCTGCCCCTGGATCCCTGGGAGTGTCCAAGGCCAGGTTGGACAGGGCTTGGAGCCAGCTGGGCTGGTGGAAGGTGTCCCTGCCCATGGCAGGGGGTGGGATGCGATGGGCTTTAATGTCCCTTCCCACCCAAACCAGTCTGGGATCCTGTGACCTTCCCACACTTTGCCATTTGAGTTAGAATTTTGGATTTTAAATTTTTTAAACAAGTTAGAATAGTTCTTTCCCAGTTTCTGAAGGATCTCTACAATAATAACAGCAAGGCTTGGTGGTTGCACAAATCCTTTGATTTGTGGATTATGGCAGTTCTGAGGTCCCTGAGAGCATTTGGGATGTCCCATAAAAAGCTGCATGCACAGGCTGGATAAACTCTTCCTTCCTCCATGGTTTGGATCCAAATTTCTGAGTTTGGTACAGAGAGGTTTGTGTTCTGCTCTTCAGCTTTCTACATTCCTTCACCCAAGTGTTAGAGGAATTTATTTCATCCAGCACAGTGGATGGTGTTTGCAAGAGCTAAAATTTACCCTCTTTCATGCTGGATGGGAAACACTGCTGAGAAGCTGCAGCTTGCCCGTGTCTCTGGAGCTCTTTGGTGAGAAGAGCACATGGGAAGGTGAGCAAAGGAATTGTTTCCAGGCTTCTCCTTCTTTTGGGGTTGGAGCTCAGGGCTCAGTCTGCTTTGGGGGTGGTGTTTCCATCCTGCCCCTGTCAAAGCCCAAGGCAAGGGAGTCAAGGGGGGACTTGCCTGTATAGAATCATAGAATGGTTGGGGTTGGAAAGGACCTTCAAGCCCATCCCATCCCACCTGTGCCATGGGCAGGGACACCTCCCACCAGCCCAGGGTGCTCCAAGACCCGTCCAACCTGGCCTTGGACACTCCCAGGGATCCAGGGGCAACCACAGCTTCTCTGGGCAGAACATTGGGAGGGTGGAGGAGCTTTAGGGAAAGGTTCAGCATCTTATCTCTGAGTCAGGGATCGGGACACAGGACGGCACATTCCTCTCTGCTGTGTCAAGAGTCAGTTGAGTTATGGCTCTGGTGGGTGGACATCACAGACCTCTCAAAACTGCTCACTTTTGGGAGTGATTAACAACAGTAAGATACAGTTTGAGCAGACACTGGTCTGTCCATTGGGAATAGGCAGGAAAAAATCTGAGGTTTTGTGCAACAGAGGGAGAAATAGAAGACCTGAGGCTTTTGCTGCAAAGCCTTTGCCTCTTCCAGCATTTTTCCCTAGTCTTGTGTCCTGTGTGTTCCTGACTTCTCTGCTTCTGAAGGTGGTGAAAAGATTATCCAAATGCAGTCAGGGCTGCCCTCAGAGCATCCCAGTCCTGGGGGCCAGAGCTGCTTCATTGACTGCTCCCTCAAAGTGGCATCTTTAATGCCAGCTTTGGTATCTTGGCGTGTCAGAATCACTCTCCTCCCAAGTCTATTTTTGTGTCTTCTGCATGAATGTAGTGTCTAGGAGGTTCGTGTTTTCATAGAGATGAGGAAGATTTGGCTGGAGAAAGAATGACTGAAAGAAGCTGAATGAACAATCTTTTCAGCTGAGTGTGAAAAGCTGCATTTGGAACCTGTTGAAATGTGGATTTTGAGACATCCCAGAAAGGCAGGTGCTGTTGCTCCTTGTAGCGAGAGGGACATTGTTGTCTGTTGATAAGAAATCATTCCTGAGAGGATTTTTTGAGTAGCTTTGTCCTTTGCAGCTTTAAAGGCATCATTTCTTCTCACATTTCATGGGATGGTCAAGCCCAAAAAGCTGTATTTGTTCTATTCCCAGCTGTGTGGATGATTCTGTGCTGGTCACTGCTATTGAACAATACAGAATTGTGCTGTGTTTGCCTTAACTCGCTGTTTAATGTACACCCATGCAGGATCAGAGCTGAATTATTACCATTAGACTCCCAAAGGTGTTTGGGAGGTTTACTCATTAATCCCAAGGGAAGATAAGTGGGAAAGTCTTGCACAGGCACAGAGACGTGTATAAAGAATAAAGGTAGGGCTTTTGTACACATCTTTTATAGATGTCTTTTGTCTTGGTGAAACTGAAGCAGTTAAAATGTGACAGGAAGCATTGCCTGGTGAGTGCTCCTTGCTCGCCAGTGATGAACAGCTTCAGGTGTTTTTGTTTTATTTATGAGGGGCTGGAAAAAGCAGCAGCAGCTGAAATTTTGGAGCATTTGATGTGCACTGAGGAGAGTATTTGGTGTATTCCTTGCAGGTATTCTCGGCCCAGACAGTCCCCAGGATAAGCAGTTTCTCCTAGAACCCTTTTGCTTTGTCAGATGTGTCTGAGATGACATTCCAGGCACTGTTTGAGCTCCGCTCCTTGGTTAATTTTGAGGAGGCAGGACTGACTTTGGGATTAACACGGCGCCTTTCAAACAGTTCCCGTCCAGAGTCTGTTTTTAAGTTTGGCTCGGAGTATCCAGCGGGACAGAGGGATTTCTGAGTTGGGGAGGGAGCTCTTGAGAAGGTTTTATGATCTGCCATCCCTTCAGCATCCACCCACCCGCCTGCTCGGAGCACGGGAACATCAGTTCTCCCCTCGTTCCGTGGGTGTTGAGGTTTGTGTGAATCCTGCCGTGGGAAGTCTGGAGTGGGGACCGGCCGTGCTGGCTGGAGGCAGCTGCTGCAGGGATGGAGGAGGAGGACACAGGCAGGCTGTGGCTTGGCTCCAGCAAGGCATGATGTGCAATTCCCCAGCCCTGGGAGTGTCCCAGGCCAGGTTGGACGGGACTGGGAGCACCCTGGGCTGGTGGAAGGTGTCCCTGCCCACGGCAGGGGTGGGATGGGATGGGCTTTGAGGTCCCTTCCAACCCAAAGCGTTGCACGATTCCCTGAGTAACCTCCCCTGTGTGCTTTGTTGAGCTTCCCAGAGGGGGTGGTTTTGGGAACAGGGAAGCAGCCAGGCTGTGCAGAGCCCCTGCCACGGTTTCCTCTGGCTTTCCCAAGCACATTCCTCGGCTGGGGAAGGCTGGGGCATGGAAAATGCAGCTGCTGCAGGGATGGGGTTGCGTTTGTGGACAGGGATCTGTGGGCTTGTCCAGCCCCAGTGTCAGGCTGAGCAGCTTCCTGGGATGGAGGGACACGCCTTCAAAATTCCAAAGGCGAGTTTAAAAGCATTTAGGACCAAATAGGAACGAGACAAGATGAAAAGTGCTCCCGAGTATATTAAAATTTAAAAATATTCCTATGAGGTGCCAGTTAAATCATCAGTTAATTTACTGTGGTGCTCTAATTGCGGAGTGATGCTCCTTGCTGGAGCAGCGTGGTTTTGGTTCGTGTTTCGAGGCAAGCTGAGCCAGTGAAGTGAGGAAGTCACTGGCCAAGGGCTTGAAATCAGGTGACTGACGTGAAACTGGGGCTCGAGAGCTGCAGGCTGAACTGCAGGAAAGGATCCTGTTTTAAGGGGCATCAGAAAAAGTCTCGCTTTCAAGTGGCATCATTTAAATCAGTCAAAATTTAAAAAGGAAGACGAAAAATCCGACAGTTTCTCTCCTTCCTTCTGGCTCAGAAGAAGGCGTGAGAGGGTAAGGAGCTGAAAATCATCTGTGCTGAAATGGCAGCAGATTTCCTCTTTATTTAATCAGCACAAGTGCAACCCATATTTTATCTTTAACCTTTCTCATGTACTGGCACATTCAGAACTCGTGTTTTTCCCTCATTAAAAACCTAGCCGAAATGTCATTCCTGTTTATTCCAGCAGAATCCCGGGCTGGGGTTTTGACTTTCATCACCTGGAAAATGCAGATTGTAAAGAAGTGTGGGGTTTTATTCTAGTAGTGTCAGAAAGGAGCATCATCTCTTGCCCCTCTCCCACCCCAAGAAGGTGACAATTGATCCAGGACAGATGCAAAGCAAAGTTTAATTGTAGAACAGAAAAAGGTTCTCCCAGCTCCTATTTTTAATTAGTTTTCCTTTAACGTCTCTGATTACACTTTTTTTTTTCATCCATTCTTTCAGTTCTGGGGGCTGTTTCATTTAACAATAACAACAACAAGGAGCAAACCCACCCAACCTTATTTTCCTTATCAAGACAACTTTAGGGCTTGTTCCTTTTAGTTCCGTAGCTGGGAGTTCTCCTCTGGGGAACTGGAATTTTAAAGGGGTGATCACTGGACAGCTTTGTTGGAGGTTGATTTTGCTGCTGAAATGTCCATTTGTCACCTGCACCTCTCTGGAGTCTGTCAGTGAAACTGGGAGAAGGCAAAGGAGTCACACGGATTTGTGCCATGGATTTGTGCCATGGCTTTGGGGGCTCGGTGTGAGTTGCAGTCTCCGTTCCTTCCCTCTCCAGTGCCAGTGGTGGTGCCTCGGTTCTGCCTTTCTCAAGAGACACATTTATGGTGTGTTATCTAAGGGTTACAGAGCAGCTGAAAACTTCCTTTGGTAAAGATGTAAATGATGGTCTTAAATTCTTCAGTTTTTCGTTTTAAAAAAAACCCAAATCAATCCGTTGCCTTTTGCTTCAGAAACTTGTTTCCTCCCTGCCTGGAAAGCCAGATTATTTCATTTTGTCAGTGGAAAGAACGGACACAGAAAGTTTCTTTCCAATATTTTTGTTGTCACATCTCTTCGTTCTTTCATCTCTGAAGAATAAATAAATTCCCCTGCAGCTGATAAAATACATGATCTTTTAATGTTACTTGAATTTGTTTTCCATAATACATTTTTTCCTGTGCCATGGTCTATGCATTTCATACAATAAAATTGTTTTATACTTATTTTCCCCTATCTTCTGGTGAATAAACCTTTTCAAAATCATCTTGGTTTGTAGTTTAATGTATTTGAAGGTATATTTTCTTTTTTTTTTCTGTTTTCTTTTCCCTGTTTTATACCCTGGCCAGTGAAGCTGTTGGGCATCTGCTCAGATTTATCAACCACTTCATGGACCTGCTTTGATTTTCAGGATCTTACGTTCAAAAATGTGTATTATACCCCAGGAAAATAACCTATTTCCAGTAGCTTTTCAAACCCATCTAATGCACAGAGTTGTAACTTGAAAAGGTTCCTTTCTGGGTTGGTTTTTGCTCCAGCTGAGTCAAAATTTGGGCTTTTTTAGATGTTTTTTCCCCTCATGTGGTATTTGTTTGTATCTTTTGTGCTGCGTTAGTTGCTAAATAGAACTTCTGTGGTCAGGGTCTGTTTCTAGCTTGAGCTTTTCAGTTCTAAAAGAAGGATGCCAAATATTTTTCAAAGGACTATCTGCCAAGAAAATTTCATAGGAGAGTAACCAACCTCTGCTTGGAAGCAGAGAGCTTTTGTTCCTTTTTCCCCCCTAAATAAATGTTAAGCTGAGCGCTGCTCTTTGCTTTATTGTCATTATCCTCATTGCCATAGGTCTTTGTCTTAATAATTATTGCTGGGGATGAGAATGAAGTGTTTTAGTGACTGCTGAGACCTGCAAAGCCACTTTGCTTTGACAGCCCCTTGGTCTGGTTTGCTGGAGAATAAAAGGAGTCGGCCTAATATCGTTAATGAGCTGTTAATCCCTTATTGCTTGAGTTAATTGGCCTTGAGTAAGACACTGTTTGAAGTGTGTGAGTGAAAGGGAAGGTCCCCTCCTCCCAGTTTTCCCTGCAAGAGATAAACTATCGAAGTTTCACCACCTGCCAGTAAAAGTGAATTCATTTAAGCCTTGTTTGCATTATAGCCGTGGTCAGGAGTGCCAGTCAGGGATCTGGGATTCGGGGTTTAACGTGGAATTTATTCAAATCCTGGTGCTCCTGTGTATTCTGTTCCTTCAGTGAAGGAAGCTGGAAGTGCTGCAGATGTGGAAACAGGGAGTGACAGCTGGGAATTTTGCCTCCTCCCGTGTGTTCTGGAGGTCGAGGAGTGGCATGGTCCCTCTGGAAAGCACCCACAAAGTCAATATTTGTCCTCCTGCGAGATGCAGCTGGGAAATCCAAAGGGATGGCTCTCATGTAAAGCCGCTGCAGGATAAACCAGGAACTAAAATCAGTGTGGAAATTGATTTTTGGAAATCTATTTTAGATCCCAGATGTTTTACAAACCCAAAAAGTGGCGATGCTGATGTTTGTAAGAGATGACTCTGTTTTGGCGCCTTGGATCTACAAAGGCTCTGTAGTTTCTGAAAGCCTCTGTGCCCTCTGCTATAAAGGAGCCTGGTACTGCTCTCCCTCTCCGAAAAAATCCAGCTGGAAGGTGGTGGGGTGGACAATTGCCTCGGGATCTTCCTGCTTCCTAAGAGAGAAAGAGCCCTGCAAGTCAGAAATGGTGTTTAGGTACCTTTTTCCAGCAGCAAAGACTCGCCAGGCATCTGATTCATCCCTGAGCTGTCCTGGCACACCTCGGGAGGGGAACAGGGAAAGGCTGCGAGGATTGGGATTGCTCAGCCTGGAGAAGAGGAGGATTCAGGGTGACCTGATTGTGGCCTTCCAGCGCCTGATGGAGCTACAGGAAGGATGGAGAGAGGCTTTGGACAAGGGCCTGGAGGGACAGGACAAGGGGGAATGGCTTTAAGCTGGAAAAGGGGAGATTTAGGATGGGATATTGGGAAGGGATTGCTGGCTGGGAGGGAGGGCAGGCCCTGGCACAGGGTGCCCAGAGAAGCTGTGGCTGCCCCTGGATCCCTGGCAGTGTCCAAGGCCAGGTTGGACGGGGCTTGGAGCACCCTGGGCTGGTGGAAGGTGTCCCTGCCCATGGCAGGAGGTGGAGTGGGATGAGTTTTAAGGCCCCTTCCCACCCAAACCTCTGTGGGTTTGTGTGACAGGTCTGGCACAAACCTCAGCCTGTCCAGTAAGATTGGCATTGACATTCGCCAGAGTTCTCCCATTTTTTCCCCTTTTTTTAAGCTATCCCCTTTTGCCCCTCCTCCTACATTTTTAATCCATCCACAGACCTTCATGTGTGAAGGAGAGGAATGTGTTCAACATCTGTGACAGAGCTGCTCCCAGCACTGAGATTCCTGGGATGGGGCTATGGGAATTCTGGCTTGGTCTTGCTTATTTGTCTTGCATAAAACAGGGGGGTAAAACCCCAAACCTAGAACTGCCCCTGTATGGGGTTGGCCTCATGCAGGAGGTGGGATCCATGGATTCTCTGCCATTCCCAGTGGTCTTCTGAGAGTGCTTTTGGGACGTGGTGCTGGGAGAGGAACCAGCACGCTCCCTACTCATTCCCAAACTGGGAAGCAGTAATGGGAGCTGCTGTTTTGGGCTGGAGCACTGGCAGAGGAGCTCTGCACTCACGCTGGGACACGGGCAGGTGATTCCCCCACCTGACACCGAGGTTTGGCCCTGGCCTCTCTGCTTGGCTTAACCTTTACCTGTGAGTTTTCATGGAAGTTTTTTTTCCCCCCAGCTTTCAGGGAATTGGGTTTCTTTCGGTTTCTTTCCTAAGGTACAGGACAGCAAAAGGCTGCGGGGTCTTCTTGTGAAGAATGGCAATTTTAGGCTCCCACAGCAGGATTTAACTCTTGTTGCTGTTAATTTGGGGTTTCTGAGTAATTTTCTGGCTACATATTGACTTTTTTATGAATCCCCAGCTCTGGGGTGTTAAACCCAGCTGGTAAGGAGATGGTGTTTGAGAGGAACCAGCGTCTCAGTCACTGAGAGCTGAGTTTTAGCTGCCTGGCAGTTTCCTAGCTCTATTTACAAATCAGTTTTAAAACTGACTGGCTGATTTATGCAAATCATAATTGTATCATTAACGAGGATGAACTCTAGGAATGCTTTTTTGAACTTCTGCATTAGGATATAAGTCAAATTCTATTAAGGTCCGGCAGGTCACCCTGCACTGAGATAGAATTCCCCTCTCCCATCACTTGTCCCTTGCTTGAGGGATAAATGTTAAACTGCTCGGCTCAGAAACCAAACCCACTCTGGCAGTTCCAGTCACATTTCTTCATTTTGCCTCTTGTGGTTTTTGTGGGTGTTTATTTCTTTCTTTGCAAAAAAACACCCAAGCAAATTATGAACCCCCCCCCAAAATTTGCGTTGGAGGCCCCCCGAGGTCGTGCTGGCCTTCGTGGCAGGTCTCTGTGGAGGCTGCAGGAGACCTCAGGACCCCAGAGCTGGTCTGGAGGGTTTGTCTGTGTGGTCTGGGAACAGCAGTGAGGAGTAGAGGTCTTCATCCTGAGAAATCCTGGGATTGGGAGTGGTTTGGCTTGGAAGGGACCTGAAAGATCATCTCGTCCCACCCCCAATGAAATTTCTTTCACAGAAGTGTCTCAGCCCTGTGTGAGCACTTTCAGCAGAAGATAAGAAGTGAAGTGGGTTGTGCAAGAACGTGGCGTGTTCGTGGGAACCTTTGTGTTGCGTGGGAGAGGGATATTACACCCCCGAGAGGAACCCAAATCCTCCTGCGGGAAAGCTCGCGGCTGAAGCGTTGTGGAAGGGTCTGGTGGTTGTGCCAAGCTGTGCCAGCTGCTCCCTGAAGTTTTACTCCACAGACGGGCTGGTTTTGGTGGCATCTTCAAGATCCCATCTGCTGTTCCAAGGCCTCTGTGCCCTGGTCTTCCTATGCAGTGGTCTTGCTTTGTTCAGGTGTCTTGTGCCAGGTGTCTTTTTTTATTCCCCTAATGCCTGTACGATTTTGGATTCTCATTTTTAATCCCCAAGGCAATACCTGCTGCCTGTAAGAAAGGACTGTGTGTCCATGGGTTTCAGGCAGCCCAGGCGAGAGACGTCTTTTGGGTCGCTCCAGTTGGCCGAGAGCTCTAAACAGTGCGAGGTGTGAACTTGGAGATGCAGGTGTGTGAATTTGGGGCTCTGGCTGATGCTGCCGTGGGACACAAAACCAAAAACGTGGCACGAGGAGACTTTCCAAACCACACCGAGCAGGTTAAGGGATCTCAAATGTAAGAGGGCAGAAACTAGACAGCATCTGAGAAGCTGCTGTGCCAGTGGCAGGGCAGGAGGTCAGGTGCCCTTTGGAGGGACATTCACAGGCAGCGCTGGGGACCAGCACGAGGTCGTGGTCACTGGTGAGTGACGCTTGGCAAGGGATGAATTGGACGGGGAGGGCTGGGAGGGCTGCAATTAGGGCTCCGTTAAGTGGAGACATGTTCCAGCAAACGGCTCTTCTGGTGGCTTGGGCTGCTGATCCGAGGCTGGAGATGAGACAATGACGGTGGGAGGGGAGGGGGTTTCACCGTGGACATTGGAAATACTAATTTGGGGGCTGCCAGAGGGATATTGCTGCCTGAACGTTCCCCTTCTCTCCCTGGGTGGTTAGTGGCTGGAAAAGGATGCTGAGCACGTAAACTTGCATTCACACGGCCAAGGGTCTCCAGTTTTTGTGCGTCTCACGTGGCTCAGTGCTGCGGACCCCCCTGGGGTGGAATTGTTTGGCTTGCACTCAGGAAAACAAGTAAAACACAAGTGCAGAGTGCACAACTGGTTGTGAAACCAGTTTTCTGTGTTATTTCTGGTCGCTGGCTACAGAAAGTGTCCTGCCCAGAACGTGTTTTCTCACGTGTGGTGGTGGGGTGGGAGTGTCACCTGGGGTTCCACTGTCCCACAGCAGCTTTTTGGGAAGAGGGTGAAGTCTCGGTGGGAAAACCCGATGATTTTTTTGTGTGTAACATTATAAAACTCTCCCGACTCCCCAGAGCAGTCCCGGTAATAGCGCTGTGACATCGGCGGTGTGCGATGTGCTCGGTCACTCCAGCAGTGCAAGGGGATATCCAAAAAGAGGAGGAGTAGCTGGGTTTGGTTTGGTTTTGAACACAGGCTCCATGTGATGTTCTGCAGTGTTGGTGTTCAGCTGCTAAAATATTCTGGAAGAGCTGTGCTCAGTGGGATGCTGTCACTCCTCCTCAGCAGGCTGTGGGACGGCTGAAGAAGAGGTGACCGAAAGGCTCCTCTCTCAGGAAATATCCTCTGTAAATGACACTGAGCAGAATAAATTTGGCTGCGGTTCATCTCATTCAAATACATCCTTGTTCTGGTCCTTTTCTTGTGCAGGTCACATTGAGCTTTGGAATCCTTGGGCCAAAATGCTGTTGTTTTAGTTTTCCTTCGGACTAACGTGGAACAGGGGTTTCAATTTGGAGTCCCGTTAAATAAAATTAAGATCGGTGCTAATAAATAGCAACAGCTCTGTCTTCCTCTTGGGGAAAGCCTTACAGAAATATCCTGGGAATCTGGGCTCCACTGTGTCACACAGGAACTGATGGAGGTGTGGATTTGGTCTTTTAGCCTTTACTGTCAAAATAAGTCCGTAGGAGACTTCCTCACATAGTGAAGGAATCCAGGGCAGAACAATTGAAAACAGGTTTTATCTTCCGTTAGGCTGAAATGTTGGAAATACCGGGAGGCATCATCGAGGCTCGTTGTATTTATGTCACCTTTCTGGGATAAATGCACACAAATGTTGATTTTCCACGTCAGTGATGGCTCAGGGGCTCTGGATCACCTGGGGCGCAGTAACAGCTCCTCTGGTTGGTGTCAGCTGATTTCAAATTGACACTTGAAATGCTGAGGAGATTTCAGGGGATGAGCAACAGGCAGATATTTTGCTGCTGGGCTTGAAAACTCTAACTAGGAGGAGTAGAACTGTAATTCCGTAGCCTGACTGCGGTGAAAGGTGTACCAGTGAGAAATACTGACAGATCATGGACTCTTCACAGGGACTTCTGTCAAACATAATTTGTAGGCAAGATTGCAGGTTTGATTCACAAAGCCAGCAGTGCTGATGTGGTGCCTTCCTGTCTGTGCCTTCCTCGATAGCCACACAATTCTTTCGGAATAAAACAGAACTGCAGACTCATCACCGCTGGGAAACGAGTGGAAGGTTGTTTGACTAACACGTCCCAGAACGATCTGAGGGCTCCTGAGCTGGCACTTCTCCTCTCTGGGTGTGTCCCACGGAGAACCAGTTTTTAGCCCTCGCCTTCTTACACGTTTAATGATGTGCCAGAGCCCAGCCATGCGTTATTGATGGGTGCTCTGCTGCCCGGTGGGAAGGGGCACAGGGGGAGCTGTGTGTGCCAGGGTGAAGTTCTGCCATCCAGGGGAGGCAACAAGAGCCATCAGCCGCGTTCGCAGGCAGGTGACTCTCCCGGGGAGCATTTTGGATGATTTGCTGCACGCTCACCGCTGTCTAGATGCAACATCTGGTACCACTCCGTGTCTGGGAGCATCCAAACATGGATTTTGAGGATCAGGGAGTACTCAGTGTGTTTGCCTTCGGTTCTGACGCGACAGGAGTTAGTGATCACGTGTGGTCTCGGTGTCCACTCAAGGATGTGTCTGGTTGGGAAATGAAAACTGTAGGACCAGAAAACTGGTCTTGGGGGGAGTGTCTCGGGTAACTTGATGTGTTTAGTTCATAAATACCAACCCAGTGTGGAGCTTTGTGTTGCAGCAGCAAAGTCATGTGGTTCAACCCCAAAATAGTCCATGTCCAAGCTATGGCTTATGTGCCAAAGCTTAATGGTGATACAGGACACAGTGGAGCTCTGTGGTGAGAGCTGAGAGCCAGGAACTGCAGTGATCTCCAGCCTGGGCCTTCGTGTCCCAGCCAGGCAGACCTTTGGCAGACTCCATCCATTCCTTCAGGCTTCAGCAGTTGCTGCTTCCGTGGAGAAGGGATATTTGTAAGGAATATCAGGGGGTTTGTGCTTCAGAAGTGAAGCTGAGTTTTTGGAAATCGCGCAGTTCTCTTTGACCAGCTTAGCTCCTCGTGGATAGAACCGGACAGTGGAGGATCCCTGGCTTCACCGAGGTAGAGTGTGTGTTCCTGATGGGAACATCCAAGTTTCCCAACAGGATCATGAGGTGTAACAGGGCCAGAGAGGTCCTAGTCCTGTGTCCGTGCTGGGATGTATTCTGCTGGATGCTGAAGGACACCGGTGATTCTGCTGTGGTAGGAAGGTGCTTTAAGTGGTGAACATTTCCTTTGTGGTTTGCAGATGACAATCTGCTTCAGTGATTTGGTCTTCAGATGTTTGGTTCCACTGTACAGTTGTTCGGGGTCTCTTTGACCTCAAGGTGAGTCATATTTGTGTCCTTGGTCTGCGTTTGACACCCACCTCATGCCTTAGCACTGCAGGGCTTTGAGAGGCTGTGATCATTGGTGGCGTGTTTTTTTGGTTTGGTTTGGTTGTGGGTTTTTTCCTGGCTGGAAAGCCTTTCCCCATCTGGAAGCTTGGTAAGTTTTGATAAAGCTGAGGGGTTCGTCCTTCAGGTTCTTGCTTTCCTGTTGCTGAGACTTGTCCGTGCACTGCAGGAGAGTGTTTTGCCCTGTAATGTTTCCCTTCACAGGGGCAGGTTTTCTTTGCGTCCTCATCTTAAGCAGCTGCCCAAATTGGTTTCACCCAATTTCCCCTCTGTTTTCTAGAATCCACCCCTTCACCAGTTCAGAAGACTCGTCATGTTTGTTGCAGTAAGAATGAACCAGTGGGGCTGAGATTCCTGTAACTTTTGGATGATCAGGAACAGGGAATGCCACAGTGCCCAATTCAATCAGGCTGTGTGTCCACAGTCAGGGAGCTGAGCTCTGGTGATGGTGCCTGAGGGATTTAGACTGTATAATTATGGCTGAAAGTGTTAATGAAATCCCCTCTTAAAACTGTTTGAGTCTGAGTAACATCTTTGTCCAGTGCTGGATTCTCCGTGTGGGTTTTGGTGCCCACCCAGAGAGGACAGTTCTGTAAAGGCTTCACTGGAGCTCCCTGTCCCATCTCCTCCTTCCCGAGGCTCGTGGGGACCGAGGGCTGCTGGAAGGAGTTGGTTTTCAGGATTGAGTTGCTGGCTCTTGGCAGCTGCACCTGCAGTGCCTCCCCCTGCCCCTCTCGGTTCCACTTCCAGAGCACCCTGAGGTTCAGCACCACGGGCTGGGTGCTTGAGCTCCGTGTGCTCCGTGCTCTGACAGCCCGTGGTGCTGTCCCAGGGCAGAAACTTCTGTAAAAGTGGTGTTTGAAGGGCATGGACTCTCGTTTTCGGGGTCAGGTTGGACATCAGGAGGAATTTCTTCACAAAAGGGGTGATCGGACATTGGAAGGGGCTGCCCGGGGAGGTTTGGAGTGCCCAGCCCTGGAGGTGCCCAAGGAACAACTGGATGTGGCACTCAGAGCTCTGGGCCGGGGGACGAAGATGATCTTGGAGGTGTTTTCCAACCTCAGGGATTCTGTGATTTGCTGGTAGGTGTTTTAAAGTCTCAAAAAGAACTGCCAGGAACATTTCACAATTCCACCCAGGGTGCTGCTGTGCTGATTCCCAACCCAGATGATCCTCACCCGGGTCACTCTCAGCTTGGCATCGTGTTTGTAACACACAACGTGGTAGTTTATCTTTGCAAGACTCTCTGAGGTGCCTTTGCAGTATAATTTGATTAAATATGTCTTAACTCTCTTGTTCCAGGCTAGAAATCTTCATACGGGAGAACTGGCTGCTGTAAAAATAATCAAGTTAGAGCCTGGTAAGTTTTACATTCTTTCCTGTGTTTTTGAATTGCATTTTTGTTTTTTTCCCATGTGTTTATTTTCACCCACTGTGAAGTTGTGGACAAAAGAAGCGTCTGGGTATTTTTTTGTGTAGTTTCAGTGGTTAGATGACAGGAAGCACTACAGGATGTACCATTGCTTTTGGCTGTGTCCTGCTCACTGTTTCCTTGTTTGCTCTTATCTCCCTTATCAATTGTTGCACGAAAAGATGTCGCGGTTACAACACGTTGTTGGTACAAAGAGAAAATTACGGGCAGATGGTAAATTGTGAGCTCTGAGACAGTGGGGAGCCTGTACGGTGTGGGCATTGAGAGGGGGAAGGGATCGGGCAGTGATGGGAATTCCCACCAAAGATCCACTGGGAAAAACAGAGCCCTGTGCTTTTTAATGTGCCATCGTTTCTCCAGCCTGTGCTGAGGGAGGAGAGCGGCTCCATTTCCCCCTGGATTTTCTGCCACTCCACATAAAAGCAGGAGATGCAGGAGAAGCTCACTTGCTGCCCAGGAGATTTGCTCAGCTGACACCTCATCTGAGTCCTGCATAGAGAGTCCTGAGTGGAAATGGTACAACCCCACAATGGTTTGGGTTGGAAGAGACCTTAAAGATCATCTTGTTCTAACCCCCTGCCATGGGCAGGGACACCTCCCACCAGTCCAGGGTCCTCCAAGGCCCGTCCAGCCTGGCCTTGGGCACTTCCAGGGATCCAGGGGCAGCCACAGCTTCTCTGGGCACCCTGTGCCAGGGCCTGCCCCCCCTCCCAGCCAGCAATTCCTTCCCAATATCCCACCCATCCCTGCCCTCTGGCAGTGGGAAGCCATTCCCTGTGTCCTGTCCCTCCATCCCTTGTCCCCAGTCCCTCTCCAGCTCTCCTGGAGCCCCTTTAGGCTCTGCCAGGGGCTCTCAGGTGTCCCTGGAGCCTTCTCTTCTCCAGGTGAGCCCCCCCAGCTCTCCCAGCCTGGCTCCAGAGCAGAGGAAATGAGGAAAGGAGCTTTTTTATGTCCTCAATCATAACTCAGTCCCACCTGAGCACCTTGTATTTGTACAAAGCAATGAACTCTCATTCCTTCATTGCTGGGATACCTTTCCAATCCCTGCTCAGCATAGTTCTCTTCCATGTGTCCTTGCCTTGTTGTGTCTCTGTGGCTGTGCTTTGCCTGCCCTGCTGTGGCTGTTCAGGTCCTGCCCTCTGGGACAGGGGAGAAGGAGGCTCCTCCTGGGAGTGTCACCTTGCCCAGAGCTCAGGGTCTGACATCTGGAGCCTACAAAAAAGCAATTGAAGGACAATTAAGAAAGTAATAGGGTAAATGGAGACACAGTGAGATAATGTAGGAATAAATGTGGACTCTTCAGGCAGGAAAAATGGAGGGGAATCTGGAAAGACACGTGGCTGTTCAGTTCTGGGCCTTCAGGAAGGACATTGAGGGGCTGGAGCGTGTCCAGGGAGGGGAACGGAGCTGGGAAGGGGCTGAGGGAGCTGGGGGGACTCAGCCAGGAGAAAAGGAGGACAGGGGGAGTCCCCATCTTATGTGATTAGAAAATGTATGGGATGCTCTATATCTATATCTTGCTTACAATGAGGACCAGCAGTTGGGTCTCCCTCCTCCCAGGGTCCTGCTTTCCCTTCTGCCCTGTATTTTTTTAACAGTCGAAAGTTCCTGAAGTCCGAACATCTTTTTTAGATGAGAAAATCGGAAGTACTGCAGTGAGCAAATGAAAGGAAAGGCTCAGCTTGATTCTTTAGCTCTTATTTCCCTTATCAGTGGAGGCAAACAAGCAAAGAGCAGCCAGGTCACGCATGTGGTGCCCCTGCTTTTGTTGCCACTCTCATCTTCGAGAGTCAACAAGGTCCCCTTCCCCTTCACACCCACCTTCAAGCTCACGACCCAGTCCATGTGTCAGTGGCTCCGTCCCTTTTACATAAATATCTTGAATTTCTGAACACCTGCCGACACCAGAATTATTCAGATGATCAGGAGAGCTGTGGCCAGCGGCCAAAACCCACCAGCATGGTCTCCACAAGCCACTTGAACCCCTCCAGTGGCCCTTTCCACGTTTGATGTCCTGAGGTGGTGCCTCTGGAGCAGAACGCCGTGCAGCCCTGGGATGATTTGGTGCCACGCGCGGTGTTTTCCTCTTGTTTCCTCCTGATTACTTTCAGGATCTGAAAGGGAGGGACAGGATGGCTCCCTGGGCCCTGTGTGCTCCGTGCCATCCCCAGCCAGGTGCCTCCCCTGGCCCAGGATGTGCGTTCAGGGGGAAGCGGGTGCGGGCACCGAGCTGGCAGCGAGGGACTTGTAGGCTCTGAGCCACCAGGAAATGTGGTTTTCTCTGCAAGAGCTGTAAACTCCTCTTTGTTGCGGGCTGTGTTTACATAGGTGCAAAAAGCAACTGCACGCAGTGGTGTGAGAGAAAGGGACAGGAAAGACTTAAATACAAAGATGCCATCGGTGACCGAGAGGTTTTTCTGAGCCGTGACTCGAGGTGGGGAGGGTGTTTGGGGCTCTCCCTGCGTGGTGTGTTGTGAAATGCTCTGCTGGAGGAGAATGCAGGGCTGAAGGGACTGCACAGGCACCGCAGGGTGAAGTTTTATTCCTCCTTGGTTCTGTGCAGAAAAAGAGGTGGTTTTCGAGGCTGAATGTAGAAGAAACACGGGGAGACTCAGGAGAGAAGCAAAACCCACTGATTTGGGGTGACCGTGGCTGCTCGCTTTCCTTTGGCAAACCAGGGCTGGGTTAATTGAGTGGCTTGCAGTGCTGAGGCTAATTAGGCAGTGGGAACCACAGCAGGGATCCCTGGGGCCCCGTGGGAAATGCTGTGGCCAGTTTGGGGCAGCGGGGCCGGGGGCAGCAAACCAGTGTCCCCAGCAGGGCTGGGGTGGGGCAGGGCGATGCTTTGGTGACAGCAGAAGGACAATCTCAACCCGCTGCTGAGGCAGGGAGAGACTTCCCCCAGTGGTAATGCCACTGCTCCTGCTCCAGGTGGAGTGTCCCTGCTCCCACTGGGCATCTGAGGCACTGTTTTACAAAGGGAAGAGGCTGAACCCTCCGTGGGAAGAGCAGCCCTGCCCGCGCTTGGTGCTGCTTAACCACCGCAGAGATAGACGTGAGACTGGCCCAAAGTCACCACTCTGAGCACCCCGCTTTAATTAGCCCTGAGGAGCGTGTCTTACGTTTAATTGTGATGGTCTGACAGCCGCAGGGAGGTGATGTCTTCTCGTTTGCTCTGGGTTTTTTAACACATCGTCTTTTAAACCCGATCTCCGTGCACAGCATGGGCACCCACAGTGTCTTGGCAGGGTCTGCTTGGGTGTCTGCTTTGCTTTTGAGGAGGGTTCACAGCATTCGTTTACTTATTTACTCCTTTGTGGTTGTCTGGGATGTCTACCTGCTGCAAATACCCTGGATTTTTAAGGAGATAAATACTTGGCTGCTCCACGCTTCAGTGTTCTGACTCATTTTAGGGGGCTTGAATAGTTCTGTGGGATTGTACCCGCAGAGCACCATCAGTCCCTGGAGCAGGTTGGTGTCAGGAGCTGTTGGATGGAGCTGTGGGGTTTTCCTGGGAAGGGCGGCCCCTTGGAGCACTGGCACAAGCTCCTGTCAGACCATAGGGCAAAGCTAGAGAAAGATTGGTAATAACTCCTGCTTTAGTCACCAGGGAAATAGGCTCGGGAGCACAGCATCTTCTGGAGCGGGGGAGGAAGGCGGCTGGTGGATGGGAATTAATTAGCAGATGGAAAAATAAGAGCTGCAGACTCCACACTTGATTAATACATAGACGGGGGAATTGGGAGCAGAAGACAAAAGACTCTGAAGCACAGAGTGCCCCGGAGGAGATGAGGAATGTGGTGAGTGGAAGCTGAAGGCACTGCACACAACAAAGTGCCAGGGTTTGGGGAGACTCGGAGAGTTGCTGACAGGGCGGGGGGTTTGTTCCTCCTGCTCTCTCCTGCTGCAGGTAGTGAGTAGGCAGAGAGCTCCAGCTTACCAAGGCCCCAGCACAGAGCTGTAATTTATATCTTCAGCTTAGCAGGTTACTGTCATGAATTCATCTGCATTTGGGGCAGCGCTCTAGGTCTGCTCCCACAGTACTTAAAGCTGGAGTCAAAACTGTGTTTTTCCCCTTTTTTTTTTTGGCATAGACTTGGAGAGCGTTAGGCAAAAGTATTATGGCACGCTAATGACATTTCCCAGCATGCCCTGAGTACAAATGCTTCAAATAATTTGGGAGCCAATTCTATTTCAGAAACTAATCCAACTGTACTCAGCAGTGTAGAAGCCAAAACCCTCTGAAACACTAAAGCCACTTCCATCTATGGGTTTAGCAGATGAATCCAGAGGGGGGTCAGCACAAAGAGGTGACTATTTGCCAGGGGAGTGTTCTGCCACAGAACTTTCTCCCTGGGAAAATGTCATAAATGAAATGCTTTAAAATATACTAATGTCTGTTGTGAATTCTCTTGTAATGGTAAGTGGTGCCCTCAGAGGCCTTTGACACTCGGAGGGCTGGTGGAAATCTCGCTCTGAACCTTCTGCAAGGCTGCAGAAAAATCTCCTGGCTGCTTTTCATTGGGGCCAACGTTTGCATTTTCCATGTGAGATTCCCAAGGAGGCGGCCAGCTAATTACCTGCCTGAGGCTGGATCTTGGCCTGGAGGTGGAGCTGTACAAAGAGCCATCCAAAGGCTCAGCAGTGCGAGGGCAGGTGCACTGTGTGTGTGTGTGTGCTGCGTCCCGTGGTTTCCATCAGGAACTTGATATTCCACGCAGGAACGCGGCCGTGGGGCTGATCCAGGCTGGGATGGGGCTCTGGTCCCTCTGGACCACGTGCCAGCCCAGGGTGGTGTGGGCACTGAGGCAGGGCAGCCTCGTGCTGCATGTGATGAATTCCCCAAAGGTGACATGAGCTGTGGAGAAGAGCAAGCCTGAGGCTGATTTTAACTAAGCCTGAGACTGATTTTAACTGAGCCTGATTTAAACTGAGCTTGAGGCTGATTTAAACTGAGCTTGCGAAGGTTGAACCACTGTTGGCAGCACCTGGAGTTGAAGAAATGTGAAAATAACTTCTGAGGACCACACACACCTTCCCTGCCTCGTAACCTGGCTGGGCTTGGCATCGTGTCTGGGGTGGAATGCCCGAGGTGCCAAGTGTGCCAGGGCCATTAAAACCTGGACTGGCTGTGCCATGCCGTGTCCCGAGTGGTGCTGCCACAACCTCAAGAGCCTTTGGAACGGTCCCAGAGGAAAGCAGAGGCACCGTGGTCTTCTGATGGAGCGTGCCCAGCGTTTTAATGATATTTAATTGCTGAAATCTGGGCTGATTTTACTTTTCATCCATGCAGTGAATTTCTAATCCTCTTTTCTTCTTAAGAAATGTGTGGAGCCAGAGCAGGGGGCTCGTGCTTCCAAATAGTGTAAGTTTTCACCGGAAACACGGAATTTCTCCGATGGAGAAGGTCAACAGAAGGGGTTGTGGTGGGGGAAGGAGGTGCTGTGAGTAGGGAAGAAGCTGGAAGATGACACACTTCAGTTGGAAGGTGCTGCAGAGTGTGACACTCTGCCATGGACAGGGTCACCTCCCACTGTCCCAGGCTGCTCTGTCCAACGTGGCCTTGGACACTTCCAGGGATGGGGCAGCCACGACTTCCAGGGCAATAGAGGTCAGGCAGAAGAGAAAATCCACAGGGGAATTGTTTTGCTGTTGCCAGCTCCGGTGTGTCACTTGCTGTGGAGCTCGTGCTGCTGGGGCAGCGCGTCCCCGTCGGGAATATTTGGTATCAGCACAGACATAATGAGGACCATCCGTGCTCTGCAGCTGGCAGCTACTGGCCTAGCTGGAAAATCTGCCGGTGGAAACATCAGCATTTCCAAATAGCTGCTTCCTGCTTGGATTCAAGTTTCTGAGTTTCAAGTTTGGGGGATTTAAATTCTTTCTGTCAGACTGCAGGTTTCCATGGGTCCTGTGAAAAGCAGTAGGGATAAAGCAGCTCCGGATCCTGCGTTTTGGGAAAGCTGTCCCTCTCATCAGCAGGGCCTGAACCCTGCCGAGGTTCAGGAGAGGGGTTTGGAGGGAGTGGTGGGGAGTTGGTGAGCACAGGGATGTCTGGAAGTCAGCACAGAGGAGCTGGTGACCTCTGGGTGTTGCTTGGCTGGGGAGTTTGTGGATTCGTGGGGTGAACGGTTGTCATTCCCATGGGTTTCCCTCCCCTTGTTTGGGAACTCAGGTTGTTGAAATAAGAAATGGTGGAGGAATGGTTCCAGCAGAGGCTGTGGTGCTGTGACCCTGCTCTTTGTCCTTCAGCTCTGTCCTGGACAGCGGTGTCCACCTGGTCCTGTTGTTAAATGTCACCTCATTTTTAGAGAGCAAATGTTAAGTACTATAGTGTTAAAAATGCCAAGTGCCAAGAGTGAAAAATGCCAAGTGCCAAGTCAAGAATGGCATGTGCTCTCCATCTAGGAAAACTTGGCAGGATATCTGTACATTCCAATTCCACCTGGAATCATAGAATCCCACAAGGGTTTGGGTTGGAAGGGACACCAAAGGTCATCTTGTCCATGGGCAGGGACACCTCCCACCAGCCCAGGGTGCTCCAAGCCCCGTCCAACCTGGCCTTGGACACTCCCAGGGATCCAGGGGCAGCCACAGCTTCTCTGGGCACCCTGTGCCAGGGCCTGCCCACCCTCCCAGCCAGCAATCCCTTCCCAATATCCCATCCTAAATCTCCCCTTTTCCAGCTTAAAGCCATTCCCTGTGTCCTGTCTCTCTGTCCCTTGTCCCCAGTCCCTCTCCAGCTCTCCTGGAGCCCCTTTAGGCTCTGCCAGGGGCTCTCAGGTGTCCCTGGAGCCTTCTCTTGTCCAGGTGAGCCCCCCCAGCTCTCCCAGCCTCTTCCACAGGTGAGATGTTGTGTCTGCAGGTGGAACAACTCACTGCAGTCGATGCGCCATCGGTTTCCTCCACCGTGTGCCATCTAAATCCAGATTCCCCGTGGATTTCCCAGGCCTTACCTTGCTTGGCTCCGGCACGGGCTCTGCTCACACCCCACGGTGGCCTCAGCAGTGCCCTCCCTGCCAGCTGTGCCGCAGAACAAACAGCTGGCTGTGCCAAGCGGGGCGCCGCGAGGAGAACGTTCCATTGTCTCTCCCTGCCGCGTCCCTGGGTCTGCACAGAGGTAAAATTGCACGGTGGCAGAGCCTGCAGTGAGTCACTGCAGCTCCCTGGGCCACGCAGCCCGTGGTGGCAAACACGTGAGCAGCAGGAGGGACATTTTCCCAATTCCGTGTTTTTTAGCACCAAGTCACGGGTGACTGAAAGAGAGGAAAAGCTCTTTGCGTGGATGTTTTGTCACCTTTGGTCTAATTGTTTTCATCTCGCTCTCTCCCTCCCAGAGAAGGATTTGCTGTGAATCCTGTCTGGGTTTTTTCTTGCTGTCCAAGGATCTTGCATTGTTGCCCTATTGCACCATCTCTTGCCAAGATTAATACTCCAGCTGCCTGGAAACTCTGCATTCCTTTGTTTTGTGTTCATTCCTGTCATCTTTCAGTGACTGTACATCATGCCTCCTATCTCGCTGTCTGATTTTTCACAGTCATTTCCTACGTATTTTAGCCAAACTTTCCTCATGGATACTTCTTTCCATCTGTTGGGTACTTCTCTATCTGTATTCAGCCTGCACCCTCTTCCAAAGCCAATCTTCCCCCCTTTTTCGGTGGGTTGACCCTCATTTCTTGCCTGAATTTTTCATTTATTGATTGCAAATCAAGGGATCGTCTTTGCTGCGTCCCTCTACTACAGGTAGGATCATTCCAAGTCATTCCTGGTGGATTCTTGTTCAGCGTTCCCTTCCTTTTTTTTTCACTTGTGGGAATTTTCACAGCATGCCATCCCTTCCCATTTAGTGCTGCAATGTTATTCCAGCAGGAAAAGCTTTTTATCTGTGCAGGGAATGGAGCTGCAGGCAATTTGAGCCCATTACTAATTGTCCTGTCGTAGAACTGGACAGGGATTATCCCTTCTCCCCCTTTCCCTGCTGTCTTCTGTGTGCATGAGGGTTGTTATCTGTTCACTGTCAGGCTTTTTGTAGCCCAAATCCCTGTCTTTCCTTCCATCTTTCCCCGTTAGTCATGGTTCCTAGAGCAGACTTGGCCGTCGCTCCACATCCATGTGCTATCCATGGGCAATTCCAGCTGCTGCCTGCAAGGTTTTGCTGTCACAGGGATGTGTTTTTCTTCGCATTGTCAGGATTCTGCTGCTGCTTCTGATGTTTCAAGGATCCTTTGATTTGGAGAGGCCACGGGGATTTGGCGTTGGATCCTCAGAATCCAGGGACAGTTCGTAGCGTTGGAGAGAGACAGAACCTTTTTCCACGTTGGGATGGGAGGGGTTTGCCCTCAAAACTACTTAGATTTGACTTTCTTGAAAATATCTGTGTAGTTTGAAGAGGGTCCAGGTGTTACCTGTGAGAAGCCAGCGATTTCCCAGAGCAAGTTGGTTGGAGAAATGGGAGGAATTAATCCACCAGATTTAAGCTCAGATTAAAGGGGTTCACAAAAAGGAGAGAGAGGGACCTTTTTACAGGCAGGTTGTGACAGGACAAGGGGGAATGGCTTTAAATTGAAAGAAGAGAGATTTAGATGGAATATTGGGAAGGAATTGCTGGCTGGGAGGGTGGGCAGGCCCTGGCACAGGGTGCCCAGAGAAGCTGTGGCTGCCCCTGGATCCCTGGAAGTGTCCAAGGCCAGGTTGGACGGGGCTTGGAGCACCCTGGGCTGGTGGGAGGTGTCCCTGCCCGTGGCAGGGGTGGCACTGGGTGGGCTTTAAGGTCCTTTCCAACCCGAACTATTCTGGGATTCTCTAAAGTCCTCTGTTAACAGAGCTCATTTATCAGCAGGCTGTGTGAATCGAGGCCCAGCTGCAGCCTCAAGGTAACCCCTAAACTGAGCCCAGTGGGAAATCTGGGCTCAATTTGTGCAAGTCGTGTTGCCTTTGCTCTTTTCCATTATTTAAAAAAATACTACTGGTGTTTAAAAGAAGCCTCTTGACATTTGAAACTCTTCAACTAATGTTTTCCTGCCCCAGTGAAGTGTTTCTCCATATAATTCAACTTCAAGAAGCCCTTGAGGTTTTACTGAAATAGGTCAGGGATGGATTCATGGAAGTGTGTTCCCTTCTACCTCCATATTTCATCGTCGTTTTCTGAAGTCTGGCAATCACTGAGACATAAAAGTTGTGATAATTTCTCTTATTCCACCCTGACATGTGCTCTTGCCAGCAACACCAGTGCCCAGGGAGGCTGCTTCAAAGCCCAGCAAATATAAACATCTATTTTAAAAGAGGTTATTATAAAATATTAGCTCTGCTCTTACTTAGATAAACACATGGAGAATCCAGTTTACAGCAGTGCTTGAGTCCTCTTGGACTTGTCAAAATCATCTAAATTAAAGGGAACAGGGCAAAGCAGTTCGTGTTTTCTGGGATGGGCATCCCTGGCTTTAATAAGTGGGAGAGAATTTTGCTGGAGAAACTTTAAACAGAAGTAAATATCCAAAGCAGGTTTTTCCTTTGTGGCAGCTCCGACATCGTCTGGAGCAGAGTTTTTATCTGAAACATAAAATCTTTAGCTGAATTCCAGTGTTTGAGCCTTGCAAGCTGTTCCAGTTTTCATGGAACCATGGAATGGTTTGGGTTGGGAGAGACCTTAAAGCTCATCCCATCCCACTCCCTGAGTGGGTGTCCAGCCCATCTGCTCCTTCCCGCTGCCTTAGGCACGAAGCGCTTCCAAGAAGGAGCCTGTGGAATGCTGGGGGCTCTGGAAGCAGCTTCCTGTGTCCTGGCAAGGCTGGATGGGCTCCAGCTGGGACTCTCAGGGCTCCTCCTGTTCTCCCGTCCCTCCGCAGGATCCCTTGGCTGCTTTTCCAGAGCTCTCCCTGCAGGCTGAGCTGTCCGAACTCACCGCCAGGCCAGCCCTTCTCTGCTGGTCCCCAGGGAATGTTTGTGCCTCCGGAAAGGCTGGAATAAAGGATGCGGGCTGGGAGGGCGAAAGGCTGAGGATCCAGCCCAATCCCTGTTTTCCCCAGTTCCGTGCATCCCTCCAGAGCTCCGGTGCCGTGTGATGTAACCCCGGCTGCTTCCTGTTTTTCAGGAGATGACTTTTCCCTGATACAGCAGGAAATCTATATGGTCAAGGAATGCAAACACTGCAACATAGTCGCCTATTTCGGAAGCTATCTCAGGTAAATCCCACCTTCGCTCCAGCATTCCCGCTGCTCCTCTCCTAAACAGCTCCCACTCCCGATTAATCCCTGGATCCCCTCTCGGTGTTCTTCCTCAGGTTGAGTTCCCTGAGGTTTTGTGTTTTTCCAAAGCTGCCTTTGGAAACCAAAAGCGACTAATAGTTTGTTTTCTGTGCCGACCAAAAGGCTGGAATGTTTTTGTCACCAGGAACAGAAACTTTTCCCTTGGAGCCTCTGGCAACGCGGCCAGTCCTACCCGTGCATGTCCCTGCTCTGCCCCAAAGCCAGCTCCTTATTCCTCTGGAGCAGAATTCCTTCTGGATGTTTTATTTAATTACAGTTTTCAGGGATTCTTAAGGGCAAAACGCTGGATTTGAGTGCTGGGAATGGCGTTTTTCCTGGTTCTGGTGTAACAGAGGCAGAGCCAAGGTGGTCCAGCTGCATGTTAAATATTATGCAGAAAATCCAGGAATATTTTCCATTTCTGTGGAATTCTGCCGTTTATCACTGTGGGAATATAAATCCCCACTTCGCCTGCGTGGTCTTTTCCTCCAGCCTTTGGGATTTTTGGAGGGGTTGCATTTAAATAATCTCTGCATCCCAGATGGGCTCGACTGGAATGGAATGGCTGGATTTCCGAACCCTCCTTTGGAGAGCACCACGTTTTTGGATACAATTAATCGCTTTCAAGTCCAGATTGAAAGTGGACCGTGTTATCTTTTCCTTTAAGATGGAAAGTGGAGCGTGTTACCTTTTAATTCTGCTGGCAGCGGGCGAACCTCAGGTGTTTTTCCTCCGTGCCTTTTCTTGTATTAAAGCACCACCTTTTGAGGCCTGATAATGTTTAAAGGCTTCTCAGGGGATTGTGGTGTGAAGTTTTCATTTGGACACGTGAGAGTTTGTGTTGGTAGCACGGTAATTTATATGGATAACATGACATGGTGATTAGTGTCAATACCGTGAGCGCTGCTCGTGTATCAGAACGTGTGTTTTGAACAAAGAGCCATCAAGGCCGGTAGGAAACAACTGAAATAACCACGATTAACTCCCCTGTGTATCCAAATCAATCCGCTTCTGATGCCTGTGTTTTCCTTTCCCTTTTCCAGCCGGGAGAAGCTGTGGATATGCATGGAATACTGTGGTGGGGGATCCCTGCAGGACATCTACCACGGTACTGGGGCCTTTCCTGGGACATGTGGAACTTTTGGCAGCTTTCTGCAGAGAAGGAAACCCACTCGTGGCCGGGCACTGCGAGTGGGGGTGTTCTGGGGCGTAAATAGGGATTTTTAGCTGCAGGCAGAGGGTTTGGGGAGCTCTTTTCAGGTGTGGTGACCATGATTTTGGGGTTCATGCCTGTCATTCTGGGGCAGAACAGTTGGATAGGGACACTGGGCATGGGAAGTGCCAGATTCCTGCTCCTTTCACCCCCTTGCCAGCCTTTTATTGTTATTTTCCTTTGTGGGTTTCATTTGGAGCCGCTGGTGCTGGAGAAGAATTTATTGGAGTTAAATGATAACACCGAGCTGTTGAACACCAAGGCTCTTTCTGCTTTGTTTTTCAGCTCATTAGTACAAATTGCTTTAAAACAGCTCCAAAGCCCCACGAACAGTCCCCAGAATAGAGCCTTGCCATTTCCAACACGAAATTAGGAGCAGGGATCACTTTTGGTGTTGCCCCCCTCGGAGTCCAGGACGTTCCAGGTCACCTGGGAGATGAGAGCTGCCTCTCACTGTGCCCATTGTCCTCCCTGTGAGGCTCTGCCTGCCCGGGGCTCTGCTTCCACTCTCGGGGGGGTGCTGGGTGTTGGATAAGGATCTGTGTCTCACAGATACTTCGGGTTTAGATGTGCTGGGAACGTCACCACGTTTGAGTCACTTAGTGTGTCATAGATGTATTTATGGGTGCTGGCAACGTCAGCGCTTGTTCATTGTTTAGTGTGTAATATATATGTTTGTTTATAGGGGCTGTAGACTTACCCACTTTTTAGTCCTTTAGTATATTATGTATATATTATATGTTTGTTTATAGGGGTTGTAGATTTACCCACTTTTTAGTCATTTAGTATATATATATAATATGTTTATTTATAGGGGTTGTAAACGTATCCACTTTTTAGTCATTGAGTATATAATATATATATAATATGTTTATGGATTGTAAACTTATGCACTTTTTAATCCTTTAGTATATAATATATATATGTTTATTTCTAGGGGTTGTAAACTTACCCACTTTTTAATCATTTAGTATATAATATATATGTTTATTTCTAGGGGTTGTAAACGTCCCCACTTTTCAATCCTTTAGTGTACAATATATATATAATGTGTTTATTTCTATGGACTGTAAACGTACCCACCTTTTAGTCACGTAGTATATAGTATATATATAATATGTTTACTCCTCTGTGCTGTAATCATCCCCCTGGGACTGTGTCCCTGCAGTGACGGGCCCGCTGTCGGAGCTGCAGATCGCCTACGTGTGCAGGGAGACCTTGCAGGTACCAGCGTGGGCAGGGCTGTGGTCAGCCTGTGCCCCGTGGAGGGGGTGGTTTCACTCCTGGCACCTCCGGGGGCAGTGGTGGCAGCCAATTAACCGGGGGGTCATTCCATACTGCAGACAGAAATCGGCAAGAAGCTCCTTGTATTGAAAGCGGTGCAAGTATTTGGTTAAAGACTGAGCTTCCTGCCTGGCCTGGGCTGGTAAATTGAGCGGTGTGTGGAGGGAAACGCTGCAGGCAGATAAAGCAAATTCCCTTTTGGGACTGCTGGCGGCTGTGGGAATACAAGGTGAGGAGGTGCAGGCAGGTTGTTCCTTAAAGGAACTTCAGGACTTCAGAAATAGAGTTTTAGTAAGGTTTATTTTAAAAAAAAGCAGCATTTCTCTGTGTAAAACGTTACTGGTCGAAATGAGGCTTCACGTGTTGGCTGGAGCTGGGGGAGAGGAGGGACAGAAAATCACAAATCTCACCATCTTCAAATAAAACACCCGGAGACGTTTCAATTTGCTAAGTGGGACTGGCTTTGTGCGTTAAGGAAGGGCAGAGTAACCTGTTTGCTGTGTCTCTTTATTTCCAGGGTCTTGCCTATTTGCACATGAAGGGCAAAATGCACAGAGATATAAAGGTAACCTGGCGCTCCGAGGGCCTGAAACCTCCCAGCAGGAAAACCGTTCCTGCAGAAGGTCTGTGACTCCCTGTTTGTTGTGTTTTAGGGTGCCAATATCCTCCTGACAGACCACGGCGATGTCAAACTAGGTGAGTCGCCTGAATTTTGTAACCTGGATTTAAAAGGCGCTTGGAAGGTCAGTGGTGGCCTCGGCAGTGCTGGGGGTTGGTTGGACTTGAGGAGTTAAAGGTCCTTCCCAACCTAAATCGTTCCATGACTGTTTGGGGCAGAGATGGGCACAGAAAGTGTGTGGCCGTGGGACCTCCTCAGTGCCCACAGGTATCTCCAGCTTTCGTACTGCAAATCAAAGGGATTTAAATGACTTTGGGCTCTGCAAGACCCTCCTGATGTTCTGCAGCTCTCGAGGATTGGTGGTCCCTAGACAGTGTCTGGGGCTGGGAACAGACATCCCATCACAGGAACACACAAAAGGCACCTTTGCCAAAGCACCAGGCCAGTTTTCCTCTTAAACTGAATATCCACAGCTTGTGGTTGATACTGTGAGGTGGGAAAATGGTCCAGGAGAGGAACAGGACCACGAGTGAATTGTGCAGAGAAAGCAAACTCTGATTTGACATCGTGTCAGTGAAGAGGTGAACAGTCTCCTTCTTAATCTCGAACTGTTTACGTTAAGGAATTAATAACTTGGATGGGAAACGAGTTTGGTTTTTTCCTAATACCGTAGAATTGGGTCCCTGAGTGAGATTTGAAGTCTCTGGTGGTTTTGTTTTCCAGCTGACTTCGGGGTAGCAGCGAAGATAACAGCCACCATTGCGAAGAGGAAATCCTTCATTGGCACCCCTTACTGGTAATGAACCCCGGGGATTGTTGGGATGCAAAGCTGAGTCTGTGTTTGTGCCAAAAGCTATAAAATACACACATACATCTCCAGCGATTGCAGAAATTCCCTTTCTCCCAAGCAAAATGCCCAAGGGGTAAAAATCTGGGAAGCACTGATTGGAGCTACTCTGTTGCTACTGGTACTTGAGGCAGCGTTGCTGTTTTCCCCAGGTTTGTTAATGCAGAATATTCCCTTTTTTCTAATGGTTATTTAACTTCTCACTTGTTTTACTCTCATTCACACTTTTAGAGAGTAAAATAATCAGCGTCTTTCTGACTTCTGTGCAGAAAGAGAAACAGATTTTTCAGCTATCTCTTAATCATCTCTACTGATTAATGTCTGCGCAGGGCAGCATTTAATATGCAAATCGATTATTGTGATCTGGAGCTGGGTTACAAATGCAAATTCATCTCGTTTTTGGCATCACTGTGATGCAGAGGAGGGGCCTGGGGGGTGTTCTTGGGACTGCAAACAGCTTCATCCACACAGTGGCTTGGAATTGTTATCCTGGTGGAGAAGGAGGACCGAGGGCAGGAAGGTTATGTGGTCCCTAAAGCCTCTCAGCAGGAATGAGGAGCCTGGTTCTGTGCCTGGTGTTGCCAGGCAGCCCATGGCCTCTGGCGGGCACATCACCTCCTCGTGCTTCCCAAAAAATCACCTCCTTGTGCTTCCCAAAA
>VWZF01002382.1:545726-568566 GCA_013396755.1 Sclerurus mexicanus
GTGCTTCCCAAAAAATCAGCTCCTTGTGCTTCCCAAAAAGTCACCTCTTGCATCACCTCCTTGTGCTTCCCCAGATGTCCCCTCCCTGTGCTTCCCAGGGCATCAGGCTCTTCCCTGCCTCCCTCCTGGGAATGTGGCTCACGTTCCGAGGGCCTGGTGCTCCCGGTGAGGGTGCCCTTGGTTTTCCAGGATGGCCCCCGAGGTGGCAGCCGTGGAGAAGAACGGCGGGTACAACCAGCTGTGCGACATCTGGGCCGTGGGGATAACGGCGATCGAGCTGGCAGAGCTGCAGCCACCCATGTTTGACCTCCACCCCATGAGGTTTGAGCCCGTCTCTGTCTCCAGGAGCCTCTCTGATCCCAGCAGCAACTGCTGGGATTCGCTCGGGCCTTCCCTGTAGCTCCGAACTGGGGACTGGGATTCCATCTCCAAACATCTCCTTCCTGCACGAGCCAAGTCTGTTTTTAAGGGATCAGCCCGGAGCTCAAATCTGACATTTGAATTGAAATTTCGAGCAGAATTTTGTCATTTTTAAAGTTCCAGTGTCCCCTGGGCTGGTGGGAGGTGTCCCTGCCCGTGGAATGAGATGGGCTCTAAGGTCCCTTCCAACCCAAACCCTTGTGGGGTTCTGTGGTGGAGAATCTGACCAAGAGCAGGCGCAGATTTCCTCGTGACAGCGAACCATCCCAAAGTTTAACAGGATCATGGCACTAAAACCATGGGAAAATCAACAGCTTCACTGGCCTTTACACAGTGTACACCACAATCCAGTCCCACCAGTGTCATTCTCACCGTAAAGTATTGGAGGGCTCAGACATTAGAGTGGAACTCATTCTTTTCTTTCCCATGTGATAACACCGTTCTTTCTTTACCTTTAGGGCTCTGTTTTTAATGTCAAAAAGTAATTTTCAACCGCCAAAGCTAAAGGAGAAAGCAAAATGGTAGGTGGGACTCCTTGCCTGGTTCAGTGTTGTGATGCAATGAGATGATCCTTAAGGTCCCTTCCAACCCAAACCAGTCTAGGATTTTGTAGATAATGGGAAGTGTTGTCACTAGTGGAGAGGGGGCCCTTCTTGGGTGCTCTTTGTGTGTGCCAGGAAGGAAAGGAATCGTTCCCCTTTCCAACTCCTCTCAGGACATTTGCCCCTGTGGGTGGGACAGGTGATGGTTTAATCCTGTCACGTTTTCTTTAACCTGGCATAAATTCCTGGTGCTGTCCTTGGCCTGATTTCTGTACCGAAATGTTTTCCATGCGAGTTCCGGTTTCTAACTTGTTAACTTGGAAATTTAACTTTTCAAACCTGGGATATGAGGTACCTGGACAACATTGTGATTCACGTGGTGATCTGTTTGACAAGTGTCTGAAAATCAGCAATGCCTTGGAAAGCTAAACATGACCCCTCCTCTTCCTTTCAAGGTCAGCAACATTCCATAACTTTGTCAAAATAGCACTTACCAAGAACCCAAAGAAGAGACCGACCGCGGACAGACTCCTCTCTGTGAGTGCTGGGGGACATCTGGTGACAGCAGGACAACATCTCTTGCTCCAAAGTGGGCAACAGATCAATGGGAATCTTTTCTTTTTCAATCTTAAAACGTGGGTGGGAAAACCTGGAGGAGAGAGGTGTTGGTCTCGTGTTTGGGAGTGGCAGGATGTGGTTGAGTAGAGGGTTTTTGGCAGGACCAGTTGCAGAAATGTGCTCTGTGGGGGTGCAGAGATCGACCCTCCCTGCCACCCAGAAGTTTAGTTGTTCGTGGATCTCTGCTTTCCTAACCTTCACTGAACAACTCCTGTGAAAAAGTGAAGTTCAAGTGTCATTATTTGTTGACTCAGAGTTTAGTTTCCAGTTTCCAGCCAGTCCAGAGAGTGGTGTTCATGGAGGGGTTAGAAAGCCCAGCCAGTAAGGGGTTATAAAAGAGTGGATCATATTATAAGTTGGTTTTTGCTGCTCTTTTCTGTGCTTCCAGCATAGCTTTGTGGGGCAGCCTGGTCTGTCAAGGTCTTTGGCAGTGGAGCTGTTGGACAAAGTCAACAATCCCGACAACCACACACACTACGGTGAAGTGGATGATGATGATTTTGAGGTGAGAACATCCTTTAGTTTAGGTAAAACTACACCTTAAATGCCCTGCTTTGCTTTGGGAACACAAAGCTGCAGCTCGGCAGTGGGGCTGCAGCAGCTCGTGGGTTTGGTTGGTGGTGGAGATCCAGCAGAAGGCGTTTCCAACCCTTCTCCCCTTCCCACGTGCAGCCTCACTCCGTTATCCGCCACACGATCCGCTCCACCAACAGGAACATCCGGGCAGAGAGAACAGCGTCGGAGATCAACTGTGAGTTCCTGGGGGGCTCTGCCCGCTTTTGGGGGATGTCTGCTCAGGGGGATCCTTCTGGAGGACACCGGTGTCATCCTCTTGTGTGCTCTGCAAAGCCTCTTCCCATTTGGAAAGCAAACCTGGAGAAACAGCACGTACATATGAACCTTCAGTAACAATTGTCCAGACCCCGAATTCATATTAATGCACTGCTTCACTTGGAATTCTGAGGGGAGAAATGGTTTTCTTCTCCAGGTTTGGACAGAAGTCCTTTGTGGCTCCCCTGCATCACACACATCCCACTTTTGGGAGCCTTGCTCTTTAGGAAAAAGCCTCTTTCTTCTCTTCCACATGCATTTTGAAGTTACATTGTCGTGTGCTTTCCTAGAGTGAGCTGGCATTCAGCTTGGGTCCTTCTTGTGGGTTCCATACTTGAGCATGTAGACAGTAAGGCTGATGTTCTGCAGGCAAACGGAGTGTTGTGTCCCCAGTGTTCGGCTGCATTTCCCTGCAGCGGGCACTGTGCAATGTTGGTGGATTAATGATGGAAATGCACTGTTTTGTAGTTGATAAGCTGCAGTTTGAGCCCCCTCTTCGGAAAGAAACAGAAGCTCGGGATGAAATGGTAAGGACAAGTTTGGTTTTAATTCATTTGTTAAAACCACAGTGTCTCCACTGCTCTGTGATTCAGCTCTTAAGGAGCTTGCTGGGAAAATGCCTTTTAAGTTGCCTGTTTAAGTTCCCTAAGTCATCCTTACTGAGTTTTCACCATAAATTTTTGCTTTTCTGTTACTTATTGCCACTTGATCCCAACATTCCACCATTTCCAGCTGCTGCTTTCAGAGTCTAAGAGGAAGAAAATATTTTATCAGCAATTCCTTTAGAGATTGTCCAGTGTTATTTTGCTTTGGAATTCGATTTTACTGCTTATGGATCGTTCTGCGGGGCTGGGGAGTCTCTTTGTTTGTGGTGGATCAGGTGCTTTAGTTTGACAGGAGGAGAAAAAATGACAATTTGTGCATCTCCAGGTGGTGGCAGCTGGCAGTGACTTTGCTTCACACTGGAACCCCTTTGTTGATGGTGCAAGCAGCAGGTAGGTACAGATACAACCAGCTTTTATTTCTGTGGCTTGACGTGAAATTGCACTGAAAGGAAAACCAGCTGTGGTGGAAAAATCAAACCATAAGCCCTGATGCACTTGCATATTCATAAATTAAGGAGGTGTTACCCGGTGTGAAGTCCTCCCTGTGCAGCTGGTTGGTCAGTCCTCTTGGGGAATGAGTTTCAGTCTCTGACCCCCCAGCAGCAGCTTGGTTGGGGTTTGTAGGTGGCAAGTGAAGTGTGACTGCTCGAGCGGGACGTTGCCACAACCCAGCCAGAGCCAGTCTCTGAGGCAGAGCTGGTGGCCTTGCAAGGGCTGGGGCAGGACCCTGCTCTGGCCTCTCACTTCTGAGCCCGGGCTGTGGTTGTGACATCCTGTGACAAGGGCTGTGCACGGCCCTGAGCTCGGGGAAGGGGAGGAGGAACCAGTTCCGAAGGTTCAGGTTTGCCCCCGGTGCCACTGCAGAGCTCCTGTGACCAGTGGGGTCTCTCATCCACTCCTGGAGTGTTCTGGGGGGAAACGGTGGAGGGAGAGTTGTGCCAGAGCTGATCTCCCCGAGGATGAAGCGGGTCTGAAGGCAGGGCTGAATTTATTATGAATTTATTCAGCTGCCAGAGAGTGGATTCTGCCTTTGGAGGCAGTGCCTGCGTTTGCAGCGGGGAGTGTGGAAGTGCAGCAATCCCAAGTGATGCCCAAGAGCAGGGAAAGGTGGTGTGTGCCCTGAAATGATTGCTCAGCTGGAAGAGCCTCTTTCCCACCTTTATTTGGAACGGAGCAGCACACAGTGGATGCCTTTGGGTTGGGTGTTTTTTGCAGATAAAGCCTTGCACGAGCTGGCAGCTGACATTGCAGCCCCCTGGAAAGCTGGGGGGGGTGGAGATTGCCAGGATTTGGGGCTTCTGAAGTTCAACCTGGTTTTTTTGCTCTCACTGTAGGAGGAGTTTGGAGGGGGCTCTAAAGCCAAGGACAGTTTTCCTGCCCTTCCTCCCTGTCTGGGTGTGTTTGTGTGACCCTGAGGAGCTGAAAGGCTGGATTTTCTGCAGGCAGCTGGAATCTGCAGGGTTGAGGAGCAGGGAGGGACGGGGGGAAAGCTCCTCCTGGCAAAGGGACTCGGTGACTTGATTCTTTTCCTGTGCCTTTGTCTGTACCAGGCTGTGCTAAAGCACGAGAAATGTGGCTGCAGCAAACATTTCCAGGACTAGAAATGAGTGCCTGGACAGGGATTTAGGATTGGAAGGAGGAGAGGCACAACAGTTCTGGCTTGGAATCCCCTTCCAGCTGGAAAGATAAACAGGAAATGCATAACTCTTGTGTCCCAACAATTCTGAGTAATCCCAGGGATGGCCAGGGAGGATGTTTGCTGGGGGGTCCTTGTTTTTCATGCCCTTTGGCTTTTGTGGAGTGAGTGCTGACTGATCTTCAGCTCAGGAATTGCTTGACTGGAAAGGGGGAATACCAGGAAGTGTGGCTGCTGATCAAATTTATTCCTTGTTTTCCTAATTGGAGCATTTTAAAATCAATTTTATATAAATTTTCTGCATCATGGAGGTGTTTTTTATTCATTATTTTCATAAAATTCCAGAATGTTTTGGGTTTAAGCCCATCTAGTTCCCCCCCCTGCCACGGGCAGGGACACCTCCCACCAGCCCAGGTGGCTCCAAGCCCCGTCCAACCTGTCCTGGGACACTCCCAGGGATCCAGGGGCAGCCACAGCTCCTCTGGGCAACAAGAACTTTTCAAAAAGAAAGGCTTTTTCTCTTTTAAATTTTTCATAGTTCCTGTTGGCAACTGTTCCTTTCCCTTCCAAAATAACTTGCAGGGAAATTTTACATCAATCCAAACTTGGCTGGGTTTTCCTGGTCATTACCCTTTAAAGACACGACTTGAAAATTGCCATTCTGCAAAATTTTATCAGTTTTTAGTGGTTCCAGGGTCACATTTTCAGTGTTGCTTTGATCCTGTAGTCATAATTCCTTTTTTTTTGCTGTCCCTGGAGTAGCCTTGAACCAAAAATTCCCACTGTAATGGGACACAGTCTGTCTTGTGTGTGTGTATATATATATATTATATAAGGAAAATGTCCTTTAAAGGCTTTTCTCCTTTTGTCTCCCTGTGACTTCCTCTGTTGGTTTTTTTTGTTTTCTTCTTTTGTGTTTTTAGACAAGTCAATAATATTTAAAATACCAAGCAGGGAAATGAAAGCTGATGGTGTCTGGTGTGGAAGAGAGATTCTGGGGGGTGAGGGGAAGTAGAGGACTGCAGTGATGTAAAAAGGGATTAATAAGAGAAATACTTGTTTGGGAAAGAGCTGGGAGGTGCTTGTTACGGAACTCAGTGACATCAGGGATGGGTTTAGCTGCACCTCCAGGCAGAGCTCTTAATGTTATAACTATTTCACCTTAGGGGACTGCTCACCAAATTTGGCGATGGGAGTGAAGATGTTGAAGAGTGAGTGTGTCTCCTCCTGCACAGCCGTGTTTGCTGCAGAACCTCTCCCCCCAAAGTGCTGCAGCAGCTTTGCCACTCGCCAGCAAATGGGGGCTGGCTGCTCTCCAGGCTTGGCTCCTCACCTGCTCCTCAGCAGAATGGCCAAAGCAACACTTCCCCCCCTTGCTCTCCTTCCTGAAGTTGTCTCAGAGTCCCTGTGGAAGTGGCTGATCCTTTAAAGCAGGTTTTGTGCTGGTGAATCCCTCAGCCCTGAGCCAGGCCTGGCTGGGGCAGGACAGGCAGATAATCCTGCAGAGCTCAGGGTGCAGCTCCTCTGCTGCCCAAAGGTCTGTCAGATCCACAGCAGGGGCTGCAAACTGGATCCCAGAATCCCAGAGTGGAATTGGATGGGAAGGGACCTTAAAGATCATCTCTTTCCACGGGCAGGGACCCCTCCCACCAGCCCAGGGTGCTCCAAGCCCCGTCCAACCTGGCCTTGGACACTCCCAGGGATCCAGGGGCAGCCACAGCTTCTCTGGGCACCCTGTGCCAGGGCCTGCCCACCCTCCCAGCCAGCAATTCCTTCCCAGTATCCCTCTGGCAGTGGGAAGCCATTCCCTGTGTCCTGTCCCTCCAGGCCTTTGTCCCAAGTCCCTCTGCAGCCTGGGATCCAGTTCCTGAATGTACATTTATTTCCTGACTCCAGATGTGCCCCCCGCTCTGTGACACTTTATTCTGTACCATGTGTGAAAGAGTTTCTCCCAAAGCAGCCTTTCCAAGGACATTAACGTGCTTTTCCCTGCTCTCGGTCTTCCACCTTAACCCTGTGTGTGCAAAGCTCTGAGCTGCCTCCTCTTTGCCTCTAGTTCTTCTTAGTTCCAGTCTCTCTTCTCAGGTAGCTCTGGTTTTCCTTCTGGGTTTGGTTTAACTAAGGCAGCGCCTGCCCTTTCGTTGCAGGTCGACACTGAAGCGAGCGGGGCCGCCTCCGCTGCCTCCCAAGGTGAGAGCTGTGGGCCTGGAGGGTCTGGGGCAGCAAACCCCACTGTGCAGCCTGGGGGGCTCCTGTTGTGCCACGGGAGGGGGACACCTCTGAAATCATTATGCTGTCAAATGGCTGATCTTCACGGAATGTCCCGAGTGGGAGGGATGCACAGGGATCATCCAGCCCAGCCCCTGGCCCTGCACAGGCACCCCAACAATCCCACCCTGTTCCCCAGAGCATCATCCAAACCCTCCTGGAGCTCTGGCAGCCTTGGGGCCGTGCCCACTGCCCTGGGGAGCCTGGGCAGTGCCCACCACCCTCTGGGGGAAGGACCTTTCCCTGGGATCCCACCTGACCCTGCCCTGGCACAGCTCCAGCTGCTCCCTGGGTGCTGTCCCTGCTCACAGAGAGCTTTTGTGATGCCCAGAAGTTCACACACTTTCCAAAGGCTGGTATTTTTTTGATGTAGAAATTGTGACTTGAACTCAACTTGGTTCCCGGGTGCCATTCCCAGTGCCTTCCATATCCCAAGTAGCCCTCAGCTCTGGTTTCTTGCAGCCAAGAATAAACTGTTACCCCGAGGAAAACCTCCCGGATGATGAGAGATGCCAGACTATCAAGCATTTCCCAGACTCCCAGAACAGAGCTCCAGCAGCCCACAGGAGACAGAGTATCCCAGTCTGTGGGCCTCAGGCTGATTCCAGCCCCATTGGAATGACCAGCAGCATCAGCAGCCCTGGGTTGCTCACAGCCAGATACAGCGACATGGGTAAATGCCTTACCTGTCCTAAAGGAAAAGGTATTTCCATCCTGGGAAAGGAATTGTTTCCAGAGCCAGCTCTGCTCAGAGATAATTTTTCAATACAACTGATCTCGAGAGGCAGCTGTTCTTTTTCCATGTGTGCTGGTTCTTATTAGAGCCATGACCCACGGTGGGAATGTTCTTCCCGAAACAAGGGACACTCAGCCAGTCAATCCCATTAATGTGTGGCCTGCAGGAATAGGAGGGGGAGGATCATCTGCAAGGACCTTGCCACAGCTTTTTCCCGGTGGAATTTGGCCCAGGGACTGTTTGGAGGACGGAAAGTGTGTATCTTAGCAAGGACAAGAGCAGCCGGTTGTCCTGGGAAGGGTTCAGCTGCCTGGGAAGTGGATGTGGAGGTGTCAGTGCCCACTTCTCCACTCCTGCTGGGCACGGGGGAGGAAGAGATCTTCTATTCCACTGTGTCACATGGGTCACAGAAGGTGTCTGGGTGTCTTTGCAGGCAATGGCAATGGCAATGGCAATGGCAATGGCATGCTGAAGCTCATCGAGGAGAACGCAGAAGGATCCGGGCACATCCCTCAGCTCCCCCGGAAAAAGGAGAAGAGAGATTTCCCGGTAGGTGTCGTGGCTCTGGGCTGTGCTGCCTGTGCCAGCGAGCTGCTCTGGTGTCAGGGCAGGTGCTTTATGAGCTCTGTTTCTCCCCACAGAAACCAGCAATCAATGGTTTGCCCCCGACCCCGAAGGTGCTGGTAAGAAATCCCGTCGGCACTGGGAGGGAGTTCCCCAAAGCTGCTCTCCCTGGTGTCGCGAGGGTTTTGCTGGAATAAGGCACCAGCTCATCTTGGGGGGGGTTCTGCCCCTCACAGCCAGTTATTTCTCCTGTATTGAACACTCTGGTGTTTGTTTTCTGTTGGGAAAAGCTTCCTGTCACTATGCAGCCTGGATGTGTAGGGTTTGGAGGCTTCCCTGGCTCCGGAGTTGTGATCTCCAGTGGCAGCTCCTGCTGAGAAAGAGAAATGGGAAAAGGTGGCAGTGATGAGAGAGTGCCACTGCTTCAGTTTCTGCTTGTTTTCCCTTCATCTGCCGTTTGTATAAACACTCAGTATTCGTTTGTAAAATTATACAATAATTTAGGTTGGAAAAGATCCTTAAGATCGTGGAGTCCAACCATTCCCAGCCCTGCCCAGGCCACCACTGACCCATGTCCCCAGGTGCCACATCCACAGGGCTTTTAAACCCCTCCAGGGTGTATTGTTCTTACCCAGTGGGTACTTAAACTTTTGCTATCATTTTAATGCCTTTTTGAATTTCTTAATGTATTTGAAGTCTACAGAAAGCTTGGAAGGCTGTAGCTTTAGGGGAAGGTATGAATGTTTTGCATCCAAGCGTGTGAAAAGGGAGAGCAGTGGTGTCTGCAGGTGTGTGGCAGTGGCCAGAAAATAAACACTTCATACTTGAAATTCGTTTCAGGTTTCAGTTTTGGTGTCTTTCAGATGGGAGCATGTTTTTCCAAAGTCTTTGATGGTTGTCCTTTGAAGATCAATTGTGCAACATCGTGGATACATCCAGATACTAAAGGTAAAGGTATTTTAGGATGGTGTTTGAAACCTGCCAAAGTGGAGATGAGCTTGGGAAACCATCAGTTTGTAAAGTTATTTTAGGTTTATATTTTAAACCTGGTGCTGAGCTTGGGAAACAATCAGTTTGCAAAGTCACTTGAAGTTTGTGTTTTAAAGCTGGTGCTGAGCTCTGGAAATAATGCCTTTGTCTTCACGCTCCAGATCAGTACATCATCTTTGGCACAGAAGAAGGGATCTACACTTTGAATTTGAATGAACTTCACGAGGCAACAATGGAGCAGGTGAGTTTTGGGGCCCTGAAGACACGGAATAGATTTGGGGATATTATGGAGCAGTGAGGTTTGGCACTGGAGGGCAGAGGTGGGAAGCCAGGCCCTGTGGCTCGACCTGATTCCCATCAAAGCCAGCAAGGGAACTCCGAAAATGAACCGTTCTTCGAGCTACCTGATTTTTTTTCTTGCTGTCAAATCTTCCTTCTCCTTGAGCTGATTCCCTGCCCTCTCTCTCTCCATCCCATCCCCACTAGAGGGCACAGTGCAGCTCCTCTGCAATCTTCCAAAGCCCTCACCCATCCAACTGAGCTGCTGTTGTTATCCCAAGTAAGCTTTTCCTGGGCTCTCTGACCCTTTCCAAAGCCACCTCATCCAATCGTGGGGTTACATTTGCCTTTTGAGAGTCAGGAGTAGCAGGATGTTCTTGGAATCTCTTCTCTTGCATGTTTTCCTCAGTTATTTCATCCAACAGTTTTCTCTGGACTCTTCCACATGCTTTTTTATATCCCCTTGAAAGGTTGGCTGTGCCAGGGTGGGGAGGGAGAACATTCAGCGCATCCCAAAATGCAAGTTTCCTTTTCCATGAGAGCATTCCCAGCTCAGGTGTGACCCCACCTCAAACTCCAGGGGCTTCTGCCACACCACTTGTTCCCACATTTCCTTGTATTCATTTTATTTTCTCCCCTCTAAATGGACATTTGGAATTGTCGTTGAATCTTCCAAAGTGCTTGGCTGTTTCTGCAAGGTTAATATCTCCCAGTTCCAGAGGTCTATTTTTATTCTGTTTTTAGTGGTAATACTGACTAGACCCAAACCTATTCTATTAAGGAGCAAATTGCTGAGAGATACTTTGGGTTTATGTCCAGCCATTTGTACCTTTTCCTTCTGCAGTTTCTTCTACCTCATATTTTCTTACTTTGCATGTGGAAGTGGAACATGGGACAAAGTCTGTGTTACAGAGTCGTATCAGAGAGTCATGGAATGGTTTGAGTTGGGAAGGATCTTAAAGCCCATCCAGTGCCACCCTTTTCCATGGGCAGGGACACCTCCCACCAGCCCAGGTTGCTCCAACCTGGCCTTGGACACTGCCAGGGATCCAGGGGCAGCCACAGCTTCTCTGGGCACCCTGTGCCAGGGCCTGCCCACCCTCCCAGCCAGCAATTCCTTCCCAATATCCCAGCCAGCCCTGCCCTCTGGCAGTGGGAAGCCTTTCCCTGTGTCCTGTCCCTCCATGCCTTGTCCCCAGTCCCTCTCCAGCTCTCCTGGAGCCCCTTTAGGCTCTGGAAGGGTTTTTTTTCATACTTTCTTTTCAAAAACAGCTTAATCCTTTGAACTCCTTCTTTTCTTGTCAGAAATTTCTACAACAAAATCCCTGCCCTCCTCTTGTCCTCCTTATCCCTTCTGTGTGAGACTCCTGAAGGCTGTCATGTGCCATCACTTTTGGCACAATTCCCTTCTCAAGACATCCTTCTTAACTTTAAAATCTCAAATCCAGAGCAGCTGCCCTGTGAGTACCTTCTTCCCTCTGGGACAAAATTCAGTCCCAATATTCCATGTTCTGTCTGTGCAGAGCAGCCTCTTAACACAGACAGCCAGGCAGGAACATCCCACAAAACACAAAGGGCTGAGTAAGGGTCCAAACCAGGGAATTAAAGGGGAGGCTGGGAGTTTCTCCAGTGTGGATCCCTGCAGGAATGCTGGTGGAGGTGGAGCAGGCAGAGAAAATCACAGCTGGAAGTTCCTGTGTCTTTCTTTCAATGGAAATATTTTCTTTTTTTCAGTTATTTCCCCGAAAATGCACCTGGCTGTATGTGATCAACAACACCTTGATGTCCTTGTCAGGTAGGTGTGAATAGAGGGGGAGTGATTAAAATTAGAAATAAAGAGCAACATTGAAAGTAATGATTCAGTACAATGTTGTTTGATCAGCCTGGAGAAGAGAAGGCTCCAGGGACACCTGAGAGCCCCTTGCAGAGCCTAAAGGGGCTCCAGGAGAGCTGGAGAGGGACTGGGGACAAGGCATGGAGGGACAGGACACAGGGAATGGCTTCCCACTGCCAGAGGGCAGGGCTGGGTGGGATACTGGGAAGGAATTGCTGGCTGGGAGGGTGGGCAGGCCCTGGCACAGGGTGCCCAGAGAAGCTGTGGCTGCCCCTGGATCCCTGGCAGTGTCCAAGGCCAGGTTGGACGGGGCTTGGAGCACCCTGGGCTGGTGGGAGGTGTCCCTGCCCATGGAAGGGGGGTGGGATGGGATGGGATTTAAGGTTCCTTCCCACCCAAACCATTCTGGGATTGTAAAACAAAACGTGTGTCAGTGTGAAGGAGATGAGGTGATGGTGAAGTGCTGCTGATCCAGCAATATTGCTGCTTGGAAACACTGACTCTTGGGCAGCCAGTTGTCCTGGAATGGGATATTCCAAATAGGAAACAGGCACTGTGGAATGGACACTGATTGTGGGAGTGTGCCTTTAGACACGTGGGGTTTGTGTAAGATCACTTCTGTTGATTAATAGCTAAAATATCCTGATATAATTAATTGGGTTTTGTAATTACAGCCTCCTAAACACCTTTACATAACCCTGACTTTACTGAAACGAGCTCTGAGTTCAGTGTGTTCTCTGTGTTCATTATTATTGTTGTCCTGTTTTGTTCCCCCCACGCCTGGCCCTGACCTCCCTGCTGCTCCTGCGCCGTGTTTCCAGAAGGTAATTTTCCATCCCTCCCTTTTCCTCCGTGGAGCAGTTCCCCCCTGCAGGAGTGGCTGGGATGTCACCTGTGCCTTTCTCTCTTACAGGGAAAACGTTCCAGCTCTACTCCCATAATTTGATAGCTTTGTTTGAGCAAGCCAAGAAAACAGGGTTAGCTGCTCACATCCAAACCCACAGATTCCCTGACAAAATATTACCCAGGTACAAAGCTCTCACTTGTAGACATTAATAAGTGAAAATAACCGTAAATGCTGGTGGTTGCTGCATGAAGGGCCTTGATGTTTCTTGCTGATGCATTTTTTGGTGATTTTTATTCCAGGAAATTTGCCTTAACGACCAAGATCCCTGACACAAAAGGATGCCACAAATGCTGTATAGGTGAGCAGATGTTCAGCTTTGCCCTTTATTTCCCTGGCCTCTTCTCCCAGGCCATGGCATGCCTGAAACTCACTTCTTTCTAATAAACTTGGAGTTAGTTCTGTGTTCAGAAAAAAGGCTGGGAGAGCTGGGGGGGCTGACCTGGAGAAGAGAAGGCTTCAGGGAGACCTGAGAGCTCCTTGCAGAGCCTAAAGGGGCTCCAGGAGAGCTGGAGACAAGGGATGGAGAGTGACAGGACACAGGGAATGGCTTCCCACTGCCAGAGGGCAGGGCTGGCTGGGATATTGGGAAGGAATTGCTGGCTGGGAGGGTGGGCAGGCCCTGGCACAGGGTGCCCAGAGAAGCTGTGGCTGCCCCTGGATCCCTGGCAGTGTCCAAGGGCAGGTCCTACATACAATTATACAATGATTTGGTTTGGAAAAGGCCCTGAAGATCAGCAAGCCCAACCATTCCCCCAGCACTGCCCAGCCCACCACTGCCCCGTGTCCCCAAGTGCCACATCTGCAAATTGTGCCTTAACACCCTTGAAAATGAATATAAAGTCCTTATCTGCCACTTGGAGAGCTTGTTTAGCTCACACACAGTGTTCACAACATACTTATAAGTGATTCCTCAAGCCAGGCTCGTCCTGCATCCAGCTGGGCTTACAAAGCCTCCCCCAAACCAGTGAGAGCTCCCAGGAGCTGTGGAGCTTCCCATCTTTTCCTCCTGGGAATTGTTTTCTTTGCATGCCAAGCTGACCCAGCTCCCCCAGCCCCAGGGAGAGGAGTTACAGCTTCTCTGCCCACTCAGCGTGTGCCTTCTCACCTGGGACTCCAGGGCTGCTGCTGGTAATTAATTACAACTATAATTGAATTTGTCTGGGGTGTAGCACAATATTTAATCTCTGGGCATATTGGAATGGCAACTAGTGGGAAACTGATGGAATGAGATGGTCTTTAAGGTTCCTTCCAGCCCTAATCACTCTGTGGTATGATTTTATAATGCTGTTTCTTATTTGCAAAGATACCTGTAGAGGTTTTTTTCCCAGCCATGCATTGAACTTCCAGGACTTTAAAACGATTGTTTTCAGGGTTTTTTTGTTTGTTTGTTTCTTTTCTGCAGTACGAAACCCATACACAGGCCACAAGTACCTGTGTGGAGCACTGCAGTCTGGAATTGTTCTGCTGCAGTGGTATGAGCCAATGCAGAAATTCATGTTAATAAAGGTAAGGAGTTACTTTTAGCTCCGTTTAAGAATTACACAGTTGTTGGAATAACCTTTCCAGAGTTTGGCATGGAAAGTACATCCCGGTCTGGTGCCGTTGGTGGGTTGTGAGCACTTGAAAACTCTGGCTTGACACGTTTTGACCAGAAAACTTGTGACTGACCTCACGTAAGTCACTGAAGTGCTGCCCCGTGCCCAGCACTCGCAGTGACAGACCATGACCCACCTCTGCCCGGCCCGAGGGTCCCTCTGCCTCCAAAATCCACCCCGGTTGGACTCAGTGCGTGCTGCTGAAAATGGAACTGCCAACAGCCTGCTGCTGTCTTTCTGTCCCCCAGCACTTTGATTTCCCCCTGCCCAGCCCTCTGAACGTGTTTGAGATGCTGGTGATCCCCGAGCAGGAGTACCCCATGGTGTGTGTGGCCATCAGCAAGGGCACGGAGCCCAACCAGGTGGTGCACTTCGAGACAATCAACCTCAACTCGGCCTCCTCCTGGTTCACAGAGATCGGGGCAGGTGAGCCTGCTGGGAAGGTTGCATTGCCCTCCCTCAGGAGTCCTTGGGAAACCCTTCAGGCTTGGTGCTTCTCTGCCTAGAGCAGATCCCGGGTTGTTGGAACTGAAGGGAGCCTGCAAGAAGGATGGAGAGGGACTTTGGATATGGGCCTGGAGGGACAGGACACAGGGAATGGCTTCCCACTGCCAGAGGGCAGGGCTGGATGGGATATTGGGAAGGAATTGCTGGCTGGGAGGGTGGGCAGGCCCTGGCACAGGGTGCCCAGAGAAGCTGTGACTGCCCCTGGATCCCTGGGAGTGTCCAAGGCCAGGTTGGACGGGACTTGGAGCAACCTGGGCTGGTGGAAGGTGTCCCTGCCCATGGCAGGGGTGGGACAAGATGACCTTTAAGGTCCCTTCCAATCCCAACAATTCGGTAATTCCATGAGTCTCTGTGTTCTGGTGCTGACCTGGCCACCTCAGTATAAACTGTCCTTTTTTAAAATCTTCTACTTCAGACACACCTTTTATTTTCTGAATTTCCTTGAACACTGAGCAGACCCTGCTGATTGGCGTCTCCTCTGTGGTTCCACGCTGTTTCCTGGGGTCAGACTTCCTGCTCTTTCCCCTCCTTTCCTGTGGAAAGAATCCAGAAATGAATTCTTGTCCCTCCTCCAAGCCCTTGGGGCAGGGTTGTCATCTTCAGCTGGCTTTTAGTAAGCAAGGATTTGGGTTATCTTCAGGACTTTGAGCTGATTTTCTCTGCTGCCCTTCTTGCCTGGACTTCTTTAACCTCTAAAGCTGTACAAGCAACTTCATTAATAAAAACTAGAAAAAAATTCTATTAAATCTCGTTTGATATCAGCACAATAATCTTTCCAGATGTAGATTTATGGGAAAGGAGCTTTTTTTAGCAGTGAAGATTCCCTTGATGTTTGTTTTGCTCTTTTGTTCACGAAGGAAGCTGTGCTGAGCTGTAGCATCAAATGCGATTCACCCAATAAGAAGCAGTACTTTTATATAAAATAGCTGCTTGGAACCGAGGGGTTTGTCCTCGTCCCAGAACGCTCTGGGATCTCAGAGCCTTGAAAAGAGTTCAGGGGCTCAAAGAGCCCAGTGCAGAGGCTGTAGCTTGGGTGAGAGGAGCCTGAGCTCGGTGCTTTCTGTGCATAACGTGATGTGCTCTGTTCTCCCTCAGGCAATCAGCAGCTGGATGCCATCCACGTGACACAGCTGGAAAGGGACACTGTCCTGGTCTGCCTGGACAGTGAGTAACACAACCCCCTCGGGAAGCTTCCTGCCCCTCGTGCACAGCTTGTGTTGCCACAGTTGTGGATTTGAATCCTACCACGAGTTAGTTTTTCTCCCTCCGTTGGTGATCTGTGTTGAAATACTTCCACGAAGATACAGTTTGGATAAGTGGGATTTCGTTTTGCCCCTTGTGATTCCACTCTCCCTCTTCGTGTCTGCAGCGTTCTGTCAGTAGAGGCTGAAAACATACAGAGAGTACAGAAAAGCTTTCTGTATTTATTTTGGGGCAAAGATGCCCTTGGGTTCATTTCAGGCAAACGCTGTAGATGTTAAGTTTGGGTATTTCTCTGTGCCTGAAAGATTAAATTAGAACCTCATGCTTAAATCCTGTTCAGCAGTGGGTTTTAATACTTATTTTTCTGTTTCTCCTGAGAATTTGTGAAAATAGTGAATTTACAAGGGAAATTGAAGTCAAGCAAGAAATTGGCCTCTGAGCTGAGCTTTGATTTCTGCATCGAGTCAGTGGGTGAGTGACTTTGCTTCTCTCTTGTCTCTCAGGGCTTTAAGAACTCAGAGGGGTGAGTGTTGAATGACTGACAGGTTTCTGGTCATTTCCACAGCACTGAGAAACAAAAATCGGGGAGGAAAAAGTGTTTAGTAGCACATAAATTTGTGTTCATCCTCTAAAAGTTGTGGGTTTATTTAAAGTGACAGCACAGCCATTTTTTAATAACAATATTTCCATCTAATTCTTAGAGGACAAGCTGCTGTCTTTAAGTTATTAGAGGACAGGAGCCTCTGTTCTAAACCTTGTAGTTGTCAAACAAGTATTTGTGCTGTAATAAGCTCTCAGAATCTTGGAATTGAATCACTCAGAGCTGGGAGCTCTTTGCTCCTGTTAGGAGAAGTGCTCCCATTTTTCACGCACCTCTCCTGAAGTAAATGTAATAATTCAAATGCTGTGTAATGGGCAGTGTGTTCACACCCTTCTGGGGGTCTCTCCAGAACCATCAGGATTGCAAAGATCCCGGGAACAGGGGGTGATGTGTGTCCCTCCTTTGCAGTGTGCCTTCAGGACAGCGTGCTGGCCTTCTGGAAACATGGCATGCAGGGCAAGAGCTTTAAGTCAGATGAAGTAAGTGATCTGCCAGTCCCTCCAGGAAGGTTTCATTTATTCCTCCTCCTTCTTTACCACTTGATCTTCGGTTCCTCTCGCTGCTTCCCTGCTGACAATGCTGGTGCTCCACCATCAGTTCATCTCTTTCAGCCCTGTCATTTGCACTAAACTGCATTTGACTTTGATTTTCCTCCCAGCTCAGACCAGTAAATTCCCTTTTGTCCCTGAAACATGTAAACATCTCCCTCTTCCTGCAGGTGACCCAAGAGATATCCGATGAAACCAGGGTTTTCCGCCTGCTGGGGTCAGACAGGTAAATCACCCTGAAGAAACAGAAACCTTTTGTTTTATTTAAAGCAGCTTTTCTAGTTTCCAGCTGGTCTGGCTTCCAGCCCACCACAGCTCTGCCTGGAGGCAGCAGGTGACAAGGAGAGGTGGGAGATGCCCTTGGGTACCCAGTGCACTTCTGGAAAAGCCTGCTCCTGGCTGGGATTTTCCTGGTGACCTGTGAGCTACCATGGCAGCTAGTTAGTTAGAAATCATCTTCACTGATCTGGAAATAGCAGAGCAAACTGGAACACTCACAGGTTTTCATCATAATGGGCTAAATTCTCTCAGTATCTGATGCCTTTCAGCTGCAGAGGTGGGAGGAGGTGCAGCTGCCTCCGGGTTTGGAACCTGAGCAGCAGCTGCCCCTGTCTCTGGGCTGGACGTGTGCACTGGTGGGTCCTCAGCCAGAGTGGAAAAAGTGGGAGTAGATAGAGATGAGTCCAGAAATCAGTTCCAATCCCAGAATCCCAGAATGGGGTGGGCTGGGAGGGACTTTAAAGCCCATCTCGTTCCACCCCCTGCCATGGGCAGGGACACCTTTCACTATCCAAGCCCAGTCCGACCTGACCTTGAATACTTCTGGTCTTGAGTCCCTGATCTCTGCTCCCTCATCTGGGCTTTGAGCTGCCAGAAATACTGGTTTGTGTTTTCCATGTCTGTTCAGCTGGAGCAGGAGTCTTTCCTGCCATTCCAGCGATGGGATGTGGTGGCACCTTTTTGCCTTGGATCGCTCTAGAACTGCCCAGGGGCAGTGGTGAAGGTGAGGGACAGAGCGGTTCAGAGATCTCATTTGAGAAGTCTTTGAGGAGAAGATAAAGCAGAGATAAGTTTATTCCTAAAATCAACAGGATGCTTTCCTAGGAGCTGGTGCAGAGAAGTGCAGGCATTTGGGAGGGAGAGGGGAGGGCAAAGACCCCAGCACATGAGCTGATGGTCGAGGTCCAGCGTGGGATGGGACAGGGGTCAGTGGGGCAAGACAGGGAGAGACTCTTTTTCCATAGGAACATGATGAGCAGGACAAAGGCAGAGATGGGGTTGAGTGATCCCTGGGAACCCATCAGGGATAAATATTTAGGAGGGAGGAGAATGGTTTGGGTTAGTGGCTGATGTGGGAGTGATAAACATACTCGGGCTGCAGATGATGGGATCATGGAATCACGGAATGCTTTGGGTTGGAAGGGACCTTAAAGATCACCCAGTTCCATGGCAGGGACACCTTCCACTTTATACAGCATCTCAGGGATTTTATCAGAAGTGATGCTGGAAAAAGAGGGAACTGCTGTAAAGAATGGCACACCCGAGATATCTGGGAGACCCTCCAGCCTGTAGAAACGTGGGAGTTTCCTCCTCAGTAGTTAGAGCAGGTGCTCTGTTTGCCGCCACCAAACTCCTGGGTGCTGCTGTGTTTGGTTGCAGAGTGGTTGTGCTGGAGAGCAGGCCCACGGAGAACCCTCAGGCTCACAGCAACCTCTACATCCTGGCTGGGCACGAGAACAGTTACTGAGCAACGCTCCCCCCAGGCAAACAGCAGAGGGGATTTGCCTCGGGAGGAACAAAGGAGCATCAGGAATTTATATATAGCCGTTCCTTTCCTGGACACCGGAGCCGTGCTGGGTTTTAGGGTGGAAATCAACCCATTCTTGCAGCTGGGAACAGCTGGTTCTGTCTCTTGCCACTGTGTGGTTGGTTATACGGAGTTTGCTTAATAAAAGCTGAGATAAAGAGCCCTTTACTCGTCAGTTGTAGGGAAACAGAGCCTTGAAACATGTTATGCAGTAAAGGTGCCATAAACTGTTAAATATTTTTCTTCCCTTGGATTTTCCTGTTAGTCTGTAGATATAGATTTAGTGCTGGCTGTTGCCCTGTTTTATACTGAGTCTTATTCCTGATAAAACAAAGATTTGTGTAGGAAGTGAAAGTATCCGCAAAGCTTTCTGGTTTGAAATCTGCCATTGGGTATGGCTTTGTATAATAGACTATTTAATCCTTATTTATTAATCTGCTGCTAGGATGGGGTAATGTCTCTAACTTTTAGCAAAGGAAGGTTGCAGAGCAGCTTACAGTTGTTTTTATGTTACAGTTGTATAAAGATTTGATTACTCCTTTTCCTTGTAGGGATGTAGTGCATTACTGAGGGGTGTGTTACCATGTTGGGTGATCTTGTAAAAAAAAAATGCGGTTTTGTACAACAGAGTATTTTGTACTGATTTTTCTGCCTGCAGAATTGCCATAAAAGGGATTTTCTTACTTCCTAGACATAGGGTGTGTGTACACAAAGTAGAATATTGGTATCAGCCCCTTTGCTCCTGCGTGGGTGTGTACAATATCCACGAGAGTGTGTGTGTGCCTGTGTGTGAAGTTGACCAGCAGTGTGTATTTTTTATATATATATATATTTATATATATATAAAAACGTACAAAACATATATGCTTTATTTTCATAAATTAGGGATAAGCCTTGTGAGGTGGAATGGAAATTGTAGCTGGTCATCATCCTTAATGAATGGAAGTATCATGTATCCGACTGCCCCGACGTGTAGTTTATTTATGCTATTCCAGAGGGGAGCCCGCAGGGATGACCGAGGCCGTGCAGCATTCCAGCTGCTGCCAGACACTGCCTCGGGAATGGTTCTTTCCCCAGCTGTGTAGGATAAATAAACATGATAAGAACCAGTATTCTATATCCAGGCTTTGATCACTTTTTCCTTCTTTTGTCACATGTGTTTTTTCCCTTTCTCTTTCTGCTCCTCCGCTGAAGAGTCACGTTGGTTCCCTTTGTCTTCCTCATTAATTAGCCTTCTCGAGGTACCATTAAATATAGACTGACTGCAGGAGAGCATCTGGTTTTACTACCTCACATTACCCTGCTGGCTTTGATGTGAACACAGTCCACGGGTAGGTGCAGTAGCAGCTCATAAACATTTAAATTGATGGGGTTTTTCCTTTCTTAATTAAATGCTGCAGCGAACTGCTGCCTGTTCAGCTCCAGAGATCTGCTCCCTGGGAAGGACAGGCTGGAATTCACAGGTCATCTGAGCAGAGCAGTGAAGGGGTGTGACAGCTTGGAGCGCTTTGGTGCTGGGTTGTCTGTGTTGGCATCAGGCTACGTGATCCATAATTTAACATTGAGGGAATTGTCTTGGCTCGGTGGTGTCTCCTTGTTCCTGGGGACAGCTGGAGGTTGGTGCTTGGCAGGTCTGGAGGGGAGAACAGCCCTGCTCACATTTAGCATTTTAGCCAGTGTCATTCAAAACTAATCCTTGTTGACAGCCAGTCAAGCTTTTCAGTTCTGACTTTATAAATAGTGTACAGCTAAAACTTCAAAATCACTCCACGGAGTGTGGAAAATGTGGTTTAAAGGTGGTCAGCTGGAATTGCATCAGCACTATTAAAAGCAGGACGTGTGATTTCTGTCTGTTAAAGATGTTGAGTTCTCTAGTACTGAAATGACTTCACAGGTAACAGTGACTGGTGATTAACCTCAAGTGGTGCAACTCCTGGTCTACAAAGACTTTAAAACAGAAATTAAGAAAAACAAAGTGAAGCACCAGGTGTAGATATTGTAGAGCAAACATTTTTTAATTTACCTCATTCGCTGCAGACGGTAATTTTGGCTTCATCCTTGAAAACACTTAAAGGAGATCTCTAAAAGACTAGAGAAACCTGTAAATAAAATCTGAATATTTCTGGGGAATAACTGGAGTAAATAACTCTTAGGTCATGACACTGTCATGCAGAAATAACAAGCTGAAAGTATTTTTCTTGGAAGGACACGAATGGCCTTGGTTTGCTGGATCATAAAGAATAAACTTAGGAAAGTCCTCATTTCATCAAACCTCGTTTAGCTGTTGAAGCATTTCTAATGGCATGTTGTGAAATGCTTTGTGCTGGTTTTACAGTGGCATTTTCGGCATGATCTGCAAGATGCTGTTTCCTAGTGTAAAACCTCACTTGTATTCCCTATCACACAAGGGACTGGTGTGTGCCACAGCCAACCCGGCCAGTCTTGGTGACTCTGAGTAGTATAATTTGATTTGACTGTTTGATTTACTCTGTTATTGTCTGTACCTCCGTTTTTGTGACATTTCAGCCAGGGTTTTGAAAGCCCAGCGTGGGGGTTTGGGGTTTGTGAAGCAAAAACTTGCCCAGCCCCTCGTTCTTCTTCCGACAGTTATCAAAGTTATTGGATGCACGAGGTCATGTATCCAGCTTGAAAGCCTTAGAACAGGCTCCCAGTGCTCTTGGAAGTACAAACACTATGTGAGGAGCAGCCTGTGGATCGGTCTCTTTGGATTTCCTACCCGAATTCCTTGTAACTGCAAAACACACCTGGAATTGTGCTGCCGTCTCTTTGGAGAAGAAAGGTACAACGCATCAGTGAGCCACGGTGCCTCTGCACGAAAAGCACAAGGCTGGGAGACCCTGGAATGTGCTTTTCTTTAACCTTGTTTAGTCATTAGGTGTAACTGAGGCTCTTTAACTGCACTCGTTCAGTTTGTGTAACCAGGCTTTGTTCCACGGGAATTTCTGTTGCGGTTCAGTCTCTGCCGAATAAACTGCTTTGATACCGAGCCGTGCTGGGGACAATACCTTGGGGGAGAGATCCGGGAGAATCCAGCTGGTCTCCAGGTGATGTGGCTGTTTTGGGAAGGGCCTGGCGCCGTTCTTCTCCATCCTTTCTCCATCCCTCAGACTGCCGGGAGCCACAGGGCAGCTCCCACGCGCAGCAGGGCGGCCGGAGGGCTGGGAATAGCACAGGCATGAGAAATGGGAATAGCAGGGGCAAATTCTTCCCGGGAATGAGAAGTGGGAATAGCAGGGGCAAATTCTTCCCGGGAATGAGAAGTGGGAATAGCAGGGGCAGATTCTTCCCGGGAATGAGAAGTGGGAATAGCAGGGGCAGATTCTTCCCGGGAATGAGAAGTGGGAATAGCAGGGGCAGATTCCTCCCATCCCGGTGGTGCCGGCAGGCTCCTGGCACCAGCAGGGCACGCCTGGCTGCCCCGTGTATCCCAGAGCTTCGGGGATGTGCTGGGGTGGAGGGAGGAGGAGGAGGGGGTTGTGGATCATGGGATCAATGCACCTTTGGAGGAAGATCGGCCGGTGAGTGGCAGACAATTACACATCCACGTCGCTCCGCTGCAGGGATTGTTCTGTGCGGGGGCCCGCGCTGGCGGCTGGGATGTGAGGGTACACATCGCCGGTGGATGGGGCCGGGGCTGGGAGGGCGGATGAGCGGATTGAGGGTGAGTGCTGGTGTTGGGAGGCCCTGGGGAGGGAGGGGAGCCGGGCGGGGCCGGGCGGGAGGAGCCCGCGGGGCTGGGATTCGAACCCGGGGCTCTGTGAGGGCCGGGCTGTGCCCGCGGGGCCGGGGTTCGAACCCGGCGCTGTGAGGGTCGGGCTGTGCCTGAGCACCCGGGTTCGAACCCGGCGCTGTGAGGGCCGGGCTGTGCCTGAGGACGCGGGTTCGAACCCGGGGCTCTGTGAGGGCCGGGCTGTGCCTGAGCACCCGGGTTCGAACCCGGGGCTCTGTGAGGGCCGGGCTGTGCCTGAGCACCCGGGTTCGAACCCGGGGCTCTGTGAGGGCCGGGCTGTGCCTGAGGACCGGGGTTCGAACCCGGGGCTCTGTGAGGGCCGGGCTGTGCCTGAGGACCGGGGTTCGAACCCGGCGCTGTGAGGGCTCGGACACCCCGGCAATGGAGCGCTACGAGAGGCTGGGCAAGGTGGGAGAGGGGTCCTACGGCGCCGTGTTCAAGTGCCGCAACAAGGACACGGGGCAGATCGTGGCCATCAAGAAGTTCCTGGAGGGCGAGGAGGACCCGGTGATCAGGAAGATCGCGCTGAGGGAGATCCGCTTGCTGAAGGTGGGCGGCGGTGGCGGTGTGAGGGGATAGACTGTGAGGGGATAAAGTG
>VWZF01002382.1:576680-587145 GCA_013396755.1 Sclerurus mexicanus
GCCCTTTTTGGAACTCCATGACAGTGGTTTAATGAGCAGCATTTCAGTCCTCACAAGGAGACACAATAACTTACCACCAGCTTAGAAAGGAAAGTCTGAAGTGTTTGCACTGAAGTGATGGAAGGGGAAAGACAATATGAGCAAGACCGTGGTGAGTTGAGCAGAGCAAAAGAAATGAAGGTGTCTGCTAGTTTGATCAGCAGAAATTCTTTGCCAAGCCCAAACTCAGTTGTTGTGAAGGTTAAGGGCACCTCCCAACAATCACAGAATTGCTGATGTTGGAAGGGAGATAATCCTGTCCAGCTCTCCCACTCAGGCTTGCTCAGTTAGAGCAGCCTGCTCAGAAACTTTTCCAGAGTTTGAATATTTCCAAGGCTAGAGGCTTCACAGATTCTGGGCAACCTGTTTGGGTGTCTGACCACTCTCTCAGTACAAAAAGATAAAATAAATTGCTTAGATTTAAATGGAATTTCCCACGAGGTCAGTTTGTACCCATTGCCTCTGTCCACCGAGGAGAGCCTGGCTCCATGTCCTTTACTCCTTTCCACGAGATGATTATGCACATTGCCAGGATCCCCCTGAGCCTTCTCTTCTCAGGCTGAATGATGGTCCCAGCTCCCTCATCCTCTCCTTGGATGTCAGACACCCCAATTCCTTAATCATTTCAGTGGCCCTTCACCGGAGTCACTCCAGCGTGCCCACACCTTCCCTCTGCTGAGGATCCCAGAGCTGGACACAGAACTCTGGACGTGTCTCACCTGTGCTGAGCAGAGCTCTGAGACCCAGCTCTGGCTGAGCTTTGCCAGCAGAATCATTTGCCAGGAGCTTCCCAGCTGGTTCTGGGAGCTGACTCCGTGTCGTCCATGTGATGCAGAGCTGTGCAGCTGAGGCTGGGAGCCTGCACAGAGCTTCATCCCAAAGGGGGCTTTGGGCAGGTAACTGTGCTGCCCAGCAGGGTGTGGCTTTAGCTGCTGCTCAGAAATCCTTCCGTCTTTCAGCAGGAATGATTGCCTGGCACAACGTGTGAGGGGGTGTGGATGAATTCGGAGGGTCTTTATCTGAGGGCCAGGGTAAATACTTGCTTCTAACCTTGTCTTTTTCTGTCTCCAGTGCATCCACCGAGATGTAAAGCCAGAAAACATCCTGATAACAAAGCACTCGGTCATCAAACTGTGCGACTTTGGATTTGCTCGAATCCTGAGTGAGTGCTGCTACATGCATGGATTGTTAACGTGGGAAAGCTCCACTGGAGCGTAGGATCAGCCTTGCAAACACCCACTTGTCTTTGCCTGATGCATCTGCAAATCATCCTGTATAAAAGGCTGTTGTGTTTTCCCAGGGAAGCTCTGCTAAAGGCTGGGTTAGAGATCCCCAAACCCTAAAGGAATGAGCCCAGACACCGCGGTGACAGGGATCTGTAAACAGCCTGAGCTCCCTGCTGGGGCAGCAGAGCTGCTGGGGGTGCTGGCGCTGGTAGATGGAAGTTGGCCTTGGGTGTCTTGGAGCTGCCCAGGCGTTGTTTATGCAATGCTGGAGACACAGCTGGAGTTCCCTGGCAGTCAGACCCCTCCGGCTGCCTCTGCAAACAATGGCTTCACATTTTCCGTTGGAAATAAAACCCCCAGTCTGGTTTATTTTAGCTCCTGTTCAGGCAAATCACGAGGGCTCTGAGAACTGCCCACTGGCTGGTGCAGGGCCCTGCTGTGGAGCTCTGCACATTGGCATTTGGAGAAAAGCACGGGCCTGATTTTTGCCAGATCCAAAGTGTTCCCAAAGCAGGGTTCTGCAAGGGGCCAGTGACTCATCCCGTCCCTCCAGCCGTTGCCTGCCCACGAGGTGCCCCGACATGTGTAACAACTGATGCCAGCTCGTCTACACTACCTGATCCCACCTTCCTGTTTGTTCCCCCTCTCCCTGACCCTGACCCAGCTGGCCCCAGTGACTACTACACCGACTACGTGGCCACGCGGTGGTACCGCTCCCCGGAGCTGCTGGTGGGGGACACCCACTACGGGCCCCCCGTGGACGTCTGGGCCATCGGCTGCGTCTTCGCTGAGCTGCTCTCCGGGGTCCCCTTGTGGCCTGGGAAGTCTGACGTGGACCAGCTGTACCTCATCCGGAGAACCCTGGGTGAGTGTCCCCTGGCACCGGCTGTCCCCACGCCCTTGGCAGAGCCATGGCTTGCCCAGGAGGGCTTTCTTCTGTGGTGGGAATCAGCAGGAGCCAGGAGGTGAATTTACCCCATGGATCTCTCCCTTTAGTAAGTGCTGGCTTATTTGAGGCGATCCTGCCCTTGAAAAGGAACTGGATTTTCCTGGCATGATGTACATGTGCTAACAGGATCCCAGTGGACCAGGCTGTGGGAGAAGGATCATTGCCTGCAGACTGTCTGGAGCCATCCCTCCAGTCTCCTTAGTGGTGGCCTTTGGGAAACTGCATCTGGTGCTGGGCAGATGAGAAAAGATGTGGGATGTGTTAGGTGAACACCAAACCCCCCCTTCTGGTCCCTTGGGGTGGAACTCCTACCTCTGCTGCTGTCCTTTCCACATCTTCACCTGTCTCCACGCAAGGAAATGAGGTGCCTGTGTCAGAAAGGACAAGGAATGTTTTGCATAAAGGTTTGAAAGATCCAGGTATTTTTCAGGATTTGGTACCAAGCAAAGCGGTCAATGAATAGTTGGATTCAGTTCATCCCAGCTTTGGAGGCCTCATAAGCACGGCTAGTGCCTGCTGATGGCTGTGTGCCTGGGAAAGGGAGTGTGAACATTGCAGCTTGTCTGTTCCATGTGCTTGTCTTTATTCATCAAGCAGTTTTAGGAGCCACTCCGGATTTATTTGTTAAATAAAAGAGCCATTATCCCATAACACTTAAATTAATCCAGTCTCGTTGATTCTGTTTGGGCTTGCTGTGTAACATCTGCTTTCTTGTCTGGCAATGCACAACCACCCAGTTTTAATTGAAATTTATTGGAACGAACTGAGACTTGCAGTTTTTACTAAGCAGTTTATGAAACTAATGGCTTTAAACAGATAAGCTCCTTAGCTAGAAAAATAGTTCAGCACCGATTGCTTCATCCTCCAGAATCCATTAATGCCAGGGTTAGGTAGTTATAATTTGTTTTTAATGGCAGTGTTTCAGCCCGAAGAGATTCCCGTTGGGTCCAGGTGCTGGACTGAGGCGCTGTTTACACAGCAAAGCTCCTTGGTGGAAGCTGTGCCATTCTGGGGGTTGGCATTTTACTGGCTCCTTGGTTGTGGATTGGATTTTAGCATTTTCCTTGCTCTGAGCTGCTCTAAGCTTCGAGAAAGCTGCCTTGGGGAAAGCTATCAGTGTATTCCTGGTGAGGCTGCACTTCAGCTCTTTTCTCTACAACATGCTCAGGGGTGTCCAAAGAGAATTTCACCAATATGAGTTAAATTCTCCTGAAGCTGGAACACTTGTGGCCCTGCCTTTCCCTCAGCACAGTCACCCAGGTGTGGGATCACTGATGGCCAAAATGGACATTCATTGTCAAAAAGAACATTTCCTCGGCTCACTTGGTATTCCATCACTTTGGCATCAGCCTTGTGGGAGGATACAGCCTTGTTCAATGCAGGCACTGAAAACCAGCAAATTAATCCAAGGTTTTTTTTAATTCTCGGTTGAAGGGGACCTCATTCCCAGGCACCAGCAAGTGTTCAGCACCAACCAGTTCTTCAGCGGGGTAAGAATTCCAGACCCGGAGAGCATGGTAAGAGCTGCCTCCAGAGGCACTTCCCTTGAGCTTCCTGCTAACCAGCCTGTCTCCCACTCTAATCCACCCTGCAGTGCTGAGGGCACAGGGTGTTTGCACAGGGAGGTGTTCCTGCTTTTTACCCACGTGCTGCCTGCTTTGGAAGTAGAGCTGGAAAAGCCTCGCACAGCTTGCCCAGTCCTTCGCTGCACAGCGTTTTTCCCAGTCCAAAAGCTTTGCCCTCTGCTTTGCCAGTGTGCACCAGAATATTATTTGGGGGTGGCTGAACCCCTCTCATGACATTTCGTCTTCTACACTATGTAAAAACAATCAGAAAATGATTAATCTCCACTCCTTCTCCCCATTTCTGGTGGCACAGCAGCCAGCCCCCACCCTCAGCAATGCCAGGCCTGTAAGCACATGGAGTGACAATGGCAGTTTGTGAGGAACAGGTCACACTGCACTGGAAAGCTGGGTCTCTGTACCCTGATGAATGAAGAGCATGCTAATATGAGTGCATTCACTATTTTTTCCCTCCAGGAGCCATTGGAAATGAAATTCCCCAATATTTCATACTCTGCTCTGTCTCTCATGAAGGTAAGAAAACTGAGATGAGCAAATGGGGTCTGTGTCCCTTATGAGTAAATGGTGTGAGCTGGGGGCTGAGTTACCAGAGATTCATTGAAGAATAGAGCTGGTTTCCTACCCCATGTGATTGTAACTGTTCCTTGAGCTACAGTTCCTACTGCAATTGTGGACTCCCCATCCCTGGAAGTGTCCAAGGCCAGGCTGGACTGGGCTTGGAGCAACCTGGGCTAGCAGAGTGTGTCCCTCCCCATGGCAGAGGGTTGGAACTGGATGAGGTTTAAGGTCCGTTCTGACCCAAACCATTCCCTGATTAATTGCTGCAATTGTTGGGTATCATGCTGACTGAAAAGCCCCTCTCAGAATCCATTAAAAAATAATTAAGACATGTCCCTGTGGGAATAGTGGTTGGCTGTGGTGAGTAGCTGGAAATGTGCAGAGGTGTTCCATGAGTGTTTTGTGTGACCCTTCATGTTTTCCAAGGGATGCCTTCAGATGGACCCTGCGGAGAGGCAGACCTGTGAGCAGCTGCTGCAGCATCCCTACTTTGACAGCTTTAGGGAGGCAGTGCATCTGGGGAAAGAACACGAGAAAACAGCTCGGAAAGCAGCCAGGCTGACTCAGAAGCACAGGCCAGGGGTAAGGTGTCCACAGAATTTCATGTTCTGTGCCTGAGGAGGGGCTGGCTCTGCTGTTTAACTCACAGCAGCTGGGCCTTTAGGGCAGTTTAGGGTGTTGGACTGGGCTTAGTTTTATCCTGAGGAGAAAACAAACCTCCTGGCTAAGGAGTAAATCCATACAAATGGGATGCTGCGCTGCAGCTCCTTGGAGCACTGGGGTAACAATCAAAGAGTGTCCAGGAATGTGCATTCCTGACAAAGAGCAGCAGGAGAGCTGAACAAACTGGACACACTTACATGGCTGCTTTAATTTGGGATCTTTTTGGCGCTTTTGAATCCCAAATTATGGGAGATGGCAGAAATACCCAGTTCCGTTTCCCATACTCAGTTCATGTTACCCCACACACGTCTCTGGGTGTCTCTGCAGCTGGAGTTGCCAAGCAAATGTCAAATGTCTCCCTGCCACTTCAGCCTTTCTGGACTCCATCCCAAGTGCCCGGATCCAGCCTCACAGTGCGAGTCACTCCAAGGGCCACATTCCCCACCAGAGCTGTAAGGCTGAGCTGGTAACAGGCAGGGAGGTTGGAGGTGAGGGATGGAGAACTGCTGCAGTGTGTGAATTCCTGCATCAGGCTGAGTTCTCTTCTGTTTCTATGCCGTGGGGTATAACAGCAGTATTTTGCTTGCCCTGGATGACTGGAAGAAATTCCTTTAATGAGTTATCTGGTTGCAGTCTAGTCGAAGAACCCCAGATCCATGACTCCTGGTATGAAAAGGACAGGATTACAGTAGGAATAGTGAAATTTTTCCATATGAAAAAGGAAATGTGTGCTTTAGTCTCATTCCAGATGAATACACTATGTGATTTTTCCTTTAGTTACAGCACCTGCCCCAGCTGACCAGTAGTAACGTTCTCCCAGCTTTGGACAGCAAGAAGCACTGCTGCAAAACACGGAAATCCAACTGCCACTTCCCGAACATCTGACCAGGTGGCACACTCAGACTTGACTGATCAAAGCTCAAGTCATTTGGGGTTTATAAACGGAGGATTCATAGTGGAAAACTAAATTACTAAATGTCATGACATGTACAAAGTGAGTCCAGCCCGATGAGAGGCTGCCTGACTGCTCCAGGTAGTTCTCACACCTGCTTTACTACTGCACTTAACAGATCAGAGTATTAAAACTACTGGTAGCGACTTCACAGGCTCACAGACACCACTCCCAGGAGAACAGACCAGCAATAACCATGTTGTTTCTTTAGTCTTTAGCCCTTGCATTCTGAGGTTGCTTTTATTTGCTGATTTTGACAATAGTGAAGCTGCTTGCTTGTAGTTACAGAAATTATTTTTATCAAAACTAATCATGAAGATAATTTATAACATTGGCCAGACACAGGCAGGAATTCTACCTAAGCGTTTGTATTAGAATGACTTGGGCTTGTGGAATCTCAGGATGTAATATTGAGTTGATTTTGAATAAAAGAAATGTAGCTGCTTTTTCCAATTTACTGGATGTATTTTACTATATGAAGTTTTGCTGCTGGGCAAGGAACATCCTTTATTACTTGAAACTAAAACCAAACTTGACACTGTGTTCTCCATACATTCTGTGTTCCACAGCAGTCAAAGCCATTTCAGTGGGTCAGGTGCCTTCTGGCTCTGCAAGTCCCTGCCAGGAGGGGGGAGCCAGGGTGGGTCGGGCTCTGCTCCCAGGGAACAGGGACAGGAGGAGAGGAAACAGCCTCAGGCTGGGACAGGAGAGGTTTAGATTGGATATTAAGGAAAACTTCTTCATGGGAAGGGCTGTCCAGCCCTGGCGCAGCTGCCCAGGGCAGTGATAGAGACCCCATCCCTGAAGGGATTTAAAAGCCCTGTGGATGTGGCACTTGGGGACACAGGTCAGTGGTGGGGGAATGGTTGGATGATCTCAGAGAACTTTTCCAACCTCAGCACTTCTCTGATTCTCCTGTTTATCAGGAGTGACGAGGACGCAGCTAAAGAGCTGCACAGAACTAATGCAGTCCGTGTTAGCACACAGCAAAAACGTGCACGAGGCTGTACCCAAGAGCTGCTGCTCCTCCACAAACAGCCACGTTCCAGCACCGGGCAGCTGACCCTGCCTGCCTGTCAGCGGCTCCACTGAAACCAGACCACAGGAGTCAAAGTGGAGGACACAAAACAAGGCCCATGACCTTTTTTATTGAAGCACCTCCCACCGGCTGGTGCCGGCCGGATTCTCTGGGAATGAACAGCCCCGACCGCGCCCAGCGCTGCAGCTTCACTTCCACTGTCACTGTTTCTGGGCTGTAAAATAGCTGAAAACTTCTCACTGAGGTACTAAGAGCTCCCTATAAACACGGGAAGCAGATGACTATGTACAGAAGCCTGCGTTCTCTGCTACTGATCCACATCTTAAGCTTAATAAATCTTCAGTGCATAATTTCGCAAAAGGTCACGTACAGCTTTTTAGGCTGGACTGGGAGAGCTGAGCTTATTTCCATACCTGGAAATAGAGCAGCATCTACAATTTCACTCATGCAACATATGATAAATACTAGGAAGTCACATCTCAGTTACGTGCTGTGGTGTTTATTCCAAATCCAGCTCCAGCTCCAGGTTGGGCAGCGCCTGCTGAAGGGCGTGAAAGGTCGTTTTTTTCTCTCTGATTCCAGGAAGGTCACTCAGATACAAATACTCAAGGTTCCTGTAAATATTTAAAAAGAAAATCAGCAACTACTATTTAACTGTTGACAGAGAAATTAGAGAAAGGATTATTTCGCCACAGTCATTTTGAGTATTTTAAACGGTGACTGGTTCTAATGGAAGATTTTTATGGAGGGGGTGCTTGAGGTTTCAGCTGCAGAGGTGCAGCACCCAACTGCTCCCCATGCCCAAGGACTCAGGTGTGCCCCAAGACCTTGGGGCACAAGAGGAGCATCCCCACACACTGGAAACAGCTGGAGTACAGCCCTCCTACCCCCACAGCCCCAGCACTGCCAGGGAGCAGCGTGCCATGGAAGCGGCCGGCGGCTCACGCACATCAGCTTGTGCAGGGCAAGGATGCCTTTGTCTGTGACATTCCCACAGGAGATGATCTTCAGCTGGAGGAGACTCTTCTGCAGGTTGTTTGTCTCGCTGAGCCTCTGCAGACACTCGTCCTGTATGTACATGCACTTCTCCAGCCTGATGTCCGTAACGTGCTCCAGACCATCTGGGAAAAGAAAAACAAGGATATGCTTCAGAGTGCCAGGATCAGCCTGTGTGGGTTGTTATGTTCTGCCTCCAAAACCACCCACCAACACACTCCCTTGTACAGTGGGGCTGCAATTCATCCCCAAAGCCCCTCTGTGGTACTTTGAATAAATGAAAGCCCTGGGGTTTGTATCCTTTTGGTAAGATCTGAACAGCTTTGACATGGCCATGTCACAAAAAACCTATGAGTTTGGGTGATAAACAAAGACTCTGACATAGAAACATGCTAATGCTGGAAATTCAGGGTCCCCTGCTATGAAAAAATAAAACTGCCTGTGGCCATTTTGGTCTCTGTTATTTAAGGGAGACCTGAAAGATTTTTTTAATCTTTTGTAAGAAACCAAATGCTTGTTTTTTGTCTCAATGAAGTTCGTGGCACTTCCTTAGTGCTATGGACACTTCAGGCAAGGACTGATGAACTTCCTAATCACACCTCCAGCAAAGCCCTAGGAACTCATAAATATTTGTAGAGCCATTTTAAAACCACAGAAGATTTATCTTGCTAAGGAATGAGAAAATGAGGCAGTTATTGATACTTTGCTGCTACAGAAACGAAGAAAAGCGTTACGTTACCCAGATAGTCAAATCCTCTGTACATGATGCAGGAGTCGGTGGCATTAATTGCTTCTATCTTGTACTTGCCCAGGGGCCCCGTGGGGAGCCCATTGTAGTCCTGCTGCCACTTGGGAGAGCCCTGGTACCGCACCAAGGCCCCGCAGCGCAGCAGCCACTCCGAGGCCGCCCGGTCGGGGCCCACGGCTTGGATCCGCTCATAGTCCACCCTGCCACGACACAAAGAGCATCCACAGGGTGGGAAAGCTGCTCCCGTGGCAGGAATAACGCTCCACGGCAAACGTCTCCATTGGGGTACCCACATGGGGGAGTGTGGTAAGAAGATGGAGAGCTAAGGATGCGATTTACTGGTTTACGTGTAATTGTTTGGATTGTGCTGTTCTTAGTCTGGCTTGAGATTTTTTTAAACTTGTTTTAAATGGTAGATATTTTTGGTTTGAAAAAAGAAAGGAATGCAAATGCAGCTGGACTTAACCCTTCTGATTGTTTCTTTCCATGTCTGTAAGGAGAGAAAAACACCTGCCTTTCTCTTCCCAGGGACTTTACAGCTGCGAACTTCTCTCTCCAACATCGATTATACAGAAACCTTGAGGTCTGTTGCACGTATGTCATTCCCAAAGCCTTTTCATGGAATCAGGGAGTTGTTAAGGTTGAAAAAGACCTCTAAGATCATCAAGTCCAACCACCAACCCAGCACCACCACCACCTTCACCGCTAAACCACGTCCTCAAGTGCCGCATCCACAGGTTTTTCGGGACACTTCCAGGGATGGGGGCTCTGCAATTGCAGTATTTCAAAGAAACTCACACTTCAGCAATGGCTAAACTCCTCGGGCCCACTCAGGGTGTATTTCTCAGGCTGGTGAGGAATGCTGCAGGCAGACAGAGACCTGGAAGAGGCTCCTGCCTGGTGCAGTGTCAGCAATCAGCTACAACACACAGCCAGAAGACATCAGGCAAAACTATTCGCTCCTGGCAAAAGCTTCGGGTACAGAGAGTTTCACAGAGAAAGGTTTCCTCTTTTAGAAGTGAGCCCCTCCTGTGGGTGAGCCTCTTTAGGTGATGGGCTGGTTTGATGCAGTGCTGAATTAGCAGAGGGGCTCGGTCCTGCCACAGGTTTAAGTGAGTCCTGGGGCCAAAGGAGAGCGCGGTTCAGGGAGGGGCAGAGCACACACCTTCCCCTGGAGGGTCCCAGCTTTGGCCCCTGCCCAGCACCGGCACGCAGTCCGGGGGGAAAGAACGGCATTACGGACGAAGCGCCGGGCCCGGCCCCCGCCCCGCCACTCACTCTTACTTGTTGAACACGGCGTTCAGCCAGCCCCAGAAGGACCGGGCGCTGCACGGCGGCCGCGGCGGCCTCAGCAGCCGGCCCAGCGCCATGGCCGGCCCGGGGCAGGCCCGGGGGAGGAGGAGGAGGAGGAGGAAGGGGAGGGGGAGGGGGAAGGGGAGGAGGAAGGGGAGGAGGAAGGGGAGGAAGGGGAGGAAGGGGAGGAGGGGAGGAACGGATGACGGGAGGAAGGGAGGGGAATTTAAATCAATATNGGGATGGAGAAGGAGATGGAGAGGGAGATGGAGGAGATGGAGAGGGAGATGGAGGGGATGGAGAGGGGGGATGGAGGGGGGACCGAGAGGGGGATGGCGAGGGGAATGGAGAGACGATGGACCGGGCTGGAGAATGGACGGGGCTGGGCAAGGCTCCTTCGACTGCTCCCCCTGACCCTC
>VWZF01002382.1:587301-601361 GCA_013396755.1 Sclerurus mexicanus
CCTATCCCCTATATCTCTGATCTCCTTTTTCCCCCATCCCCTTCCCTTATCTCCCCTTTTGCTACCCCAATCCCCCATCTCTGTCCTCTTCCCCCTTTCCTATCTCCTATCCCGTTGCCCTATCTCCTATATTCCCTATATCCCCTATCTCCTATATTCCCTATATCCCCTATCTCCTATATTCCCTATATCCCCTATCTCCCATATTCCCTACATCCACTTTCCCCTATCTCCTCTGTCGCCCTCCCATATATCCCCTCTCCCCTTCCACTATCTCCTATATCCCCTATTTCCTATATCCCCTGTTCCCTATATTCCCTATCCCCTTCCCCTATCTCCTGTCCCCTTTTGCTCTCCCGATCCCCTATCTCTATCCCCTTCCCACTCTCCTGTCTCCTATCCCCTTCCCCTACTCCCTTATCCTTTCTTTTCCCTGTGTCCCCTGTCCCCTGTGTCCCCGGTGTCGGTGTCCCCGCAGCTCCTTCGACGTGGTGGTGGTGGGCGCAGGGATCGTGGGCCTGGCCGTGGCACGGGAGCTCATCCGGCGTCACCCCTCGCTGTCCTTCGCCGTGCTGGAGAAGGAGCAGGAGCTGGGTATGGAGGGGCACAGCTCCTGGGTGGTAGCTGTGGGACAGCACCGTGGGCACTGGAGTGGGCGATGGATGTCCCACCCCTGGGAGTGTCCCAGGCCAGGTTGGACGGGCCTTGGAGCCACCTGGGCTGGTGGGAGGTGTCCCTGCCCATGAGATGGTGATTAAGATCCCTCCCAACCCAAACTGTTGTGGAAGTCTTTGATGGTTCTCCCCTTGGGAACAGCATCTTCATTGCCTGGCACTGCTGGTTTTACCCTAAGGGAGAGCTCCTTCCACGCTCCTCCCGAGGACTCGTCCTTCAGTGGAGCAGCACAGTTGTCCTGAGTCTGTGCTTTGCTGCTGAGACTCCACGTCAGGACTTTGAGTTAAAAACTCCTGAATGTTCACTCTGTGAGAGCTGCAGGGCTGACTCCTGGTGCTCCAGCAGCGCAGGGGTGTCAAGAGAGAGGACAACGGAGGTGAACAACTGGAGTAAGGAGCAGTGCAGGGTGTAAAAGGGCAAGGGCAGGTCCTGCAGGGAGCTGGAGGAACCCCAAGGGATGGATGCATTTCATTTTAAAAAGCTAGATTTCTTAAAATCAATTTTAGCATGTAAAACGTTTTGATTGATTAGTCTGCTCTTGGAGGAAAAACTTCTGTTTTTTGGTGTTTTCCTGTTGATTGAAGACACTGTAAGATGGGATGGATTATCATTAACCAGGTCGTGCTGTGTCAGTGTTTCTCTAACCTTTTGAGACCAAGGGAGGAATTCACTGTGTTTGCTGTGCAGTTACTCATTCGAGCCTCTCTTATAATGCTGAAATAAGGCAGGACCTCAAATAACTCACTTCTTAGACAGCTGAAGTGATTAAGTGTGAGCAAATGTATTTTAATTATGCCTTTTCCTTTTTCTTTAGCCCATCACCAGAGTGGACATAACAGTGGTGTGATCCACAGTGGGATTTACTACACCCCTGGCTCCCTGAAGGCCAAGCTGTGCGTGCAGGGTGCAGCCCTCTGCTACCAGTACTGTGACCAGAAGGGAATTCCATACAAACAGTGTGGGAAGGTATAGGAGTTCCTGTGTTCCTATCTTACCTTTGGAATCTGAGGCTGTGTAATGTATAGCATAGGCCTGCTTGTGGTCTCTGCCCGGAGGGATGAGTTTCTGCAACACTTAACTACCTTCAGGATGAATATACCATTTTGTTTTCTTGTTTCCAGCAGCTCAAATCTGTTTCTTTCCTGGGTCTAAATACTAATTCTCCTTATCTGTGGGCTGAGTTGGAATATAACTGTAGAATCATGGAATCACAACTTCCTCACAAGGGGCAGCACTGATCCCTCTTGTCACCAGGGACAGCACCCAGGGAAGGGCTGGAGCTGTGCCAGGGCAGAGTCAGGTGGGATCTCAGGGAAAGGTCCTTCCCCCAGAGGGTGGTGGGCACTGCCCAGGCTCCCCAGGGCAGTGGGCACGGCCCCAAGGCTGCCAGAGCTCCAGGAGGGTTTGGATGATCCCCTGGGGAACAGGATGGGATTGTTGGGGTGTCTGTGCAGGGCCAGGAGTTGGAATCTCATCCTTGTGGGTCCTTCCATCTCAGGGAGTCCTCTGATTTTGTGATCCATGTAATGCTGGGATCCAAGTCCCATGGAGGGGCACCTGTGTGGCTCCAAGGATCACACAGACTTTCAGTATATGCTTAGCATATACTGAGCTTTCAAGAATCTTCTTTAGGCTCAAGTTTTAGGTGGTCTCCTCATTCTTCATCCCCCTGGTGGTCATCTATGGTAGTCTTCATCAGCTGAACCTTCAACTTCCTTTGTTAGATGTCCTGAATTCTTCAAGCCTACAAAGTCCTGGCTCTGGGCCTCCTATTTGTACTTCATACATCTTGTTTACCTGATTTATTATTACCTGGTGGTCCATCACATACTGCTCCCCAGCATTCTTCCTACAATGTGGCTTTGGTCCAGTATGCAGAACAGAATAAGACATTAGCCAGTGTTTCTGCAAAGTTCTTCTATCAAAACAGGCAGAGCAGTTCCTTCTCCTGACTCCACAGGGCAAGGTGCACCAACTAAGCCATCGTTTACTCCTTCTGTGCCCCTCTCTGCTCTCATCTGTGCAGAGCTGGCACGGGCAACCCACAGGTGATCCATCTGCTGCCTGGGGGAATGAAGGGAGCTGGTAGAATTCCATCCACACGTCGTGTCAGAGCATGGCCTTACTCTCCTGTCGAGGCTGTTTGACATCTCTGCACTTTGGGCTCAGTTTTCTCAGTTTTATTTTTGGCAGCGTCCCAGTGGCTCTTTGGATTCATATTCTCTTCTGGCACATGCAGACCTGTAGTCTTGTGGTACTTTTAACAAATATTATCCATTAATAGTAATCTATTAATAGTAATCTAAACTATAGTTTAACGACCCTCAGGACACTCTCCCTAATACATTAGTGCTTTCTCAGCAATAGTATTAAGTGATGAATTTTGTGCAACTAATGGCACCAACCATTTCCCCCACTTTGAGTCACTGTTCCCTCCTTCACTGTTGCTTGGGCCTGGTGCCAGACCTGCCCTGGCTCTGTGTTTTGCTCACTGCTGTGCCTTGTTGTCTTTTCCAAAGCTGATTGTGGCCGTGGAACAGGATGAAATCCCAAGGCTCAAAGCTCTGTACGAGAGGGGGCTGCAGAACAACGTCCCAGGGCTGAAACTCATCGGGGCAAAGGAAATCCAAGCAAAGGAGCCCTTCTGCAGGGTGAGGGATTTGCATGCTTTTAATTAGCGTGTAAGATCTCAGCTTCTCGGGGGACAACATGTCATAATTTAACATAAATATGCTTCTGGCCTTGAGGTAATTTCCATGAGTGGCCAGTTCAGCAGAGCCTGAAAATTCCTTCCCATCCCTGAGTGTGGATTTGGATCCAGTTTCAGTGCAGTTGCTTCCTACACGTGTGGTTGTTGTGTAGCACTTCTCAGCCTGTTTATTTTCACTGCAGGAGAAGTGTGTGGAGTTTATGGAATACAGATTTGTTGTTGATTAATATATCCTTGTTTCAAAGGAAAACCTGGATGTAAATTCCCTGCACGGTTCCATCAGCATTTTGCTGTTGGGGTGTGACTTTATGAGTGGCTGTAGGTACAGAGAGAATTTTTTTTGTCTTGTTTTTCTTGTAAACATTTTGTATCTGCTCCATGAAACATTCTTTGCATGTTCAAGATCCAGCTGAGCAAACTGGCAGCACTCCCTTGCCATGGCGGTTCCAGGTGAAATATTCCAGCTTTCACTCTCCTGTGTGTTTAATGCCCTCCCAGGGACTGATGGCCCTCGATTCTCCATACACCGGCATTGTGAATTACAAACAAGTGGCCCAGTCCTATGCTGAAGATTTCCAGGAAGCAGGTGGGACAATCTTCACTGATTTTGAAGTCACAAGCATGGAGATGGCTAAAGAAAGTTCTCCAGGAAGTGAAGATGGTAAGGAAGGGGTTTTTAGCTCTCTATTTACTGCAGTCCTACCAAAGATTTTGGTTCAAACACATTTGTTTAAACTGAAATGACATTTCTGAACCTTCCTGTCTCCTAGGGATGAGAAAAAGGCAAGAATTACATTAGGGAGAGTATTGAGCAAACTTACTGTGGGGTGTTTTGGCAGGCAGGTCACCCTTCAGCTGGAACGTTTCAAGCTGATGGAAGAAAGTGATAGAAAAATGGAGAACTAAGGTTGTTCTCTGCCATTAAAATCAGATTTAGGTGAATCTTGCATGTGAATTCTTGTGATAGTGATTTTTCCTGATCCTGGAAGGCAGGTTGGCTCTGTGCTGGCACACATATGGAAGAATAAAACCCCTCTATTAATTCATAAATACAATTATGTCCAGCAACATCAATTATGACAACAGTAGTTGTTCCATAACCTGAAGATATTCCAAAGGAAAAAATCTTGCTCTGTCCGTTCTCTGTTTCTTGTTCTATTAATTCCTTCTCTTGTCCCATTCTGTCTCAGGACTGAAATACCCAGTCATTGTCAGGAACAAAAAGGTAAGAACGAAACAGAAGTTTTAATTCCTTACAGGAAGATGCTTCTCCTTTTCCTCAGCTTTTTTTCTTGAATCCTGCTGCATTAATCACCTCCAAAAAAAAAGTGAAGAAGCTGCTGTGCAGTGAAATGATCACTGTCATCTAAACGTGATTTAATAAAACAGCTGCAATCAGCTCTTATCAGTGAGCATGTTCAAATGTTATAATAATAATAATGTAAAATAATGAAGTATAACTTTCTGCTGCTAACTTGTGTTTAACTGACCCTTATCTGCTTTATTTGCACGATCTCATGCTTGTCTTTCCACGGATTCCTTTTATGACTCGCCCCTTTGGTGACAAACACCTATTTTCCTGTTTGCTTTTGGGCCTTGGCATCTATAAAATGATAAGGGGGCATTTAGCATCATTTTATTGTCATTTTATCACCAGAAAAGCACAACCTGGTGTAAACCAGATGTAAACCAGGTGCACGTTCAGGGGGTGTTCCTGCAATGTGCTTGTGTCCTCTTCACCTCCAGGAGGGAATATCTGCCCAAAAACCAACCTCAAAGCCCTTCCAGGAGGTTTTAAACTTAGTTCTGCTGCTTTTTAATTCTGTTTTTGCTCTTTTATTAAAAAGCAGCTTCCAAAACGTGTTAAGGTTCCTTCACCAAATACTGGTGAAAGAAAATCCGCCATGGTATGTAAAAATAAATACTCTGAGCTAATTAAATAAATAATAGATTGTGATTTGATTGATTTGATATGGTGTTAAGGTATTTAACAGTGTTAAGGTATTTAACAGCTCTCCATAACTNGTTGTGATTTGATTGATTTGATAAGGTGTTACGGTATTTAACAGCTCTCCATAACTGTGAATTTTGGATAAAAATAGCAGTATTGCTGCTCCCACCGCGTGGGGCGAAACCAGCCTCATTTCACCCGATACACGTGCCTGGTTTTTTTTCTCTGGCTGCTTTTTTTTTCAGTAGATACATTGAATTTCTGCGTGTTTGGGTTTGCTTTCCCCCCAGGGTGAGGAGATCTCCTGTGGGCACCTCCTGACCTGCGCCGGGCTGTACTCGGACCGCCTGGCCGCCCTCAGTGGCTGCAGCCCCGAGCCCAGGATCGTCCCTTTCCGGGGGGATTACCTGCTGCTCAAACCGCAGAAGGGCTATTTGGTCAGAGGGAACATTTACCCGGTACGTGCCCCCTGCCCGTCCCCTCCCACCCTGCTCCCTGAGCCCACACCACCGGGGCACCATCCCAAGGGTACCTCTGCTAGGGGGGTGCAGGGACAGTCACTGCTTTGGGGCAGAACAGCGTTGTTTTGGTTAATTCCTGAGGGAAATGTACAGGTGCCACGTGGGGAGGTATCGCCAGCTGGTTTGGTTTGGTTTGGTTGTGGGGTTTTGTTTATTGGTTGATTTATTTAACAGGGGGGAAATGAAGCATAATGAAAGCCACAAGTCCAGAAAAGTCTGGCTTCTTTCTTTGTGTTCTAAAACAAATCTGTGGGCAGGATTCAGGAGTCAGTGAGGCACAACAGTAAATATTTATTAATTATTTAGACAACTGTAACTGTCCTATTTAAGATCTTTATTGGTAATCTGGATGAGGGGATTGACTGTACCCTCAGGAAGGTCACAGAGAACACTGGAGGTCTTTTCCAACCTAAATGATTCTGGGATGAATTACTTGACACAGGCTTTAATCTTGTGTGCTAATACCAAATAATTGATAATTATTAATCAATACCAGTCATAGATCAGTTATAATACCAGTTAAATACCCGATTGTTAATTAATATCAGATTTAGGTGTTTGCCTCTTGGCCTCATTTTTGAATTAGCTTTGCTTCGTGTCATAAAAAATAGACATGGGAGGAAAAGGACAACCCTTCTGCCTCTAAGACAGACAAATAATGGATGAAGAGGGATGGGATGGGATGAAGGGGGTGAAAGTGGAGTTATAAAACAAGAAGAGGGAATTGCTAGGGCAGCGAATTCCTGCAGCACATTGAAATATTGCCTTTCTGAAAATGAGCTTCAATTTGCCTGCTAAACACTGGACATTTAGGAAATTGTGGAACTCTGGCCACTGATGTTTGTCTGACCTGGGAATCGCTCAGGATCCTGTCTTGGGATGGCAGGGAGGACCTGGAACAAAGAAGGAAATGCAGATATTTGTTATTAGCATTAATGAGGCTGCTGAGTGCAGGTTGTTTGGAGCAATTCAGACCTGTGAGTTTTCCCCAATGGTCTGGAATCTCCTTCATTGCAGTGTAATTGCTGCTGGTGAATGGCATTAGTGTGTCTTTGGGTTTGCTGTGGGTTGTTTTGTATCCTCAGAAATCATGTGGACTATTTCTTCCCCTGTTGTTTGTTTTCCTTCTAAGATTCAGCCTTGCCTGGCCCTGCTCTTCAGTGTTTTCATTACTTATGTGCTATAACTGCACAATTGTCAAGCAGAAAAACCAGTGCAGGGGACAGTTTTATGGTTCAGTGTCTGGAATTACGTTATAGTGGCTGGAACTAAAACGGCAAATTTGCTGTAAAAATTCCTGTATCCCACTTTAGGTTCCAAATCCTCGCTTCCCTTTCCTGGGATTCCATTTCACGCCCAGGATGGATGGCAGTGTTTGGCTTGGGCCTAATGCAGTGTTGGCCTTTAAGAGAGAGGGCTACAAGTTCTTTGACTTCAGCACTGGAGACTTCTTGGATGCTGTAACCTACAGGTAAAGCCTTTTCCTTCTGTCTGCTGCATGCTCTCATTTAAATGTGACCCACGGGGAGCCAGCTCTTGCCAAAAATCCTGCTTTTCCCAGGTGGATTTTTTTTTGTGCTGATAAGAGTGGAATTCCCCAAGACATTTGACTTTGTGTGATTTATATTGGATTTTCATAAACTACCAGGACATGTCTCAGCCAGTCTGGGGATGTGGCTGCTCCTCAGAGGGTGCTGGGGCAGCTGTTCCAGGAATGGTTCTGGTCCAGTGCACTGCAATGTTGTAATCAACCCAGACAGCCTAATTACAATACCTGCAGAGGAGTCTTGGAAGAGAGACAGGCTGGGAGAGCTGGGGGTGCTCACCTGGAGAAGGGAAGGGCTAAAGGGGCTCCAGGAGAACTGGAGAGGGACTGGGGACAAGGACATGGAGGGACAGGACACAGGGAATGGCTTCCCACTGCCAGAGGGCAGGGCTGGATGGGATATTGGGAAGGGATTCCTAGCTGGGAGGGTGGGGAGAGGCTGGAATGGATTTTCCAGAGAAGCTGTGGCTGCCCCTGGATCCCTGGAAGTGTCCAAGGCCGGGTTGGATGGGGCTTGGAGCACCCTGGGCTGGTGGGAGGTGTCCCTGCCCATGGAATAAGATTAGAATGAAATGGCCTTTAATGTCCTTCCAACCCAAACCATTCTGGGATTCTGTGATCTGTAGGAATGCTCACTACCAAGTGCTCAGTTTTGGAAATGAGACTTGAAAAAGTATATGAAAATATTGTGGAAGATCCAAGGAAATGCTGAAAAACAGGTCAGGGCACTGGAAGAGAGCTTTCTGTCAAACAGCTCTATTAAATTCAGTGAAGAGTTGGAAGCTTCTTCATCATTGTCTGGGCATTTTTATAGGGAAAGACCTGAGGAAAGCAGGATTTGCAGAGACACAGCAGGATTCAGTGAGTGGCAGCTGGGGGGTGTAAGAGTGTGATGAAGTTTGCAGAATGATTGTGGGGTAAAGTCTCAAATGTCATGTGTCTTCCCTTGCCATTTGACGGGATCAGGGAAAAATCCTGGATGTAGGAAGGAATCATGGAATCACAGGACTGTTTGGGTTGGAAGGGCCTTAAAGCCCACCCAGTGCCACCCCTGCCACGAGCAGGGACACCTCCCACCAGCCCAGGGTGCTCCAAGCCCCGTCCAACCTGGCCTTGGACACTCCCAGGGATGGAGTTCATAGTTAATTCCAACAGAAATAATGTAAATGCAATGCTCCATCCCTGTAAACAAGGTTTGTTGAAGCAGAGAAGGGCAAACACATATTTCTCAAATAGAAAGCACGTGGGATTCCTGATGCTGGGAACGGGAATTTCAGCCATGCAGTTGCATTTGCTGCCTTCTCTGACCGTGCTGGTCTGACCTGGCTGCACTTTGGGGCAGGGTTTGTTTTTACTGCCCTCCCTTTCTCCCTGCAGTGGGCTGTGGAAGCTCGTGCTGAGGAACATGTCCTACGGCGTGGGCGAGGTGTACAGAGCCTGTTCCCTCAGTGCCCAGGTGAAGCAGCTCCAGAGGTTCATCCCTGAGGTCACCACCAGTGATGTGCTCAGGTAAAGGAGCCTTGTTAAATCCCTTGTTTTAACAGTAACAAACTTGGCACGGGCTTTCTGCCTTCTCCACCAAAATGTGCTGTCAAAGCATAGAGCTGCCCCCAGCCCTGGGAACAGCACAGGGAGGGCATGGAGCTGCTGCAGAGTCCAGAGGAGGCACCAGGATGGGCAGAGGATGGAGCAGCTCTGCTGGCAGGAAAGGCTGGAGAGCTGGAATTGTTCAGCCTGGAGAAGAGAAGCTTTGGGGTGACTTCACTGTGCCCTTCCAGGACCTGAAGGAGCTGCAAGAAACATGGAGAGAGACCATTGACAAGGGATAGAGGGACAGGACACAGGGAATGGCTTCCCACTGCCAGAGGGCAGGGCTGGCTGGGATATTGGGAAGGAATTGCTGGCTGGGAGGGTGGGCAGGCCCTGGCACAGGGTGCCCAGAGAAGCTGTGTCCCTGCCCAAGGCAGGGGTGGGATGGGATGGGCTTTAAGGTCCTTCCAACCCAAACCATCCTGTGGCACTTTGTACAGAAAGATCTTTTATATTGTATTTGCTTGTGTACAGGCAGGTTAGATGAATATTTGTGTGACTTTCTATACTCCCCATAGCCTGAAATGAACTCTTGTGACATATTCCCTAAGAAGAAAAGGCCTCTTTTTCCTAGTGACACATTCAGTAGCCTGAACATAATCTGAGTTCACAAGGAAAGCAAAACATTCATGAAAGTCAAAGGGGAAACCAGACTGTGAGTTGCTGCCGAGTGAATATTGACTGAGTTTAATCATCTCAATAAAATCGTGCTCAGCTTCTTGCTGAGTGGAGAGAGAAACTAATTCAGGGGAGTTCAGAAATGCTTGTGAGGAGAGATGAGGCAACTGAGTACAGACAGGTGGGTTTAACTGTCCAAACATTTGCAGGGAGAAAATCTAGAATGAGAAGAGCCCAACCATGATGAAAAGGAGTTGTCCAGCCCTGGCAGCACAGCAGAGGCATGAAATGCATGTCTGACCAGGGCTGCTGTTTCCAAACAGAGGGTTTCCTTCTTGGAAAGACAGGGCGTGTTTGTGTGAGTGTGGGAGAGCAACTTCTCCACCAGGAAGGACGGAGAAGATCCTCTGCTTGGCTGCCTGCCCGTGTTCTTAGGCAGCGATTTCTGCCTGGAAAAGGTGGTCAGGCCTTGGAAGGGGTTGGAGTGCCCAGCCCTGGAGGTGCCCAAGGCAGGGCTGGCCGTGGCACTCAGTGCTCAAGGCGGGCATCGGGCACAGGGTGGGCTCGATGACGCTGGAGATCTTTCCCAACCTCGGTGATTCCACGAGACATTCCCCCCTCTCCCTCACGAGTGTCCGGCTTCCCCGTGCCCCCACCCCCTCGGCAAGGGAACTCGAGTCCCCCCTTCACGAGTCCCCCATTGGTTTCGCAGGGGTCCCTCTGGGGTGCGAGCTCAGGCCCTGGACGGCGACGGGCGCTTGGTGGATGACTTTGTGTTCGACGGGGGCAGCAGTGCCCTGGGGGGCAGAGTCCTGCATGTGCGGAACGCGCCGTCTCCCGCCGCCACCTCCTCCCTCGCCATCGCCGCCGTCGTCGCCGACGAGGCCCGGCGCCGCTTCCACCTCTGACCCACCGGGAGCTTTTCCCTCTGGAATGTGGGACCCGCGGCCAACGGGCAACGCGGTGCTCCCCGGACCAGCCTTTGGAAAGGGCTCCCTTGCCCGCGGCTTCTGGGCGTGGCGAATGAAGGAGCTGTGGTGCCTGCAGGGAAGGTTTGTCCCCCTGAGGGTCTCCAGCCAGCAGGAAGAGCCTCCGTGGTGGGGTTATCCACGCTGTTCCCACGTCTCTGGTGGAAACGTTGCCCTCCCGGAGAGCTGGTGGGTCTGAAACACCACCAGGTTGTCTGTGTGATTTCTCTCCGATTCCATTGAAATTGGAGGCCACGGCCCTCTAGATTACATGAGAGTAATGGAATAGAAGGATAAGCCCTGCTTCAGGGTCCTGCTGACGTGGAATTAAGGGCTTTATCAGAGATTGAAAACAATATTCAGAGCCTTCGAGGTGAATGTAGAGTATTTCACAGAAAAATAAGCTTAGCAAGGATTACCAGGCCCAAGTCAGTTTAGATGTGCAGCTCAGATACGCTCTCTGATCACTGCCTCTATATTTTTTATAGAGCTGAAAATGAAAACATGGACACAAGGAGTCATTTCTCATTTAATTTACAGCTGGGAACCAGCTCTGCTCAGAAGCTACTTTGTTTTTTTTTACTTCTGAATACTGCTAATGCAGCAGGAGCTGCCCTTAGTGCAGCCAGGTGAGCAATCCAGAGGAAATGGTCTCTGTAAAAGCAGATGTGAAGGGAGGGAAGCTCCAGAAACCTGCCTTAATTGAGTCATGTTGTTTCCCTTGGAACCCAAACAGTGATGAGTCAAGAAGTCTTCCCATTTCCCACAGGGCTGGCACGAGGGGAGCTCAGATAATGCTGCTCTCTCTTCTGAGCTCTGTTGGTGCTCAGTTTTTAACACTCCTGGAGGGGTCTGTGGAGAGATCTCGAAAAGGTTTGGTCCTGAGCTGAGTGACCTCCGTGTGTTCTGCAGAACAGAATGTTGTGGCCTCAGGGGCAAAGTATCGAGGGTGTTTTTAAAGCAGGTGTTCGCAGGGTGTTGGGTAACACGTCATTGTGGGGAGCTGGTACCAGGCAATCTGACACCCATTTTGTCAGAAAAAGTTATTTTCTGATCTCCTCTGACGAGCAGGAAGGGTTGGGTTAGCACAGGAGGGTAAGGGGGGGAAAAAAGGGCTTAACCTGCATTTTTTGATTTTCTTTTCTTCATTTTGTTCTCCTGGTGGCATCTGCTCTACCAGCAAAGTGACTCCTGGAAATTCAGAGCCCTGCAAAGCGAAGCTCCTCTCCTCACCATGGAACAATCCCACCTTCCCCCCTGCCAGAAGTGTTGCCTGTCAACGGTCTATCTTACAAAGGGATTGCAAAAGCAACTCCCTCCCACACGAGGTGTGGCCCTGACATGTATTAACAGCATAAAGAACATGAAGATGCAAAGCAGGCAGAGGCCAGGGGGGATCTGAAGTCAGCACTTTTCCCTGTGTTTTTTCCTCTCAGGTGATGGTTATTTTGGGGAAAATTTAATCAAAACTTAAATTACAAATCTTGATGTAGCACTCTGTGAAATATATTTTTGGAGATAAAAGTTATAAACTTATTAAAAGACTAACTTCAGAAATTATTACAGTGGGGTTTCAGGCATAAATCTTGTTGCCCACGCAGTATGAAAATGTGTTAATTTATTTTCCAAATGGCTCTAATTCACTTTGATGGCCTCATAAATCTGCCTTTTTCTATTATGTTTAAAATTGTGTAGTGGTTTGTTTTTTTTAAACTGCTGTCAAATCTGTGTGGTTCTCCTGACTCAGGCAAAAGCTGCACTGGCATTTGCTAATTCTCCCCTGAATTCGGCAGGATATTGCTCTATGTAACAGGAATGACTTTATTCAGGAGGGGGACACATGACCAAACTTGTCTTCCTAAATGATCTTATCTGAGCTGCTCACCCCTCACAGCTTTCCCTCACCAGACAGGGCTGCTCCCAGGGCTGATCTGGGCCTGTCGTGGCACGTGGGGTGGCAATTCCTGACACTGAAGGAGCGTTTGGACAAACTCCGTTTGTTCCCCTGAACTGGCACAGAATCGTGGAATCCCAGGAGGGTTTGGGGTTGGAAGGGAGATGAAAGACCATCCAGTCTGGATGGGCAGGGACACCTTCCACCAGCCCACGTTGCTCCAGCCTGGCCTTGGACACTTCCAGGGATCCAGGGGCAGCCACAGCTTCTCTGGGCACCCTGTGCCAGGGCCTGCCCACCCTCCCAGCCAGCAATTCCTTCCCAATCTAAACCAAGTCCAGTTAGGCCAGTCCTAAACTCTGGGAAAAGTTTGCAGTTCCAGGATCCATGGATCGCACCACAGTTATCCACAGGTCACACTTGGAATTACCTTCTTCTTCTTGCTCACAGTTTGGGTTTGAGGAACAAGTGTCTTCCCACAGGAATAAGTATTTTGTTGGGAGCCTCCCAGGCTGCTCTGGTGGGGCAGGAAGGTCAAGCCACAGAGTCCAAGGAGCTGCCCCTGGAAGTGCTGGGCTCTTCCAGGAAATCTGCCATAAACAGGGATCACACTCTTGCTGGCAGGAAGGCACTTTTTCCCCCTTATTTAATTTCTCCACTCCCTTTGTAGGCCAGTCTTAAAATGGGAAGCAAGGCATATATAAGGTGTGAGATCCAGGTATGATGCTGTTGGGAAGGAAATGAGGGAAAGTTTGGCTGGATTTGGGTGGTCAGTGGTTGGAGGGAACGGTGACAGCAGAATTCCCTGGGGTAGGGAAGGAAACTCCTTCGAGGTAGGGATATAGCCTCCAATAGGGAGGAAGGGAAACAGCCTCCAGGGAGGGAAGTAACATCCAAGGAGGGAGGGAAACCTTCAGGCAGGGAGAAGAATTTGCCTCCAGCCAGGAAGAGGAACAGCTTCCACCTAGGGAGGAAATAGGCTCCATGTAGGGTGGGAACAGCCTCCAGGGAGGGATGGAAAACTGCCCCAAGGAAGGGTGGGAACAGCCTCCAGGGAGGGATGGAAAACTGCCCCAAGGAAGGGTGGGAACAGCTCCAGGGAGGGATGGAAAAGAGGCTCCAGGTAAGAAGAGCCTCCAGGGAGCAATGGAATCTGCCTTCAGATGGGGAAGAGAAACTGCCTCTGGGTAGGGAAACAGGTGGGGATGGAAACAGCCTCCAGGGAGGGGGGAAAACAGGCTCCAGTTAGGGAGAGGATCAGCCTTCAGGTGGGAAGAAGACACAGCATTCCCACGGCAATGGACACGCCATTCCCATGGGGACGGACACGCCATTCCCATGGGAAGGACACGCCATTCCCATGGGATGTACACGCCATTCCCATAGGGATATACACGCCATTCCCATGGGATGCACATGCCATTCCCATAGGGATATACATGCCATTCCCATCGGGATACACACGCCATTCCCATGGGATGTACACACCATTCCCATGGGGATATACACGCCATTCCCATGGGATGTACACGCCATTCCCATGGGATGTACACACCATTCCCATGGGGATATACACGCCATTCCCAT
>VWZF01002382.1:601834-642882 GCA_013396755.1 Sclerurus mexicanus
GGTGAGGGCCCCGCTGCGGCCCGGCCCGGCCCGCCATGCAGCCGCCGCCGCAGCCCTACGAGTTCCTGGGCGAGGAGAACGGCCCCAAATGGCGCGGGCTCTTCGTGCCCGCCCTGCGCAAGGTCAGTGCCCGCCCGGGGCCCTCGGGGTGCGTGGTCGCGCGGTTCCCGGGACTGCGGGGCGCTTTGGGTGCGAAAAGGGGGTGTTAAAGCCCGTGTGGTTCGCGGGCACGGCCGGGGACACCCCCTGGGGCAGGCGCAGCCTCCGCGCTGGCAGCGGTGATGTGCGGGAGTGGCGCCCTGCATCCCTGTGCCGCGGCCCCGTCCCCAGCCGGGATGCTCCCGCTGACCCCCGGGAGTCACCCGGTGCTGCTGACACGTCGCTGAACCACGGAGAACCCTGTGGGAATGCTCACAGGGCACCAGGGATGCGTGGGGCGCGGCAGGGACGCCCCCGGTGTGGAGGGAGCGGTGTCCCGCTGTGTGTCACCTCCCCATGGCCGGGATGTCTGCGCAGCGCTGCGATACAAACCCTGCAGGCACCCCCGGGTGGTTTGGTTTGCCCCCAAAACAGACGGAGTGATGCTGCGGAGCAGCAGTTCTCTCTGGGTTTTTTAATAGAATAAAAGCCTCGCGTTTGGTTTGGGCCCCTGTGCCGCTTGTTTGCAGAGCTGCTGAAGGCAGCTAAGTAGGGTTGTGGCTGGCAGAGAAACCACTAATTGCCTGGCAGAAGAATCCTGGATTTTCTGCTCTTTGCTCTTAAATCTCCTCCTTGCAGTAGCTGCTTTCCAGTGTCTTTAAGAGAATTCCACGCTCTTCTTTTCCTCATCTCTGGAGTCTGACCTAAACCAGCACCTTGGCACCCAAATGTTGGGTTTTTTTAAGTTTAAAGGTGTTTTCCTCATCCTAAAATACAAGGAGTGTAAAAGTTGGTGGATTAATGCTGCTCGTACCAGTTCTCTCTATTCGTGCATTCGGTTTGTTGAAAAGAGCAGGAATTTCAGCTTTAAACCAGTGGAAACAGAGTTGTGATACCAACAGTTGCTTGTAAAAACGTGGACTTGCTTATATCCTGCTTTTTTTCCCCTGGGAAAGTTCCCTGCCTGCAGGACCCGCCCTGGAGCGTGAGGCAATGGGACCTTAATGTGCATTTCTTGTGTGAACTCACAGGATCAGTGAGTCAACCCCAACCTGCAGCACTGTCAGTTCTGCAGTCACTGCTCAAGTACATCCCTTAACAGACGGGCTTTAAAAGAAGCACTGGAGGTGGTTAAAGCAGAACATTTTAGGAAATTTATGGGTTGTTTTATTTACAGATCTTTACATTTTCGCTTGGATAATGAGTTTATCCAAGATAACTCTTATTTCTAGGAGAGCTGGAGAACGTGGCACTGAATCCCAGGTGTGAAAGCATCAGGTTTTGTATTCATTTCTGAGTTTATTAAACATCATCACCGCTGTTTTAAAACAGTTTGTAATTTCATCCTGAAAAAGGTTTAAAAGTCCATTTATCACAGCTTACATGTGATCTTTCCAAGCAGGTTGCTTTGAGATGAAAATTGTAAAGAAAATTTAGAAGCTTTTTAGTCAAACACCTGGAATAGAGGGTGTTTTAACTCCTAAGCTAATGTCCTAGACACTATTTCCCATTCCTAAAAGCTTTTCCTCTTAATGGACATTTCTTGAAGGAGAGAAACAGGGGGGAGCAGAAAAAGAGGAAAGGTTTTGGTGTGAGAAATGTTTGTTTCTAAAGCACCCAAAGATGTGGAGCTGGGTGAGAAGCCAATACAGTTCATTAACAATACAGAATATTTTCTTGCTTCCTGGATTTGAGGTCCAGAGTATGCCTTGAAGAGCTCCAGTTTGTTTCATCTTGATTTCAGTGAGTTTAAGGTCATTTCTTTTCATCAAACAACTTTTAAACCCTTGCTTTAGTTTAATTCTACACAGTTGACTCTTAACACACCATGACTGGGGAAAAATGGTAAAATGCATCAGTTCTCACTATAATATGTGAAAAAAAGATGAGAATCTGTCTTTCAACAGTATTTTATATTCATTTAAGGGTCATACTCTTTGAAATTAGTAGAGAGTGCTGAGTTCCACCTTCCAGTGGGAATCTTTTTAGGGGAAAAAAATAAAACTAAATGGCAAGACATCTTTAAACCAGATTTTATACGTTTATGTGCCCACATCCTTTGCACTTACATCTTGTAAGCTGAAAAATTTAAAGCAGTTTCGTACATTGCCTGTCTCCCAGCTGGGATTTTGACAGGCATGTCCTTGCTCTAAAACACTTTATTTTCTTCTGCTGCTGTGGTGGAAATCCAGGTGAGGAGTGAGGATAATGAAACTCCTTATAAAAGTCCTGTGAGAGTGAGGAAATCAGAAGGAAACAATATTTTGATGTGGTCACTGAGGTTCAGTGACCTGAACTGCTGTTCTTGCTGACTTCAGGAGAAATTGCCAGAAATGAATTGTTTGGCAGGGGAGCCCATGAAAATCCTGTGAATCCCAGGGTGACTCCCAGCTCCCACCTGAAACGTGCTGGCTGTGCATTGCATAAAGAATTTTGGGGAATTGTAGTTGAAAAAGTCATTAATACCAAATGCCTTCCACTGCTACCAGGAATAAACTGTTCCAGATACTTGGAAGAGGTTTGCAGAATGGAACAGTGGCACCATGGAACTGGTGTGTATTCCTGAAAATAGTGAGGAATGTGTGGTTGGATCTGTACATACGGATTTATTCACCCTAAATTCTTGTGTGTCCTCTGGAGGGACAGGACACAGGGAATGGCTTCCCACTGCCAGAGGGCAGGGCTGGCTGGGATATTGGGAAGGAATTGCTGCCTGGGAGGGTGGGCAGGCCCTGGCACAGGGTGCCCAGAGAAGCTGTGGCTGCCCCTGGATCCCTGGGAGTGTCCAAGGCCAGGTTGGACGGGGCTTGGAGCACCCTGGGCTGCTGGGAGGTGTCCCTGCCCATGGCAGGGGGTTGGAATGAGATGGGATGAGATGGGCTTTGAGGTCCCTTCCAACCCAAACCATCCTGGGATTATAATTTGTGTTTTCTCTTACAAATCCATTGGCAAATTAAAAGCACCTTTCTGTAAACAAGAGCTGGGCAATCAGTGACTCTGCTCTGTGACTTCTCTAAATGAAGTTCCCAGGCATCTCCCAGGGGTTCTTGGTTTGGGTTTGCTCCATTCTCCACATCCAGAGGCTGTCAGACATCTCATCCCCACGTCGGCACCATCCTGGCACTGGGCACTATTTGCATTTTCTAAAACAATTCCACCATTGCTCTGGACCACTCATCAAATTTCTAGAGCATGACTAAAGGGTTTATTCTTAGCAAATGTTGTGTAGGGAAATATAAAAGACCATTCTGAGGCCTTTTATTTTTTTGGAAGTTTACATTAGTTCAGTGCATTTATATTTTGAAACATATGGGAGTTACTGCGTGTGACTTGTTGGGGTTGTGGTCACTGTTGGGGGAAGTGCAGGAATGCCCTACTTTATTCCCTGCAGCTTTTCCATGGCTGGATCAGTTCCCCCTTGAGTCAGAATTATTTAATGTCTTAGTCTCATTATAATAGATCATTATTTAATGCATTCTAATTTCATTAGCATGCATTATTATTTAATGCATTATAATTCCAACAGGGAAGCTGCTCGTTAGAAAGCTTTAAATAGTTATATTTAGGTTTGAAATCTCTTAGGTCGTTTAACTTCTGTAAATATTATTTATTTGAGCTCAGAAGTCTGGACCTGCAGTTGTCACCACCATGAATTTGAGTGACCTGTTGTAGTGGAAGGTGTCCCTGCCCAGGGCAAAGGCTTGGAATGAGAGGAGCTTTGGAATTCCAGCCCTAACTCTTCTGGGATTCCATGAATGCCTCAGCTTGGAACCAAAGAGAACTGGTCCCTTTACTTAAATTCCATTATTTTCATGCTTTTCTTTTCCTTCACACTGTTTAGCTCAAGTCCTGACACAGGAACCATGCAGCTGGCAAATGGTCACAGGAGAGTTTTCTGGGGTGAAATGAAGGTGGATTTTAGATCCGACGTGTTTCATGGGAATGGTGTCATTTCACTTGGCAGCTTCGGCAGGAGAAACACTTCCTACCTGTGCTGTTAAAGTGGAACATGGAATTCAGTGTTTGGGTTGGCCTGGAGAGCAGCCACAGGAAGCAGGAACCACTGGGGCTGTGAGTCACCTCATGGCAGTGCCCGTATCCCTCGGGATCGGGCTCCAGTCCCCGTGGGAGCTGCTCTCATCTCCTCATCCCATTCCAGCCCTGTTCTCCTGGGGAACCTGCTCACCTCTCCCCCTCTCCTGCTCTCCCTGCTTTTCCACCTCTCTCTCTTTGCACAGTGTTATCTCTTCCAGAGGAGCTGTGGAGTCCCCTGTTTGCTGTTATAATTCCCTATGTGTTTCCCTTTGCCAGGCTTCCAGGCAGGTTGGTCACATGGAAATTGTGCCCTTCCTGTTTCTTAGTGTCATTTCAGTGACCTGCTGGCTCACAAGATGTTACTCTGAGGGTCTTCACTGTCTCCAGGTTGTAGAAATCCTTCCCTGGGCAGGCCCTGGCACAGGTTACTCAGAGCTGGGGCTGCCCCTGGATCCCTGGCAGTGTCCAAGGCCAGGTTGGACGGGGCTTGGAGCAACCTGGGCTGGTGGGAGGTGTCCCTGCCCATGGCAGGGGGTGGAATTGGTTGGGCTTTAGGGTCCCTTCCCACCCAAACCATTCTGGGATTCAAATGCAAAGTCTGAATAATTCAATATACCTAAGCAAGCTGTTCTTGGGAAGGGTGGGATGTAAAATGTGGGAAGGGGGAGCTGGTGGGTGCTGATTTCAGAGCCCGGAGCAGCTCTCAGCTCTCTGTGCCAGAGTCTGGGGAGCAGGAACTGTCAGCATTAACTGAGGGGTGAGCACAGCCACCTCCAGGGCTGTTCCCTTCCCTGTCACAGGGCAGGCTCAGTTTAAACACAGTGTGTTACACGGATGGATAAAATCCAAACACTGAATTTTCCCTCAGTGTTGAAGATTAAAATGTATGTAAACAGGCCCACATTCTGGTTCCTCTGTATAAAAGGAAACAACAGTCAGCTGGAGAAAGGGAAGTTTGTGTGGGTTTGGGTCATTATTAGTATGTTTTTCTGTCTGCACCAAGCGGGATCCCAGGAGATCTCAGGCCAGTCTTTGGTGCTGTTTCAGAGTCAGATCCCTGTCTGTACCACCCATCATTCCTCCTTCACTTCACCCTCCCCTCAACTACAGAACACTAGAGGAGAAGAGTGGTTAAGTAGCTAAAGGTGGGAAAAAACTATAAAGTTGACAGTGCATTTTTATTTGGGATTTCTCTTCAAGTATATAAATATTTATGCTTCTTTCCAAAGAATGATGCTTGAAAATTGGGAGAACCAACCTCCTTTTCACTGAAAAAGAGCATCAGAAGCCTTGAAGTTGACACATCTGGTTCTCTTCCTCTGGAGCATCATCCAGATGAGGGATTAAAAATGTCTTTGGAGCAGATGTTTTATGTTTCTCATAGTCAGGGTTATCTCTGGGAGAGAAAAGATAAAGAAGAGCAGTGAGGAGAAGAGAAGGAAGGGAAGCAGCAGTTTAGGAATTTCGATCTAGAATTAAAATGTGCCCCCCAGAAAGGCCTTAAGCAAAGTCTAAATGCCACAGTTGTACCTGTTATTTAATTTCTATTCCTTGGAACAGCTCCTGGAAGAATAATCCTGTGTGAATGACAGTGTAGAAATTAGTTAGTCCTGCTAGTCTTCATCTCCCTCTTTAATGACTTCAGCCACTGCTGTTTCAGAGATGAAATAGGTAAAAAGGCTGGGGTTTGTGGTCCATTCTGCTCAGCTCTTGCAGCAGAGCTCTGGCTGGGCACTGCAACCCCTTGTGGGTTTTTTAAAGGGTATTTTGGCCCTAAAACAGTCCCCAGACAGATGAATATTCAGCCCAGCGTAGCTCTGGTGTGTTAAATCCATGCCAATTTATCTCATTGTGCTCAGGTATTCCAGTTTAAACCTGAAATCAGTGGATGCACCTTCCATAAGGAATGTGACCTGTGGTTCCTCCTGCTTTTTTGGGTACAGTCCGTGTTTATCAGTCTCTCATTGCTTTTCCAGCCTTCCAGTCAGGATTTGGGTGAATATTGTAGGGAGTGAGTGTTCCTTGATCCAGAGGCACCTCATTTGATCAGCCAGTGCTCAGCTTTTTTAACAGTGTTTTTGTTCTGCTCTGAAAAACAGTGTCTCGCTCTGAAATCGTGTTTTTTTTCTCAGCACTTGTGTCAGAATAACTTCTCTGAAAGCCAGGAGTGCACAGGGACCTTCCAGGGTGTGCAGGCAGGCTCAGTTCAAATGGAAGCTGCTTTTCCAGATCCTCAGGGAAGAGTTGTCTCAACCAAAAAATGTTGGAATTTTTTGTCAGTTTTTCTCCTTTCAAAGGAAAATTCACTCCAGGATTTACACAGGCTCAGAGGGATGGCACAGTAAGGAGGAAAGGCTGGGAGAGCTGGGGGTGCTCACCTGGAGCAGAGAAGGCTCCAGGGACACCTGAGAGCCCCTTTTGGTGCCTGAAGGGGCTCCAGGAGAGCTGGAGAGGGACTGGGGACAAGGCATGGAGGGACAGGACACAGGGAATGGCTTCCCAGTGCCAGAGGGCAGGGCTGGCTGGGATATTGGGAAGGAACTGCTGGCTGGGAGGGTGGGGAGGTGCTGGAATGGATTTTCCATTGGCTGCCCCTGGCAGTGTCCAAGGCCAGGTTGGACGGGGCTTGGAGCACCCTGGGCTGGTGGAAGGTGTCCCTGCCCGTGGCAGGGGTGGGACCAGATTATCTTAAAGATCCCTTCCAACCCAAACCATTGTGGGACTCTGGGGTCTGTGTTCCTTGTGTGAAGCTGAGATTCCCTGGCAGTGTTTGAAGAGGGCTCTGCTCTTCTGCTGCCCCTCAGCCTTGCTGGATATCCTGTGCTCCTAAGAGAGCCAAGGAGGACATGGCACGGGCTGTTTTTGTGGTTAGGTACAAATAAAGCCATTTTCCTGGTGGCAGTGATGTCTGTGTGCTGGTGGCAGGAGAGTGGCTGTGGTCTGACACAGGGATGGGGGTTCCCTGCCTGCTCCTGAGGGGAGCTCAGCGTCCCTTCCCCATCTCCTTGCAGTTCCTGTTCTTGTCAGTCCTCTGGAGCATCCTTAAGATTAACTGTAGGGACATAAAATTCCATCTTATTTCCTTGCTAGCAGCTGCTTCTGCTGCAGTGGAGCTCTGTGAGAGCCCCGTGGAGGGACCTTAACTCAGCACTTCCTGGTATTCCATTGTTTTGGGAATTAAACTCCCGCGTTCAGGAAGAACACGAAATGCCCTGGCTATTGTTGTAAAACTGCTGTCTTAAGTAAGAGTTTTCAAGGAGTGGGTTCAGATTTCTTGAGGATTCTTTCCTTCATTGAGGATTTTGTGTCCGAGTCAGCTGGGAAACAGTCCTGGGGAGCACGGGGAGGGATTCATGTTCGAGGCACAGAAAGTGAAATTGCATTTGTAGGGCTGAACAAAAACTGTAACAGAACTGCAGGGCTGGATGGGATACTGGGAAGAGATTCCTGTCTGGGAGGGTGGGCAGGCCCTGGCACAGGGTGCCCAGAGAAGCTGTGGCTGCCCCTGGATCCCTGGCAGTGTCCAAGGCCAGGTTGGACGGGGCTTGGAGCACCCCGGGCCATGGGAGGTGTCCCTGCCCATGGCAGGGGGTGGGATGTGGTGATTTTGAAGCTTCTTCCAACCCATCCTGGAATTCTGTTAAATGTGGAGGAAGCCCTCAGAGCCTCCAGTGTTCAGGGTCTCACCCATGGGGTTTGGAGTGGGAAGTGCCTGTATTTTATAGGATCAGAATCGAATCCAGAGATGTTCTTGTCTTCCCCCAAGAAGCTCCCAACCCATTTGTCTTGTGAATGCCAATGTGAGTATGTCAGGTCACTTTTTTGAGGTGATTAACACAGAATTTTTATGGGGAGAGGAGGGAATTTCCCTGGATTGTATTCCTTACAAATCTTTTGGCTACAGTCTGAGAGCTAGTTAGTGCTTTCCTGATTGAGAGGCTGCCAGGGAAAACTGAGTGTGGAGCCCAACTGGAGTGCTTTTTTTTTTTTGCTTTTTAAGGTGGGGTGGTTTGGTTGGGGGAACTTTTAGTGGGAAAACATCCCTGCTGGCCCAGGATGAGTTAATTGTGGGCACATGCTGAGGTTGCCCATTTCGGGGTGTCTGGTCTAGTTTAGCTTTGGACACCAAAGCTGGGATTAATCTCCATGGAGGGAGATAAAACACATTATCCTGCCCTGCTTTGGAGAGAGGTGTAAGTCAGCTTTTCCTTGCTTACCCAGTGTTTTCCTCTGGTGAGTCCGTGCTGCTCCTTTGTTCAGTCACCCAGGTAGGGTGAGCTGTTACTACAGGTAGTGACCACGTCAGTCACTCATTAGGGTTAGTAACGTGACTGGAGTTACTCACTCTGGGGTGAGTAACTGCAGAGTTACCCCCGGGGACTGTTTCACTGCACTCTTGGTTTGAGTCTCCTTCCCCTCCATAGCAGCAAAACATGCAGTTTTAGCTCGCAGGAGTGGGAATGACCCCCTTAACTCCATAGGAAAAGTGGAAAGTGAGTGGAAGCGCGTGAATTCACAGCACTGCCCTACTGGGGTATCCTGCTTTTCCTGGGGTCCCTCCTTTTCTCCCCAGCTTTCCATTAAAACCTCCTAATGCGTGTGATTCCTCCGGGCAGGTCCAGCAGCAGGTTCACCCCAACCTTTCAGCAAAGGAGGATTCCCTGTACTACATCGAGGAGCTGATCCTTCAGCTGCTGAACAAGCTGTGCATCGCCCAGCCCCGCACTGTCCAGGACGTGGAGGTACCACTGGAGATGGCAGAACCAAGGCTTTGCCTCCAGCTCTGCTTGGAGCAGCCTGGGATAATGGGAGGAGTCCCTACCTGTGGCAGGGCTGGAGTGGGATGGGCTCTAAGGTCCTTCCAACCCAAACCATTCCGTGGCTGTTTAGATTTTATTACCAAGTTCAGTTGGAAACTCATTTTTCTATGCAGAACTTTAGAATAAGAACGGTGGGAATTTTTCCTTTCAGCATTTTTATAAATGCAGGAGGCTTTGAAGGATTTTCTGCTGCTCGGATGCACCTCGGGTTTGAGGATTTTTCCTGCTTTTTGATATAAATGCACGGGGGGGAGAAGGAAATATTGGAGTGAAAGGTTGCTGTTGTCAGGCCTGGGTTGTGCAGCTGAGGGAATAGAGTTGGATATTCCTGGACTCACTGAGGCTCTTGTATTATTGCAGCTGTGTGCTTTTGTGTCATCATTCCAAAATGAGGATTTAATGGAGACTGGGGGGAGAAAGTGCTTCCATGTGGCTGGGACCCATTATTGTTTTGTGGAGTATTAATTTTACATTAATCTCTGTGCCCAGGATTTATAGCCTGAAGCAAAATGAACTCCTTGTCTGGTGTTCTCTATGGATGTTGTGGAAATAAAAAGAATAATGCATATAATATATAAAAGTATATAATATTCTATATCTGTGACATGGAAATAAAAAATAAAAAAATATATATTTGCAAAATAGTTGGCTGAAGGGCTTTAGATTCTTATTAGGTGCCCTTAGTCCAACACTGGTTCATTAATTATTAGATTTGGTTTATGATTAATGTATTTTGAGATAGTGAAGCATAAAGATTATCATATCACTAAATGAAAGCAAAACTTAATAGTCCCTTAATAGCTCTCGGCGTTGGAGAGTCTGATTTGAACTTTGGATGTGGAGCTGAGAAATTCCATGTTCTTTCTGCAGTTCCCAGTGGATCAAGCCCTTATTGTGTTTATCACAGCAAATGCCAAATCCTGTGCATTTTCCATATGTCTTTTCCGTATACCTGGCATCTTAAAGCTGTGAAGGTTAAAATATTGATGATCCTGCCACTAGAAGTTATTTAATTTAAAAACACACAGTTAGGTCTAAATGGTCATTCCCCAAAATGTTCTGCAGGATGATACATTGAGACTCTTCCAGAGCAGGGAAAGTCAGTTCTCTTATGGATTGTTGATGAGGTTTTGCTGCCAGCAGGAATCCGAGATCCATGGATAAAGGCTTTTGGATCCTCTCCTCGGCTGTTTTTAGCTGTTAAGGGAAAACAGGAGGGCTGTGACCTCTGTAGTTTATCATGCAGATATTTACATACCAGCCTGGACTTAATGGAGCTGTTTGTGCATGATGTTAGGCTGGAGTACTTGCAAGGTCAAGGTCTAAAAATCTCAAATTATAAATGGTCTATAAATAGAAAAAGCCCTTCAAATTGTTCCCAAGAAAACACTGGGAAGCAGTGAAGTTGGAGTGTGGTAGGTGTGTGTTACTCTTGAAGTTTAGGTTGGAGATTGGGACGGGATTCCTGGCTGGGAGGGGGGGCAGGCCCTGGCACAGGGTGCCCAGAGAAGCTGTGGCTGCCCCTGGATCCCTGGAAGTGTCCAAGGCCAGGTTGGACGGGGCTTGGAGCCACCTGGGCTGGTGGGAGGTGTCCCTGCCCATGGCAGGGGGTGTGATGAGATGGCCTTTAAGGTCCCTTCCAACCCAAACCACTGTGGAATTCCATGATTCTGTGTTGTAGGACAGTTGAATGCCACGCTACCTCCATTTTTGGGACCGTGTCCTGGTGGCATCTTGGGAAGGTTCATTCTGTGAACCAGCCCAGCACTGTGGGCCGCTCTCCAAGGCAAGGTCAGCACGTCCTGCCTGGCACCAACACAGCAGGTCGAGCATTAAATGGCCAATTGCAGGTGTTTAAAAGCTGCCTCTAAGGAAACCTGCCTGTGTGAAGACCTTGGGCCTCCGGTTAGGTCTCATGCAAACACCTTTTTATCAAAGGCACACAAAGATGTCACCATTTTTTCCCATCTCATTCTTCAGCTTTTCATTTCTGCCATAAACTTGTTGTGATGTTGGACAGGTTACACTCATTTCTGAAACAGGAACAATATCAGCTCGGGTTTTTTGTAGACTGTAAACTGTTCAGTACTTCCTGATAGTGTTTATATTTTGGGCTCCTGGTCTCACAGAATCCCAGAGTGGTTTGGGTTGGAAGGCACCTTGAAGACCGTCCACTTCCAACACCTGCCATGGGCAGGGACACCTTCCACTGGAAGCAGGGACTGAAAGCTGAGTTCTCTTGCTGCTCTTGGGAGGATCATGGAGCAGGAGGCGTTTTAGGAGACTCGAAGGAGTTCCTGGTGCTCAGGGGAGGGAGGTTGTTTGGGATTGCTGAAAAGAGAGAAGCCGAGTTGGGTAAGAGGGAGAGAAGGATTAGGAAAACGTGTTGTAAACACTGAGGAGGAGGGTTATTGTCTGCACTCCAGGGGCAGCAATTTGCTGTGCTGTGTTTTATTTAAACCTCTCTGCTGGCTGTGGTTGATCCCAGTGCACTTTGTGTGTTCGGCCAGGAGCGGGTTCAGAAGACTTTTCCTCATCCCATAGACAAGTGGGCCATTGCTGATGCTCAGTCTGCCATAGAGAAACGGAAAAGAAGGAACCCTCTCCTGCTCCCCGTGGACAAGATCCATCCTTTACTGAAGGTACTCCCCACCCTCTGCTGTGTTACTGCCTTCCAGCATCACCTTTCCTGTGTTTCTTTAATTTGGGGGAAATTAAAGGAGTTGCCCTCGCTGGCTGAGGGAGTGAAGAGTCTCCGTAAAACAGGGTGAATTTATTGTGGTGTGTATTAAAAGTAGATCCCTAAATTTGTCAGAGACATCAGGGTGTTAATTATTGCTCTATTTTGAAATATGCCTGGTTGGTTTTTAACATAAATAAAACTGAGATACCTTCCCTGCTTCAGCAGCACTGCTTTGATGCCTTCATTTATTTCAAAATGCTGCAGATGCCAAAATAGAAGGAGAGAGAACAAGCAGATCCTGTTCCTTGTGTACTGTCAACTCAGATGTGGGTCAGTGTCCTGTGAGTTACTGCTGATGCCACTTGGGTTTAAAATCAAGAGAGCTGCAAAGGTGTTTCCAGCTGTTGAGGGAACTTTGTCTGAGCATGAGCAGAAATGAAAGCAGTTTTTCAGGTCTCACTGCTGTGCTCTCATAGCCAGTGTCTCAGTTTGTCAGGGCTAATGAGAGGGGAGGAGATGTTAGGAAAGAAAACAGCATTAAACAAGATCTTCTGAGACAGCAGTGGTGTTTTTTGATGCAGTCTGGTTTAGAAGTGTGAGAAAACAGGCACAGAGTTTGGTGATAAGAACAAATCTGCCTTGTTCAAATGCGTGAATTCCCCTGTGCTTGGTCCTGGCACAGGTGGGAAGCCCTGTGGGACAAGCCCTGTGGAGCATGGGATGTGGATCCTCAGGAGAGAACAGGCAACCTTCATCCTGGGGGCTTTCTGTTCGGGGTTTCATTATTCAGGTTTAATCCAGGATGATCGGAGGGATGGACCATCCTCTTAAGGGCAAAGGCTGACAGAATTGGGATTGTTCAGCCTGGAGAAGAGAAGCCTCAGGGTGATCTAATTGTGGTCTTTCAGGACCTGAAGGAGCTGACAGGAAACATGGAGAGAGACTAGTGACAAGGGCCTGGAGTGACAGGACAGTGGATAATGGCTTCCCACTGCCAGAGGGCAGGGCTGGATGGGATATTGGGAAGGGATTCCTGGCTGGGAGGGTGGGCAGGCCCTGGCACAGGGTGCCCAGAGAAGCTGAGGCTGCCCCTGGATCCCTGGCAGTGTCCAAGGCCAGGTTGGATGGGGCTTGGAGCAGCCTGGGCTGGTGGGAGGTGTCCCTGCCCATGGAAAGGGGTTGGAACTGGGTGATCTTTAAGGCCCTTCCAGCCCAAACCATTCTGGGTCTCCATGCCAGTGAAACCTGCTGTGTTCTCAAGAGCCCACACTGGGGCACAGTCCTGCAGTAAGCTCAGACAGAGATGAAAAAATTTAAGTACAAGAGTGGTTCCAGTGAAGCCACTTCCTTGCAGGAGCCCTGTTTTTAGGGCTGTCATTTTGAGAAGGAAGGATTATTGAAAGTTCTGTAGCTTTTCCTGTGTTAATATATGGCAAAATAACTAGAATTTGCAAGCTTTGAGGCAGATATTCCAATTTCCAATTGATGTCCTGGCTGTTACATTTAATTACCACCACTCACAAGATCCATTTCAGTAGAAAACTCAATGTGTTAACTGTCATTCCAGACTAATTTCTGGAATAAATACCATTTTTTCCCTCTTGTTTTCACTTTGCAGGAGGTCCTGGGCTACAAGGTGGATTACCATGTCTCTCTCTACATCGTGGCTGTCTTGGAATACATCTCAGCTGACATCTTAAAGCTGGCTGGAAACTATGTTTTCAATATCAGACACTTTGAGATCTCCCAGCAGGACATTAAAGTATCAATGTGTGCTGATAAGGTAAAGAGTTGGGGTTAAAACAGGATCTGGAGGGGATTTTTTAAATTTTATTTCGTTTGGAAGGAAGATAGGAGGGGAGAGCCTGGTCTTACTCAGGTGCAGAAGCTTCTCTCCTTATTCATGCCAGACCTTAAGCAAAGACTGACTTTTTTTGGAAACTAAAATTTGTAAGTACTATTTAGTGCTTCAAACCAGTGTAAGGACAGAAAATGATGTTGTCCTTTATTTCTCTGATGTCACTTTGTCATGACAGCTTTATAACACCGAAAAGCCCTTTGGTTTTCACCCCCATTGAAACAAGAAACATTTTTGTTTAATTTTATCTTCACCAGGAGGGTTTTGGCCAAGGCTTATGCAAGATGCCTTGTTTTCAGAGTTGATTCTGCATGAATTGTAACTTGTTTTCTAGGTCATACTAACTTCCAGAGGCAAAAATGGCTTTGGCAACTGCTGCAGCCTCCTGCTGCCAAAGTTTAAATATTACTCCCTTGTGAAAGTGATCACACTAAGTATTGTATTGAAGACTCCAAGGGTTTCTCTGCACACATGGAAATAGCTGAGCTGGGGCCAAGGGGGAAAATCAGGCTTGATGGCGGTTTTTTTCCCTAGGTTTTGATGGATATGTTTGATCAGGATGAGATTGGCTTGGTTTCTCTCTGTGAGGACGAGCCCTCTTCTTCTGGGGAACTCAACTACTATGAGCTGGTGAGGAATGAGATTGCAGAGGAAAGGCAGTACCTGCGGGAGCTGAACCTCATCATCAAAGTGTTCCGGGAGGCCTTCCTGTCCAACAGAAAGCTCTTCACACCCAATGTGAGTCCTGACTGCTCGTTAGCAGCCTTACCTTAGCCATTTCACATTAACTCTGCTGGAGGTAAAAGGAAATTTGGGTTATTGCCTGTCAGTGCATTATGAGTGTTGTCTGTGGGGGGATTGCCTCTAACAGTGGGTGAGTGAAGCTCAGTGGACACAATTCCCTGTCAGCAGGATTATTGTGATCATGCAGGTAATGTCTTCACTTTGCTTAACATAAAAATTAATTCTCCCCCATGTGCAGTGAGTGCAGCTGAACACTTGAATTGACATTTGAAGTCTACCCCAGGACACCCTAATCTGTAGAAATTCCAAGTGCAACAGCCCTTGGCTCTGGGTTCTCTTGACTATGAAGGGAATTTCTGTTTGATAAAGGATTGAAATGTTTTCATTGAAATTGTACGTGAGGTAAATTCTGGTTTTGGAATGCTGGATTCTAAAAGGGAAGCACAGCTCGGTAAGAGAAGGGGGAATAAGGAGGAATTAGTGAATCCTCCCTGTGGGAGAACCTGAACTGGGATTTTTAGCTTAAAAAGAGGCAGCAGGAGCCATTCCCATTCCAGCTGGGTGTGGAAGTTCCTCAGGAGCTGGTGCTGTGTCAGAGCATTGCACAGATGTGAGGACAGAATTCAAATGAGGATGACGCGAGGGGAAAAGAGTGATACTCTAGAGCTGAGGAATGTTCTTTTGGGAATGGGTATGAGAAATTTCTAATCTAAAAGTAGAATTTGGGAAAGGAAGCTGCTGATTCCTCCGCTGCTGGAGGAGTTCAGGAGCTGATTCAGTTGGACCTGTGGTTTAGAGGATCTGAGCCATAAATTCCCTCCTTCACATTGCCTCTTTCCTGTTGTTCTGTGGGACAAGAACAGCTGGAAAGGCCAGGAATTCCTGTCCAAAGCCCCAAGAGCGTGTCCCGGGACTGCAGCAGCTCCAGCCTGGGAGGGATGGTGTGGCAGTTGGGCAAGGCTGGATGTGCCCAGAGGGCTGGGAAGACCACAGAGTTTGATTGCCCTCCTTGCTTTTTGGGGGCTCCTCTCCATTCACCTCTCGGTTCAGACAAACCCAGGGTCCAGTATTTCCATAACAAATAAATGATCCCCCCCAGGCCTGAGAGAGTTTGATGTTTGCAGGACATCGAGGTGATATTCAGCAACATCTCGGACATCCACGAGCTGACAGTGAAGCTTTTGGGATTGATCGAGGATACGGTGGAAATGACAGATGAGAGCAGCCCCCACCCTCTGGCTGGCAGCTGCTTTGAGGACCTGGCAGAGGTAACAGGGTTTATTGGGGAGGCTTGGGGTGCTTTTTATGTTTGTGTTGCTCAAAGTGTGGTTTTAACTCAGGAAAACGCCTTGGTTTCCATCTGGAATGGGAAATGTCTCCACAAAGCAATGTGGGATAAAATCTTGGGAAGGAATGATGTATCAGGCCAGCAGTTTATTGCTCAGGATTGCAGCAAAAGTGCTCTTGATACCCACTGAACTACGAAATAGATATTAAAGAGCAGGAATAAGGGGAAACAATGCACAGGGATTTGGTGTGGATCATACTGGAACAACATTATTTTGTCTTTGTTTAATGGACACTGAAATACTGGAAGGAAATGATTTTTAATTCTGAAATGCTTCATACTCGACTATTCTGAAATACACAAGGGAGTCACAAAACTGACGTTTTGGGCAAGTGGGATAGAGCTCAGTTTATTCAGGATATGAGGAATGTGGGGACCTGCAGGAGCTGGAATTCGGTGCAGGAGGACTCTGGAGTTCAGCAGAGGGACACAGGGAAAAAGCAGGATCTGAGAGACAAGAGGAGAATTCAGGTAGAATCCAGCACACGTTTTATACTCTGTGGGGAAACTCCTGCAATGAGTGACCACGGTGGGTGTGCAGGTTTGGCTGTGCTTGGACAGGTTGAAGTGGAGTCCTTGGGAGGTGTCTTAATCCCGTTCTTAAGGCCCAGAATGTGAGGGTAGTCATGTACACCACGGTTAGAGAGGAAATCAATGAGTTCTTCTGTCTGGATAGACAAAATTTATGGTTTGAGGTGAAAATTATTATGTTTATTAACAATAAAATTTCCGTGTCATTCTTACTTATCTTCAGTTTTTAAAGTCTGAGGATGAACATAATATGTGCATGAACACGCCAGCACCACCTGGAAAATGGTCTCATTTTTGTGGCTGTGAGGGATCTGATCTTTGAGCCCAGGTGCCACTCACTTAGAAATAGACCATAAAGATAAAGTTTTCTTGGCATCACTTCAATAAAACACTCCTGGGTAGGAAAGTCCAGCTGACCAAGTCTTAGCTCTGGCGTTATTGAAGCATAATTGCTTTATAATGGTAAGGAGGAGCGTTTGCTCAATGAATTAAAGTAGCTGTTTTATCAAAAATGAAAAAAGAGACCTTAAAATTTGAAATTGTACAGGGGAAAAATCTCATTTTATTACAAAAGCTGCTTGTGGTCATCCTGTGCTTGAAGGGAAACAAATGCTTTTGAGTCAAAATCTCACCTGATTTTTCATTCACTGAAAAACTTGGATAGGAAGTGAAGAGCAGATTATTTTTCCAAGCTTTTTATGAAGGCAATAAGTTTGAATTTAGTAGCTCAGTTAATATGGAGCAAGACCTACCCAATAACTGGGCTGTTGATTTGACCATCTCTCGGGGTGAGATCATCTTTCTGCTAGTGTTTGCAAAAGGATCATTAAAGAGAGATAGGCAAGTGAAGTGTTTATTTGCTCTCTTTATCTCTGCCAGGGTTGTTCACTTAGTGTGTCCATTAGAAAGGTCCTTCACCTTCTCAGGAAGGATAATTAAAGCCAAACAGTCCTCACAGGCTGGAATCTTCTGCTTTGTTTTCCTGTCTCTGGTCGGGAAGGTTTAGAAACATAAATATTGTGGTTTAGAGATAAGGAAGTGTGGGGAAAATAAAGCATTAATTTCAAGTATGGGGAAAGGAAAATCTTTTTTTTTTAAAGTATTGGGCAAATAAAAGAATTTTTTCCTAGTGTGGAGGAAATTCAGACACTTGATGCCTGGCACAGGTAAGTGGGAGGTGGATGGTGGCAGAGGAGCTCCAAAGGAGGGCAGAGGGTCCTTGTGCCCACTTTGGAGTGATGCTCAGAAGGCAGCTGATTAAACAGGGGGATTGTCAGTGCATTGTAAATTTGTTCTGCTGGTGTTTGTGTTTCCATAGGAGAAGTTTTAGTATCCACAGAGTTAAAAAGGTGGAAGGCAGTGCACGCACCAGAGGGGCTGAAAGGTGCAAACACCAGTCCAGAGTTATGGGCTGTGTTAAGACAATCTATATGGGCATCAGGTTCTTGTCTCCATGGAACCCCAGGATGGTCTGGGTTGGAAAGGACCTCCCAGTTCATCCCATCCCACCCCCTGCCACGGGCAGGGACACCTCCCACCAGCCCAGGGTGCTCCAAGCCCCGTCCAACCTGGCCTGGGACACTGCCAGGGATCCAGGGGCAGCCACAGCTTCTCTGGGCACCCTGTGCCAGGGCCTGCCCACCCTCCCAGCCAGCAATTCCTTCCCAATATCCCATCTAACCCTGCCCTCCTTCATCTTAAGGCCATTAATTTCAGTATTCCATAACTCCATATTTCAGTAACTTTTTCAGCATTGCAGGTGTAAGCCCTTTTTTTATGATTAGTCTCTTAGGGAAGATTCTTAATGCAGTTTGTTTCAATAAAACAACCCCAAAACCTCAAAATACTGATTCAGCCTAAGTGGAAGAAAGTGAAACAACCTTTAAATTGAGAGCAGGGTCAGATGGGATATTGGGAAGGAATTCCTGGCTGGGAGGGTGGGCAGGCCCTGGCACAGGGTGCCCAGAGAAGCTGTGGCTGCCCCTGGACCCCTGGGAGTGTCCAAGGCCAGGGTGGACGGGGCTTGGAGCACCCTGGGCTGGTGGGAGGTGTCCCTGCCCATGGCAGAGGTGGCACTGGATGGGCTTTAAAGGTCCCTTCCCACCCAAACCATCCTGGGATTCTTTGATTTTATGTTTGCAGTAGTGGAATGAACAAAAACACCCCACCAGGCTCTAAACTGAATTCAGATTCTGCTGAAGAAAACCAGTTTGGTCAATTAGAGAGTGTCTAATAATTTCTCCTCAGCTGTTAAAGTGCCAAACCTTCCCCTCTCTGATCCCTCCCTCCCAAAATACAAGTGGCCAGCAATGATTAAACTTGATGAGGAGAGTTGAGAGGGATAATTCCAATTTGCCTGTGAAAAGAGAGTTTTCTGTGCCTCTCCTGCCCACAAAGACTTTCCTTGGAGCTCCACCGTGAGTCAGACAGGAATTCCCCTGGACCCTCAGCAAGACTCCCAACTTCACCTGAGTGTTCAAGGAGCCTTTTGCGCTGCTTGGTGTTCCCAAAATCGGGCAGCTGGGTGGTCTTCCCAAAGTGGGCAGCCTGTGTCCCGCAAGCATTAGGGTGAAAAGAGGAATGTGCTTCATCGCTGGCACGGTGCTATCCTGGATAACCCGGTGACTCGGGAGTGATTCAGCCCAGTGGATGTGCAGGGACTGGGATCAGCCTGAACCAGGAGCAGCCATAAATCATTCCTGCAGGGATTCATGTGCAGTCAGGTTTGCATCCCAGCCTGCTGGAGCTGATACTGTGAAATCCCAGCCAGACACTCCAGCCAGAGTCACCTGGAACCCTTGATGTCCCTCATGGAGATATTTTCCCTGTGAGAGTCTCCCAGGTTCACCTTTCCACAGTGTCCTTCTTTATGGGCAGAGAGGAGGGAACTTCCCATTCCATGTGAAATGGGGGGAAAGCAAGACCTTCTCTTGGCTCCCACTGCTTCAGTAAACCAAGTTTGTGTTGGCCACAGGGGTGGGGAGGTAGAGGAATGCTGAGAAAATCCTGTGCATGTAGAAGTTGGAAGTGAAAAAGGGTTGTGGTTTACTCAAGATTTGTTTTGCAAAAGTGCTATTTTCTTGAAAAGTTCCACTTGTGTATCAGCTTCTCAGAGGATATTACTGGACCAGCTGGGGCAGAAAGATCTTGCATCCTTCTTGTATTTATATAATTCTGTGTTTCTCTTTAGGAGCAAGCCTTTGATCCATATGAAACCTTGTCCCAGGATATTCTCTCTCCACAATTTCATGAGCATTTTAATAACTTAATGGCAAAACCTGCTGTTGCTCTCCACTTCCAGGTGAGTGCACCTGGGAAACCCTGCGTGGCTGTAATTCTCACATTTCAAAGGTTTGAATTTTGTCAGTAATTCTTTACTTCCAGCTGAGGGAGAAATCCTCAGAGTTCTGCTCTGTCTTCAGTGTAAGATATTTGGACTTTGCCTCCTGCTGTAGAAACTGGGCAGAGCTCTGGCAGAGCCGGGAGTCTGTTGTGGTTCCTTTTGTCCTCACAGCAGAATCCTGAATGAGAACAGAGGGTGAGTTCTCACACTGCCACTTCTGGTTTGCCTTTTAAAGCCAAACACAGGCACCCAGACCCCCGTTTTCATTTCCCTCCACACATGTCCAAGCACTCCCTCAGCTCTGAGGCTGCAACTGGTGGTTTATCTGGAATAATTCTTCAGTAATTTCTTAGCCCTTGCTGCCCAGCAGGGTCATCTGTGAGCTTTTAATTGTTTTATTTCTTCCCTCTGCCAGTGTGGCTGATTTATTAAAGGCTGCACTGAGAGAAGGTGCTGGGCAAGTGAGTCAGTTCTGCTCCCAGTTAAAGCCAGTTCGGTGGTGCTTAGTTTGTAGGGTTCACTGGGGCATCTCTGCAGGGTGAGATTGCTCTGAGCCCTTGGAAACCTGGATCAGCTCACTGAAGTACTCCTTGGGAGGCTCTTCCCCTCCTCCCCTCCCAGATTTAAAGCTCTGCTCCAGATTAAATTGGTAATCAAGTCATTTTTCAGTGAATTTGGCCTCCTGCCTGACTCTCATCACTGATTTCTCATCCTGATATCATCAGATCGTAGGAAGGGATTGCTGGCTGGGAGGGTGGGCAGGCCCTGGCACAGGGTGCCCAGAGAAGCTGTGGCTGCCCCTGGATCCCTGGGAGTGTCCAAGGCCAGGTTGGACGGGGCTTGGAGCACCCTGGGCTGGTGGGAGGTGTCCCTGCCCATGGCAGGGGGTGGCACTGGGTGGGATTGAAGGTCCCTTCCAACTCAAATTATTCCATGAATCTGTGACGGCCACAAAAGGCTTTCTCAGGAATGTTCCCTCACACTTCTCCAAGCTGTGCAGTTAAGGCAGGAAGGGAATTTCCAAAGAGGATACAGAGTAATTCACTTTGTGCTCAAGAGTTACCTTGATATGGAAGATGGCAGGAATGTCATCCGCCTTCGGAAAAGTCTCTCCTCATGGTACAACCTGAATTGTTGGCTCAGGTCACCGCTGGGAATGGGAAAGGATTTCTCATTATTGAAGTCAGAAACTTGTGATTTGCAGTTTCTGAGGGTGATTCTAATACTGATTTCTTCAGTGCTTGATGAGAACTCCATATTTCTGTGCTGTAGTGGATGTGAAGGAAGCACAGCAAACACACTTGGGAGAAGAGGGAACTGGGGGGCACTTGGTGACAAATTGCTTGGATTGTGTGGGAGCCCTGACTGGTCCTTGACCAGTGCCAGACCTGCCCAGTCCTCAGCTGAGTGTTTCAGTGCAAATAATCCTGTTTATTTTCCCTTTTCAGTCCACTGCTGAGGGGTTTAAGGAAGCCGTACAATACGTCCTGCCCCGCCTCCTGCTTATCCCAGTCTATCACTGTTTGCACTACTTTGAGCTACTCCAGGTAAATGCAGCCACACTCTCATTTCTCACTAAAATCATTTATTAATGTGGAGAATCTGAGCTTTTTAATAGGTTTTATGTAGCATTTATTGCGCTGGTATTGTCACTAGAACTATATTTTATCAAAAAAGCCTTTATTGAACTGGAGTTCTAATATAGGTAAAAATTGAGTATAAAAATTGAATTTCTTCTTTCCTTGAGTTCTGAATTTTTTGTCCATTCCCAAACGGCTGAACAGAATTTAGATGAAACTCTCAGCCCCAGGTCCACACTCAGTTTAGGTTATTATTTCAGAATAACCCATTCCTAATGTTCAGCCATTTGTCCTGACTCCTAAGTGGAAATAGCTGAGCAAAATGTAAAAAAGTTTCTGTTTGCCCCGTTGTGTTGGGAAAGTTTGGGATGTCTTTCAGGATAAGGGAATTATTAACCAACTGGGATGGACTGAGATAGGTAAAACACCCTGTGGCTACAGCTGGCATTTGGGAATAGCAGCAGAAATGGCTCTTTTAGGTTCTCAGTGTAAGAACTGATACTGGCAGTGTGGTACAGGTGTGTTACATGGTTTTGCTTTGGATTCCAAAGGATTTGCTGGTAGGAAGGAGGAAAAGGAAACTTTGCAACATGGAATTTTTGTATAAGACTGTATAAACATGTCTCAAAGGAATCTCAAGCCAAAAACTTCTCTGGAAAAATAAGGAAAAGCAGGATTTCCACGGATTTTTCCCTTCCCTGTACTGTCCCTCAGCACATAAAAGCCCCAAGAATTTTCGGGCCATGAAACACTGATTTTTAAATTTAAATAACACGCAAGATATGGAGGCTGTTTGGGCACGTGAAAACTAAAAAGGTGTGTGATTTAAATGACACAGAGTGGACCAATCTGGTCAAATCCTGTTCTCTGCATTACTTTTTAAAGGAAGCTGAGGGATCCTTGCTGAGGGGACGTAGTGGGGAAAGGAAAAGAAGGCTCTGCCATGCTGAGTGTAAGTAAGATTTCTCTTCAGTGTGGAGGTAAAACAGAGTCTACCCAGAATTTATCCATGCGTGGCAAGTTGTCAGGATTTTTCCCAGAGATTTATCAGCTTGAATTTTCCTGTAAAGAATTTCCAGAATTCCCAGAATGGTTTGGGTTGGAAGGGACTTCAGAGCTCATCTCGTTCCAACTCCCTGCCGTGGGAGGTCCATACGATCTTGAAGGTGAAAGGGGTTAAAAAGAAAAAATGTTTTATTTTTATCAGCAGCATTTTAGGTGCCACCTAAAGAAGCAAAACCAGGAACTTTTAGGCTCTGCTCAAAGCATGTTGCTATGACTGGATGGAGATAATATGGAAATCTATGGAATTTCCTAATCCAGGAAGTTTCTGCCTCGTGGTGGAGACAGATGTGGTCTTTATAAAAAGGAGATATGCTGGTTCTCACTGTCCCTACATTTTGCTGGAGTAGCAAATCTTGAATTTCAGGCTTTTTTTTTCACTGTTGTTAGTTTGCACCCTGCAAAAGGGACATTTTTTTCCTTGAAATAGATGGGTTTGCTGAAAGTGGCAGAATTTAGAGTGGTAAGAAGCAAAGAGAGGAGCTTGGCCATTCTGTCCCTTAAATTTGCTCTGGATTGTTGAGGTGGACTCATGGAGGGAATACCCACAGTTCCATAAACCTGCATTTCATTCGGGGCTCTTTCAAACCTTCAAACTCTTTAATAAAACCAGTTGTCAAACAGGATGTTGTTGATGAGGTAACAGGAAAAATAATACCTGACTGGCTCTAACTGAAAGGTAAAGGGTGGTCTTTCTAAACTCTCTCCTGCTGAGTCTCCATGGCCTGCTCCTGAATATCTGACAGGTATTTTCAGTTTCATGCACAGCTTGTTTTGAGGGGCTGCTGTAACAACTCACTGGCTTGAAATCACTGGCTCCACTGAGCTCCACAGATAACAGCACTGAGAATGGTTGTCAGCCCTCCTTCCCTGCTGCAAACCAGCCAGATCTGCACTACAATAAATATCTGTTTTGTGCCAGCAATTGCAGGAGTGCAGTGAGGATGAGGAGGACCGGGAGTGCCTGAAGCAGGCCATCACTGCTCTGCTGAACCTGCAGTGCAGCATGGAGCGCATCTACAGCAAACACTCCCCGAGGCGGCGGCCTGGGTGAGCACAAACCCCTCCCTGGCTCCCCAGAGTGATCTTTTCTTGGTAGAAAATCCATGTATTTCCTTCTCAAGGCATGTCTTCATAGCAGTTTTCATTGTAAATGGAGCAGCAGCCCAAAGCCTTCACACCTCCCTTCTAAGAGTAATGTGAATGTCTTAGTTGTTCCCCGGCCAAAGCAGTGCATGTGGCTTATTTAGGGGAAAAAGTAATACATAAGGAATTAATTTAGTTGATTGTCTTGGTCTCTTGGGATGGCAAACGTGGGATGTGACTTTGTGTGTTCTCCACTCAAGGGAGCAGGTCTGTCGCTTCTACCACCGGCAGATAAGGAGCAAACACTTGGCCATCAAGAAAATGAACGAAATCCAGAAAAATATCGATGGCTGGGAAGGCAAGGACATCGGGCAGTGCTGCAATGAATTCATCATGGAAGGGGGCCTGACCAAGGTGGGAGCCAAACACGAGCGGCACATCTTCCTCTTCGACGGTCTGATGATCAGCTGCAAGACCAACCACGGGCAGTCGCGGCTGCCCGGCTACAGCAGCGCCGAGTACCGGCTCAAGGAGAAGATCGTCATGAGGAAGATCCAGGTCTTTGACAGGGAGGACACCTCCGAGTACAAGCACGCCTTTGAGCTGGTGTCCAAGGACGACAACAGCGTGCTGTTCGCTGCCAAGTCCGCCGAGGAGAAGAGCAACTGGATGGCGGCGCTGATCTCCCTGCAGTACCGCAGCACCCTGGACAGGATGCTGGACTCGGTGCTGCTGCAGGAGGAGAACGAGCAGCCCCTGAGGCTGCCCAGCCCGAGTGTGTATCGCTTCGTGGTGGAGGACTCTGAGGAGAACATCGTGTTCGAGGACAACCTGCAGAGCAGGAACGGCATCCCCATCATCAAGGGGGGCACGGTGGTGAAGCTCATTGAGAGGCTGACGTACCACATGTATGCAGGTACCCTGCACGGTTCCTCTTCGTGGGGGTGCTCACGCGGGTGGGGAAATCAAACCTCCTGTCTTTGTTTAGTTGGGGGTTTTACTCTGCATGTGCTTAAATGTAAAGTAAGATTTGCAGGGGGGAAAATATACCTGTTATTAAATCCCCTGGCTCTGCTGGCAAAGCTGTAAGACAGTTTTGGGTGTGCAGACCCTTGGCCCCCCAAAACCCCACAGTTGTGTGGGTGAGACTGTCGCTGCTGAAGCAGCAGAGCTGTTGCAAGTTGGGTGTCTGTGGAGGAAGCAAAAGGTGGGAAGTTGTATTTATTTTATTCATTATGCCCAACCTGCCACTTTGTGCAGTCCCTGCATTGAAGAGGATGGAAATCACAGTCAGCATGTTTCAGACATTGCTGTGAAATCCTGTCTCAAAGGCACAGAAATGAAACCTTGATGTAGTTACATGAAGTGCTGACGGTGAGGAACATGTTAGGTCTCAGTTCTGGGGTGAAAGGCACCGGCTGAAAGGGGAAGCTGGGGGGAATGGTCTGCAATTTTTGTTAAACTTCTCAAATGATAACAGTTTCCTTTGTGCTTTTTACCAAACTGTCTGGTATTTAAGTGATTATTTTTGTAAAATTAAGATGGCATGGTAAGGAACTGTAATAATTTTTTTAAAACAGCATTTCCCACATGGAAGCTCAGTGCTGAGCAGCTGCTCAGTGTGCATGTAACCCACAGCTGTGTTGTCTGTGAGTCCCTACTCATCCAGGACTAAAATGTGAAGGATTTTGGTGGCTTGTGCACTTCCCACCTTTCCTGAATGAACTGGGATATCTGAGTTTTAGTTTCTTGGAATCACAGGTTGGTTTGGGTTGGAAGGGAACCCTAGAGACCATCTCATTCCACCCCCCTGCCATGGGCAGGTGTAGGAATTTTTGGTGTTAGAGGGTATTTTCTGCACATTAACATTTTCTCTGTGTATCTTATTTCTGACGTTTTGTAATTGGATAAAAAACCCATTCCCATCGTTCTCTTCTGTCCTTACAGATCCGAATTTCGTACGGACTTTCCTCACCACCTACCGCTCCTTTTGCAAGCCCCAGGAGCTGCTGAGTTTGCTGATTGAAAGGTAAGGAATGGTCATCCTTCCTGAAGCCGTGGAAGGGGTTTGGGATCATAGAATAAGATCCCAGAATGGTTTGGGTTGGAAGGGACCTCAAAGCCCATCCAGTGCCACCCCCTGCCATGGGCAGGGACACCTCCCACCAGCCCAGGGTGCTCCAAGCCCCGTCCAACCTGCCCTTGGACACTTCCAGGGATCCAGGGGCAGCCACAGCTTCTCTGGGCACCCTGTGCCAGGGCCTGCCCACCCTCCCAGCCAGCAATTCCTTCCCAATATCCCTCTGGCAGTGGGAAGCCATCCCCCCATGTCCTGTCACTGGAGATCCTGATGAGTTTTGCGTTTTTGGAATCACACGCATCCTGAGTTGGAAAAGACTCACAAGGATCGGAGTCCAACTGCTCCTTCCCAGTCAGGTCCCAGTGCCATGTTTCATGTGGTCCAAGTTTTTAATGCAATCTTCCTTTTCCCAGTTCAAATGGGTTACCTGGACTGGGTATTACCTGGGGCACCTGGTGTGCCTGGGTGATGTTGTGAACTGCTAAACTTGCTCCTCAGAGTGTTGAAAGCCTCGATGCAAATAAGGACAGAAATGCTCTAAGAGTTTATTTGAGCACACAGACTTCACGTAAACAGCGTTTGAATGCAACGTGATAAAGCTGCTCTTAAGCTCTCGTCTAATCTTCCCTTAATCAAGCTAGCAGGCCCTTAAAAACCTTATATCCCAGTCTAGACACCTTGGGATGAGCAGGGAAGCAGTGAATTAACGGGGTGTGGGTCTAGGGGAGAAGGGAATCCCAGGCAGACTGGATGTCCGAGGAGTGCTTGAGTCTCACCACACTGAACTTATTTGAACTGCAATTGCCCTCCGTGTCCTCCACAAGGGCTTTGTGTTTTACCTGGCTTGCCGTCAGCTTCCCAGTGCTGTCCTCTGCAGGTTTGAGATCCCGGAGCCCGAGCCCACGGAGGCAGACAGGCTGGCCATCGAGAAGGGCGAGCAGCCCATCAGCGCCGACCTGAAGCGCTTCCGCAAGGAGTACGTGCAGCCCGTGCAGCTCAGGTTGGTCTGCTCGCCCCTCTGTCACAGCCAGGCCTGAGGGCACCGCTTGTTCCGTGTTCCTGGGGACAGTAATCCCTCCTGGAGACTGCTGTGCTGTCGAGCAGGGACTCAGCCACCTCTGCCCGCAGCCCAGCAGCCCAGATCACGTTCTCGTTAGTCACACGGAGCTGCTGGCAGTGCCCTTTGGTTCCCAGAGCCGTGTCCCCACCCACAGGCTGTGTGGCTGCCGTGGACAGTGGCTGTGGGTGAGGGATGTGTCGCTGGCGGCGCGTCTCAATGGGCTCCTTGTTCCCGGGCCCTGTGAAGATCGTTGCTCTCTTCCCAGTTTTGCAGCCCTGCTGGTGTTTTGCTCCCTTTCCCAGCCCCGTGGATGTGTTTGCACACAGACAGGGAGACTCTTGTCTGTGCTGCACATTGCAGTGGCTGCAGGGAATCTTCAAGGTCTTGCTGACCAAGCTAATTTGGGGAACAATTAAGCATTTCTAGCATGAATGAGGCTAATTGTTCCCCTGATTGAGGACTGAGTCAGGAGGACACAGATCACCACCAGTGCTTGCCAGAACAACTTCTATCTGTTCAGCTGTTTTGATGAGTAGCATCAAGATGTTACCATTAATGGCACATTAATTTTACCATTAATGGCACAGTTAATTATGCACACAGTCCCCTCAGCTATTCTGCTGCCACACATCCCCACTTAGCTGCTGGAGCAACAGCAGCAGACTCCAAGAGGAGGGTCACACTGACACGCCAGCACCTTCAAGGTGTTCAGAAAGTCACTTGGGGTCCCATTTCCATCAGATACCATGTGCATATGTATATAAAAGATTCAGAAGATAAGGGTGTGTGTAATACTGGAGTTTTCCTCCCTGCGTAGCAGCCACCACCTTCTTGAGCATGATCCAAGTTACACAACCTCAGTGTAACCCTGATACTCGTGGGCTCCTGGCCTTGGACGCTTTATCAGGCCCTTGGTGTTCCCAGTGTATCAGCTCCTGTGGGCTCAGCAGGACCAGGAGTCTCCACAGTTATCAGTTCATGGGAGAGCTGCCTCTTTGCTGTTTTCTGGGAGCTCTTTCTGATCCCCCTGACGTGTTTCCAGTAGCTTGACACTGTCTCAGAGCTGAAAAGAAGTGTCTGAGTTCCAGCTGCTGGTTGATACACTCAGCAAATTCCAGTGTTGTCAATGCACTGACCTTGCTTCAGAGGGATCTGGGATTTGGGAGCGAGGTGGAGAACATGGGGATGCTCATCCCTCCCTGCCCAGCACCCCCGTCTCACAGAGGCCGCCCTGCAGTGCCCGGGCATGGAGAGGGCAGTGGCTTTGGCATAAATGCACGTGAGGGCGTGAGGAGGAGGAGCTGCTCAGCTGGAAGGGCAGTCAGCAGATCCAGGCAATCCCTCCAGCCTTTCCAGTGCTTTTACCATGGGATCCCAAAGGCAGAGATGGATTAGATAAGATCCTGTTTTACTGTCAGTGGGAACTCATGTCAAAACTTTGCTCCTTAGAAGGTGTCGTTCAATTCCAGCCTAAACAATCCATTTGGGCAGCAGTTCTTTGATGGGATAACCCTTATTTTTTCCCTTACACACTGGGAAGAGGAGAGCTGAGGAACTTCTCCATGTTTTCGCACGGATGTAATTCATTTGTCTGAGCTAAACCAGCCCCTCTTCAGAGCTGTGACTCACAGATTGCAGTCAGGTCTCTGCCCTGTCCCTCTCAGATCTTCTTGCCACCAATTTAAAGGGCTGAACCACCAAAACCAGTATCCTGATAGCCAATTAGCACTGGTTTCCCAGTGGAAAACTCCCAGTTCAGCAGCACAGGGCTGGAGTAACCCCATCTCCATGGAACCACCTCCCTGGGGCTCTCCATCAGCCTGTCCCACCTTTGAGGTGGCACAAGGAGGGTCTGTTGTCCTGGGTTTTGTGGGAGGCACCTTGATAAATCAAATGTTGGAGGTGGGAGCTTGACCTGAGGAACAGGCAAACCAGTCTTTCAGTCTGATTTATCCTGAGTGTAGAAGGCAGAAGAGCAGCTGGAATTCACTTTGAGGGGCTGATTTATCAATGATTTGTTGAAGAAAGGGTAGAGGAAAATCAAGAGGAAGTTTGGTGTTACCCTTAAAGGGAGTGTTGGACCTAGTATGGCTTTTTGTGTCATTAAAAGGTTGTAAAAATAGGGCAGTAACAACTGCAGCAACTTCTAAGATGAAATTTGTGTGTAGGAAAGAAACAATTACAATTTTGCTTCTTCACAAAATTAGCTCTTTCATTAAAAGAAAAAAGCAGACCAGAAAACAACATTAGAAATATCAGTTTTATCTGATACTGATACATTTTTCCCCCTTCTGAAACTTACCTCAACACTGGCATTTCTTATATTAGATTTTAAAAAAACACCAAACTATATATATGCTAAAACTGGGAAATTAGGCCTTCAATACCACATGGACTTTGCTAATCACCAGCTCCATGACTGTCCCTCAGTGTTGCAGGCTGGTGTTTTGTTTGATGTTTCTGTGGGAGAAGCATCATGTGCTTTTCCTCTCTTCCCTCAGAATACTGAATGTTTTCCGGCACTGGGTCGAGCACCATTTTTACGACTTTGAGAGAGATCTGGAGTTGCTGGAGAGGCTGGAGACGTTCATTTCCAGTGTCAGAGGTACAGTAACAGGGCCCTGTTCTCCTGCCACCCTGTGGGACAGCCTGGTCTCATCCTCAGGGGATTTAGGCACGAGAATGTCTTTACACACATGAGTAATTTTAATGACTCTCCTCTACATGAGCAAGCTTTGGCCTGGAGCCTGAACAGCCACCAAAAATGACTGCAAGCATTAGGATAATAATACTTTCAATGTATTTACGTCTGGGCACTGTGTTTATCCTTGGCTGACTCTAATTCAGGCTGTCACCTTCCCTTTCTCCACAGAGAATTCTTCCCTTGTTCTTTTCCTATTTACCTGAAGTTCCACTGAAGATCATTATCCTTTCAGAAGGGGATTCTTGACCCATTTGGTATCACTTTCTCACAAACTAGATTCTGTTTTTATGTGGAGGGCAACAATGTTGGCATGCCAATTTTAATGGTTTTCCTGGCAGTTCCAGGCTTCCCTGTACAGCTTGTCAGTCCCTACACTGGGCAATATGATTCTGAGACAGATAAGTAACAGACAGTGGATATAGATCACTTTTTTACAAGGATGTGGTTAAATACACCTGGTTTCACATGTGTCTATGGGGCACCTGCAAGAAGAAAACAGGGAACTACAAACCTCATGAATTTGCCTGCAGAAATGCAGAATTCTGAGTGCATGTTCAATTTTGGGGGGGGGGTGGTTTCACCAAATTATCAAAAGTCATTTAAAATCATATAATCCTAGAATGGTTTGGGTTGGAAGGGGTCTGACAGACTATCTAGGCCAACAGCCCCCTGCCATGGGCAGGGACACCTCCCACCAGCCCAGGTCGCTCCAAGCCCCGTCCAACCTGGCCTGGGACACTGCCAGGGATCCAGGGGCAGCCACAGCTTCTCTGGGCACCCTGTGCCGGGGCCTGCCCACCCTCCCAGCCAGCAATTCCTTCCCAATAGCCCACCCAGCCCTGCCCTCTGGCACCTCAAAACTTCAGGCGGTATTAAAAAAATCGAAGGGGCAGCACTTTTTTTATGGTTTCTGCCTTGCAGGAAAATCCATGAAGAAGTGGGTGGAATCCATTGCTAAGATCATCAGGAGGAAGAAAGCCCAGGCCAATGGGATCAGCCACAACATCACCTTTGAGAGCCCTCCGCCCCCCATCGAGTGGCACCTGTGGCGCGTGGGGCACGGCGAGAGCCTGGACCTGATGACCCTGCACCCCATCGAGATCGCTCGGCAGCTCACCCTGCTCGAGTCCGACCTGTACAGGTGGGGCTCAGCTCACACACGCCTTCTGGGGCTTCTTGGAGCAGGAGAAGAGCTTTAGCTCATAGAAGTGGTCACAAATGCAGCCCCAGGCTTCTGGAGTGCGTGGGAAGTGGTTTTCTTAACATCTGTTCAATATCAAAATATACAAGGGAAAAATAAACAAAAGGGGTTTTTCTCCATATCAAACTTCTGACAACATAAACAATACAGGGAGGACAATCCATAGGTCCTGAAGGTGGAGCATCCCTTCTTGTTTTAGGAACAACAAGTTGTCTCCTAAAACAAGCCGCTTTTCCAGCAGGTTGCTCCAAGTGCCTCAGCTTCCCATTTGCAATTTCTAACTCCTCCCGAGTTGCTTTCCTGCCTTTTCAGAAAATTAAACTCGCTCCTTTGTAATTTTCTTATCTGAAAATGCTTATTCAAAACCACCTGATTTCAATTAAGATAAAGATGGCTTTCCCTCTGTGCTGGGATACTCGACAGAAAGTTGTTTTAAGGGCTGTTCAGCAGCAGATTAGATAGGCTTGGATTTGTGAAATACCAGCTCATGATGAAGGGAAGAAATAATCTTTTAATGCAAACACAGAAATCACAATTATTATTTGTCCTGAGCGTTCTGTGTGTTGTGTTTTGTCATTCCCAGGGCAGTGCAGCCTTCTGAGCTCGTTGGCAGCGTGTGGACTAAGGAAGATAAGGAAATTAACTCCCCAAATCTCTTGAAAATGATTCGTCACACTACAAATCTCACTCTCTGGTTTGAAAAGTGAGTCCAGGGCTGGCAGGGTCGTGGCATTAACCGCTTGGGGTTTGCTGTTTTATTTTACAGGCTCTGCCAAAATAACCTCTCTTGGCTTTCCAACTTGAACATAAGATGTGATTACCTAAATTTGGGCTTGAGATTCTGGAAGGAGAGCCAGAATCTGCACGCTGGATGGGTTTTCTTGGGGGAAAAATGATTTAGCAGCTTGCAAAATGTCAGGTTTTATCTCTCAGTGTTTCTCAAATTGCATCTTTTGCTCAGGTGCATCGTGGAAACAGAGAACTTTGAGGAGAGAGTGGCTGTGCTGAGCAGGATCATAGAAATCCTGCAGGTTTTTCAGGATCTGAATAATTTCAATGGTGTTCTGGAGATTGTCAGTGCCATGAACTCTGTGTCAGTGTACAGGCTGGATCACACCTTTGAGGTAAGGTTTGGGCATGGGAAAAGAAATTAACTCAGCATCCAGACCTGTGTCATACACAGCCCTGAAGTGAAGTCCCTGCTTTCGTGGAAGAAAACAAGTGTGAAATGTTGGCAGAAAAGCCTCCCTGGAGGAAAACAGGGAAAGAAAAATATGAGCAAAATGGTTTTGAGTTTTGCATGTCTTTGACAGGCAGCACTTCAAGTTAAAACCAAATGTTTAATTGTTACTAAAAGGCCAGGACTGTGCCATGTAAACTGATAGACAGAACAACCATCTGTTTATAGGACTCACATGACTGAACTGCTGGGCTGACAGTGCTGTGAAATCCACAGCAAATCTCTGATACAAGAGGGGCTTTCAAATCTGCATTTCAGCTCCCAAGTTTTTCTGAGAGAGCCAGGGAATTGCCTTGTGTTTGCTGAGCACGGTATTGAGATTCCCATCCCTGCTTTTTTATCTTGGCAACCTAGGCACTGCAGGAAAGGAAGAAAAGAGTGTTGGATGAAGCAGTCGAATTGAGTCAAGATCATTTTAAGAAGTATTTAGCAAAGCTCAAGTCAATCAACCCGCCCTGTGTGCCTTTCTTTGGTAAGTCACACCAACACTTTGTGCTGTCAGTCCAAAGCCGACTTTGCTGCAGGTGTGGGGTTAAAAATTCCTCCTCTTTTTGTCAGGAATATACCTGACAAATATCCTGAAGACAGAAGAAGGGAATCCTGACTTCCTCAAGAGACAAGGGAAGGAATTAATCAACTTCAGCAAGAGGAGAAAAGTGGCTGAAATTACAGGAGAAATTCAGCAGTATCAAAACCAGCCTTATTGTTTACGGATAGAGCCAGAAATCCGGGTAACCAAGCACTGAACATGTTTGGGGATTGGAGAGGGGAGGAGAGGTGCACCACCAAAAATGCCAAACAATCTGCTACTTCCGGACCTAACTTTGCGCGAGTTGTGACCATCAGAAGGGAGGAACAGTGGCTGGTGTAAAACAAAAGTACCACCACTAAGAACTACCCAAAACTGGGTTTTAAATCAGTGCATCACAAGTATTTAATTAAAATTCTGTGTGTATATTTCTTTTTTTCAAATATTATTGGTGCTTGTTTCACTTAGAAATTCTTTGAAAATCTGAATCCCATGGGGAAGATTCCAGAAAAAGAGTTCACAGATTATCTGTTCAACAAGTCCTTGGAGATCGAACCTCGGAACTGCAAGCAGCCACCTCGATTTGTAAGTCTTTTCCTGAAAATTCCTGGAATCACAGCATACCCTGAGATGGAAGGGACCCACAAGGATCATCGAGTCCAGCTCCTGGATTATTTCATTAAAATTAAACAGCTGAAATCCACTGGCCATAATACATGGTTAACTTAATAAGTACTACCTTCAGAATTCCTTATCATGAGATGGTTTCCCAGCTAAACGTGATTTAAAAATACCTCTACTCCTGATGTTTGTTTAAACACACAACCTTTGGCTTATTTTAAAATTAAGATTTTTTTTTTCCCCCCAAAGCCTGAAATATTGCTGTTAAATTTGTGTTTCTTACCATATAGTCAGATGATAAAATATGGAGTAGCATTTCTCATTCCACAGTATCAAGAAGTCTTACACTAAATGAAATATGACTTTTACACATAATTTTATTTAAATAGAAGGTAATTTCTTTCCTTTTGTTTTTGTCTAAATATTTGGTATTGTTGCACCTGGTCAAGTCTCCAAATTTTGCAGTCTTTTTGCTGAAGAAAATACAGTTCAACTCAAAGGAGTAGCAATTTTGGGATTTTAAAAAGCAGCTACTGGAGCCCAGAGTTCTTTTTTAAGCAGGAAGATCGTGGTCTGGAACCGTGTTTGTTCTGTGTTGTAATTGCCTGAGGAGCTGGAGACATCTCTGATTTTTGAGAGAGCTCTAAGTCACTTTTGAAGTCCCTTGTTGGAGGAGGGAGTAAGATGGTATTACAAATGTGGCAAGAAAAACGCCAGAAATTGCTGTTGCAAAAACGCTGTTACAGTAATTTCTGTGAAATCTTTTCTAAAAATAGGAGGCCACACTGCCAGTCTGTCAGCTGGGCAGGAATTCTGCACAGCTCCTGATTTCCAGGGAGAGAATCTTCTTGGAATTTCAGGAAAGTCCAGTTCTGGGTGCTGTAATTTGGAGGACACCACTGCAGGGTGGGTGGGAGCACAATTCATGTTCCAAGGCTCGGCTTTGATCTGGGCTGTGTTACACCCGAGCCTAACAAGGCTGGTTTCGTCCACACCGTGACCTGGGTGTAGGAATTTGGTCCTGACTAACGCAGAGGATGTGGACAACGTGTGTCCTTGATCCTGGGTGTGTGCAGGATCCTGGTGACCTTCAGTGGTCACACACAGAGCACGTCTGTGCTGCTGCTCTGGAGGCTTGAGGTAACTTTCTCTTTTCCTGAGGCTGTGACTTGCTTTTTCCCTGTGCTTTGTCCTGCTGGGTGTCAGCAACTGGGCTCTTCATTCTTCAAATCTGTGGGGAAAAAACTGAAATTAAGCTGTGAAAAGATGGATGACGCTGCATCCGTAACTTCCCAGCAAACTCCTGCTGTACGAACAGCACTGCCCCCTACCCCAGTTGTCTCCTGTACTGCTCTTTAGGATGTGTTTGATAAATACTGGCTAAAATATTGCCTGGAGCCGCAGAAATGTTGCTGTGTGGAACGTCAGCAGTGCTGACAGCTTCACTCTCTCCAGCCCAGGAAAACAACGTACCCTCTGAAATCCCCCGGGATAAGGCCCAACACGGGCAGACACGGCTCCACCTCGGGCACCTTGAGGAGTCATCCCCTGCCCCTGGAGAAGGAGCCGAGCAAGATAAGCTTCAGCAGGATCACTGAGGCAGAACATGAGTCCGCAGTGTCGGCACCAACCTCTCCCAACACCCCGTCGACGCCCCCGGTGTCGGCCACGTCGGAGTTCAGCGTGTTTTCAGACATTGATCTCAACAGTTCTTACGGTAAATAGGTTTGAAGAATTGTTGTGGCTGTCCTTCAGGCTCCCCAAGCTTATTCCTCTGTATGCCAGCCTTTAAAAAAAGAAAAAAAGGTTGCAAAATGTAGAGTAATGAAGTTAATTTCCATAATAACTTAAAATCCATAGCTCAGGAATGTTTTCCACAGGCGATTTTAATTCACGTTGGCGGGAGGTAAACGTGGAGATTGCTGTGATCTTTGAGGTCATTCGAGCATTCGTTATGTGCAGTTGTTCTGTCTGGAGAGTCTTTAATCCACTTTTTTTCCCACAGGTAACAACAGCATCTTCGCTCCCGTGAGTTTGCCTCAGTCGAGTGAGTACCAGAACTCTGTTAAATATTGACTCTGCCTTTCCTGGGTCCAGCAGGGCTGCACAGGGGTGAAAATCTGAAACCTGGGATGAAAGTGTGGGCTGCGTTCAGTAGGGTTCTTTGGAGGTCAGATGTCCAGTGAGGAGTGTGAAGTCTAAAAACTGCTTTAGTTTGGGGCTGCGTTTTTATCTCCAGGCTCTCATGTGATTTTGCTTCTACTTCGAATGTCCTTGATTGTTTTGTTTGAGTAATGCTACAAATGAAGCAACTTCATAATTTTCTAATTGCACTTGGTGAAAACAACTGCTCTGTTGCTGGGCGAGGAGGGTCTCTTTTTGTACCACACCTGTGGGGGAAATGCTGCATTCACCTGTGTTTTCAGCTGCTCTTTTTGCTTATTCCACATATTTTTTTTCATAATATGATGAAAATTTCCAGCTGGAGAGCACAGGTGCCTGATGTTTTGACACAGACCTCTGAGCACTTCTAAGAGAAATAGTAGAGGTGTGGCAAAAGTCACCAATACCAGCTGGGGGGTTGTGTCGTTTTTTAGTTTGAGGATTTTTTTCCCCCTCTATAAAAACTCAGTTGGAGTTCCCTTGATTTATTTTCCTGTCCTTCAGCATTGCCTGCTGACTGTTGATGCGTATCTTTGGTACTGGAAATAGGAGAACACTCTGTGAGACCCAGATCTGATTAAAGCCATGAATTAAAGGTTTTCATACTGCTGCAGTTACTGGTTCATGTTGCTGTGGAGCACAAAGATTTGTTTATCTGAGTTGCTTCAAGTTTGGCTTAATATTGCAGAATGTGTTCCTCAGATACTGCACAAGCAGTAAAAGATCTGCTTTTCCCTCTCCAGAGACCTTCTTCAGCTCCTGGGGGAGCTTTCCTAAACTGAGTGATGAGCCTCAGAACCCTCCTCCGCTTCCTCCACGGAAAAAGATGGATCAGGATGCTTCTAATGCTAAGGTATCTGTGCGGATTGAATAACTTTGGTGACAGATCCAGGAATATCCAGAATCATTTAGGTTGAAAAAGACCTTGACGATTGTCAAGTCTGACCATTGAGCCAAACAAGACTCTCTCAGTCTAAAATACCTTGAGGTGCAGAGCTCCTCAGTTTTATGCTCCCAGTGTCCAAACTCTGCTAGGAATTTCAGGAACATGGTGGTCCTGTTTGGATCAATGGGCTGTCCTATTTCTGCACCAGTAGCAGAGCTCAGGAAAATTCTGCATCTGTCAGATTTGCTCTTTATCTAAACACCTGGACAAGGGGAATGGCCTTAAGGGGCCAGAGGGCAGGGCTGGCTGGGATATTGGGAGGGAATTCCTGGCTGGGAGGGTGGGCAGGCCCTGTCACAGGGTGCCCAGAGAAGCTGTGGCTGCCCCTGGATCCCTGGAAGTGTCCAAGGCCAGGTTGGACGGGGCTTGGAGCACCCTGGGCTGGTGGAAGGCCCCTATGGCAGGGGGGTTGGAATGGCACGAGCTCTAAGATCCTTCCAGCCCAACCCATCCTGGCATTCCACGATGCCCGTTTCTCATCATGCCTTTTCCTCTCTGACACTGCAGGGAAATTTAAAGTCGGATGACGACCCTCCAGCAATCCCACCTCGGCAGCCGCCGCCTCCAAAGATCCAGCCTCGCGCTCCTGCTTACACCGCCCCCCTGGACCAGCCCCTGCAGAGCCCTCCTCCTCCACCCCCGCGGGACCCTCTTCCCGACACCCCCCCGCCGGTGCCGCTCCGGCCGCCCGAGCACTTCATCAACTGCCCTCTGAGCCTGCAGCCGCCGCCGCTGGGCCGCTTCCCCCGGGAGCCCGAGTGGCTGCGCGAGGCCGGCACGGGCCCCAGCTCTCCGGGCACCCCTCCCAGCACCCCCTCTCCCCGCGTCCTGCGCCGCTGCTGCGTCACCAGCGCCGGTCACAACAACCTGGCGCACCCGCCCGTGCCCCCCGTGCCGCCCCGGCACAACTCCAGCCCTCAGCTACCGAAACTGCCACCAAAGACTTACAAAAGGGAGCTCTCCCACCCTCCTTTGCACAGACTGTCTTTGCTAGAAAATGCAGAAGCTCCTCAATGACCTTTGCCGTAGTAGTCATTGACACTGGAATAGTATTTGTAAAGTTCCTCTTTTTTCTTTTTTTCTTAATTTATTCAGAAAAAAAAAAAGGCAGTGTATTTTAGTATTTTCACAAATTATGCTCTCAAAGTGCTGCTGATCAAAAAAGGTTTAAATTGGAAAAATTCAGATGACACACACTCCAGCCTCTGTAGTTGGGCAGCATTACCCTCAGGTGAGCAGCAGCATTGCCGTGGTTCACACCCTCAGCGCCGACAGTTCTGCCAGGACACAAAACCAGACCTTTTGCACTGTAAACTACACTAAATGAATTTTAAACTGACATCATTTAATTGCACTGAGCCAAAAAAAAAAGGTGCGTCTGTGGAAATTTTTTTCAAATTTGAGCACTAGTGGCCTTTCTTTAATTAAAAACCCCAGCAGTGGGACTGTCCTAGTTATGGCGGCCGGGACCAGTTTGTCTCTGTGTGGGTGTCACCAAAACTGTGTGTTCTCTGTGTCATTTCTGATGAACTGTTAATGATGGATCGTTGGCAGCAGCTGCCCAGGGCACACCTGGCACCTCAGGGCACAGGGTGGGGGTTAAAGAGCCCTGTGAGACACGGGAGTGTTCCTGTGCTCACACCAGGGACTCAGCTGTGAGAACTCCCCTCTGGGGAGGCATCAGCACCTTCACACCCACCTGAGGGGTCAGCTCTGCCCACGGGCCATCAGGGATTCCCAAAATATCCCAGGACTCCCAGAGTTGAATCCCCCAGTGTGGAACTCCTCGCCCCAGGGGAGGTGCTGGGCATTCCCACCTGAACCTGAGCATATTTAATCTTTGGGGTTTGGGACTTCTGGTACCACTTGTGGGACCCAGGGGAGGACCAGAACCTCAACAGGGCTGCGCTGCCGCTCTGGACCAGACTGTGACCACCATCCTCACCAACAGGTTTCCTTTCCTTTTCCTCTGCACCCAGGGGCCCACGTGGCGCTCAGCACAGGGGCCTATGAACACCATTGGGTTCACGCCCCAGGTGCTGGGTTGTACACCTGTTCTTTGTGGGTTAAAACCAATTTTTCTCTGTATCATTGTATTTATTGTAATCTTTTTAGGTAAATTGTCACTCTGACCTGTAATCTCTCTTGAGCTGGGTTCATTTCTCCTGCTGGTTTGCCTTTAAACCAGCACATCTTTTGGCACCCAACATGAGGCAGGAGAGAGAAGTCAGAATTACGGTTTCATTTGAACCATTTGTGTATTTGGATACAGAAACTCCCTGATCACCGTGTTGCTGGATGCATTCACATGGATGTTTACCTTTAAACCAGCACAGGGACGATCAGCAGCTTGAGGATGCGAAGAGTCACAGATCTGAAACCTCTGGCTAGGCTTGGAGGGTCCTGAGTGGCAGCTCCTGTTCTGGGATATTTTCATGCCATGTCTTAATCGCCATTGAGTTGCTGCTGAAGACAAACAATAGGTTGAAATCTAAATACCAAAATACTCAGTTGGCCTTGGTTATGTGGAGAAAGGATGAACAAGGAGTACCCGTCTGGGATACTGGGCAGGATCCCGAGTACATCCTCTTCAGATGTGCCTTTTTGTTTTGGTAGGCGAAGGTGTCTTAAGCTAAAGAGTTTATCTACTGTTGTGGAGAACAAAGCTATGCCTGTGTCTGTACAATTGTTTATATTGTATATTTACATATATTCTAATCACCTGTGTAAATTGAAGTTGACTTTGAGGCCTATAATGCAGTTGCTACTCCTGTAGGTCAGAAGGTTTCCTCTGGCTTAGGAACAGCCTTGCCTTCCAAACCTAGTAACTTTTCTTTAGTTCTACACTTAATCGTGAATCCATTTTGGAAATTGGTAGCGTTTAAACCAGCAAACACTTAAAAGCTTTATTAAACTTTTTAAACTGATAAGTGAATGGAACTTTTCTTTGCCAGTCGGACGACGTGTTTGAACTGGTGTGAGAGTGAGTCTGTTTTACTGGTAGTACTGTAGCAGCATTTATAAAGTGGCCTTCAGAAGCCACGTTTTATTTACTGGTCTGTGGCCTTTTACTGTGCTTTGTATCAGAGTTCTTAACAAGATTAATAAATCACCCCAGTCTTAATTTTTAAGAGCTTGAGCGGTGCATGTTCCTTGTAAGGACAAGGTTGGGATTGCCTTTCTGACAATACAAAATGCCCCAGTTTCCCACGCTGCTGGTCTCAGCTTTGGCTGTCCTTTGGTCTTGGGCAGCTGGGCCCATCCCAGGCTTCCAAGTCACACTCCAGGTTCTCATCGTCCTGCTTACATTGCTCCCACTTGGGCGTTCCCGCTGGACAAGGAGAGGAGATGTGTCTGGGGAGGGATGTTAATCAGAAATATGATGAGTTGGAAGTGACCTGCCAGGATCATCACGTCCAATTCCTGGCTCTGTGCAGCCCAAGAATCCCACCATTTTCTCCTGGGAAGATGTATTTTGTCATCTGTCTCTTGGACAGCCTTCTCCAGCTGCCCATCCCCTTCATGTTCCTTTCCTGAGGAAGAGAGGGCTGGAAACTATCCATGCAAGGGGCAGAACACACTTTTTATAGGAGAGCCTGCTTCAGTTTGCAAAAACAAGGTTCAAGAAGTCCCAGATTTCAGATGCATGAACTGGGAGTGCAGGTAGGAAACGGATGATGCCCCAAACACATCAAATTGGTTGTCTAGTTCTTTGCATTAACTCTTCCGAATTCTTTACCAGTAGCTACTGCTAAAGAAACAATATTTTTTTAAGACTTGTATGTTACTGAAGAGGAAAAAATTCTCCCCCAAATTTTAGAATATATAGGTGTCAGCTTTGTGCCTTCCTGTACAAGTGCTTATGTCAGAGCCATTTTCAATATCCCATAGGAAAACATATCATAACATGGCCATGGAAGTGGTCAAACACAGTCAGATTCCCACCAGTGTGGTTCCAAGGAATGCCAAGAGAGCAATAAATTAGCATTTCAGTTCCTTCATAATGAGAGGGATAGGTAAAAACAACAACAACAACAAAAATGCTGGAGGAGTGAAATGTGAAGTTTGGGTTTGAAGTTGGCCTGTGTGGGAAAAGGCAGCTCCTTCAGAAGAGCACAGATAAACAGATGGAACGTGAAGGCAGTTAACAGCAAAAGAAACATCTTTGTAGTTGTTGTCAGTGATCCTGTTTTGAGCTCCTGAATTACAGCACTTTCATCTGCTCCGGAGCCGGAATAATTTGGGTGCTCTGGCACCGCTCAGCAGATCAAAAACCAGGAGGCACAAACAGAGCCATGGGGGTTTTTTTGCTTGTTTTTTTCCCCAGATTTACCATTTTCCACCGTTCAGAATCCCTTGGACAGGCAGCAGCTCCTCCCTGGAGCTGGGAGCGAGCATTAGAGGGTCAATGTCCCGATCTGAAGGGACCCCGGGCACCATCCAGTCCAACCCCTGGCCCTGCACAGACACCCCAGCAACGCCCCTGCCACGAGGCCTCCCCTCAGCCCAAGAGAAACGCCAAGAAATAAAGTTATAAAAGCTTCCCACATGTCCAGGGAGGGCGATAAAAAAGAACCAAAAGCCTTCGCGCTTCAAAACGTCGGCACGGACTCAACGCGTCGCGCTCGGCCACTTCACTAACACCTTTCCATGGGTTATTAAAAACCTTTCCCACGGGTTTATTTAAACCCTTCCTGCAGGTTTATTTAAACCCTTTCCGTGAGCGGCGTGAGGGCGGTTTCCCATAGAAGAGGGCTTTGCCGCGAGGGGTCCGTGCTGTCCCAGGGCCACAGGGTGGGATTGATGGAATGGTTCCTGTGGGAAAAGCCCTGGAAGCCGTGGAGAAGTGGGGAATGAGCTCCCTACCCAAGTGGTTGGGGCACTGCTCTCACCAGCGAGAGGGACCGGCGGCTGCCCCGCAGAACTCCTCCGTCCTGTGCCATTAATGCGACTCAGCCAACAAGGGGGCTGATGTCTGCAAATCACACAGGGCTCTTATTAATGAGTGCTCTATCTTTTATCGGCATCCATTTCTCTCTTCTCGCCCTCATCAGCCCAACATTTCCAATCTGTTTTTGTTGCCTTTCTCCCAGGCTTGTAAACCCCGCCGAGCTCCCAAAACCAAACTCCCCTCGGGGCTCTCAGGTCACCAAAGCTCCTCGAGCCCTGAACTCCTTTAATTCGCTTTTTTCCCCAAAACTGCCGCCATCCCCGGGCTCTCAGGGCACCCCGGTCCCCTCGGGGTTTAGGGCCCTGTGTTCCCCTCAGGAGCTCTC